>JAKSZT010053887.1:59823794-59847576 GCA_026826555.1 Tolypeutes matacus
TAGAGGTCTTGCATACTACTTCTATTTTTAATTTAGATTAAAAGCAGGTTTTAATTTTTTTCCAACTTTGTGATTTCCTACAGAGACACTCTGATTTAACTTTGTTCTCTTTCTAGGATTTATAATCTGGGAATGTAATCACAAAAACAAATCCCACCATGACTCCGTTCAGGCAATGTTACTCTCCCATTTATTTAAAAAGGTTTTAACTGTACTAGAGGCTGAAAATAGTACTTTTTTGTGATTGGAAAATAGTTGCTGGAAGTTGAAGAAACACAGGGAATAAGAAGGAGATGTCTTTGGCAACAGCTTGCAGGATTGCCTGAAAGGGGAAAGTTATAAGGATACAAGAAAAGATGTCGATAGCTTGAATGAAGACTTTAACATTGAGACACAGAGATGAGAAATGGCAAAGACACTGTTTGAAGTGACAGCAATGCCAAATGTAGAGTCAAAGTTAATGTTAGTTGATCTTGAAGTAATACAGCTCATGTCCAAAGGAATACTGGAAGAGCTCAGTGAATTTTACACGTCAAGGAAACTAACTGAGTACACTCTTCCATAGGCTTCCAAGGCTTTTAATCTTGACTGTAGGAGAATCAGTCCACTTTATTGATGACTCTAACTTAATATTTCTTGGAGGATTTCTCTATGGAGTTAGGTCAGTATCCTGAACTAGCATGTCCTTTTTTTTTTATTTGCCATATCCAGGGATTTTTATTGTGTAGATTGAAATAACAGTGCACTATGCTAAATTTTTGTATAAAACGTGGTTGGGAAAGTGTAGTAAAATATAATTTATTTTAATTTTTATAACTTTTTATGGATAATCTTTCTATTTATATCATAAAGAAATGTGTTAAAGCACTTTTTGCTTTCTTTTAGGTACCAGGGTTGGGATCTGGGACCTCGTATGTGGGAAGCTGGTACTCAACCACTGAGCCACATTGGCTCCCCTGAGTTGGGTTTTTCATTTGTTTGCTTGTTTTTTTGTTTTTGTTTTTAGGAGGCACCAGGAACTGAACCCAGCACCTCCCATGTGAGAAGCAGGTGCTCAATCACTTGAGCCACATCCGCTCCCTGTATATGTTTTGATTTAGTACCCTTGGCTTTTTAAAAAATGTATTTTTATTAGAGAGGTTGTGAACTTACAAAACAGACATGTACCTGTGTGGAATTCCCATACGACACCCCTCCACAAACACACTCCATTGTTGTGGAGCATTTGTTACAGATTATGAGATAATATCATCAGACTATTACCACTAACTAAGTCTATAGTGTACATTTGGTATATTTTTTCCATACCCCCCTATTATTAACACAGTACATTTTTGGCATTGATGGAAGAATATTACAGTATTGCTGTTAACTATAGTCCATAGGTTACATTAATTGTATTTTTCCCATGCTTCTCCACAGTCTTACCACCTTATAATAGTTCTAGTTCATAGAAAGACATTCTTGTCTTTGTAGTATTAACCCATTTTAAGATGGAAAAAAAAACACTGAGGTCTAGAATGAATAAGCTGCTGGTCTGCAGCTCACCTTAGCCCCTACATATGCAGGAAATAGCTCAGTACTCCAGGCAAGTTTCCTCCCTCACTATCCCGTCTTCTCATCTAAGAGAAGACTCAGGTGTTTATGTGATGTCTTTTTGGGGCCACGGTGTTCATGGAAATATGGCTTCTGCATATTTTGTTCAATATTTATGCATCTCAGAGGTGCTCCAAATTCACTCTCAGAGCCAAATTGGCCACTGGCCATTACTTTAGTTTCTCCAGAGAGAGGGCATGCCGAGCAGCTAAAGGCTTTTATTCCTGAGGAATTTAAGACTCAATCAATCTCCCTTCCTCAGGGAAGAAACAAGCAAAGGCTAATCTCCTAACTGTGGGAGTTTATTACTTACATGATACCGTTTTGGAACACACTGTCCTCGGACCCAGTGATTCTTGGCAGGTCAACAAAGTTTTCTTCAGCATCAAACTATTTGGGTTTCAACTGTATTAAGACTGAAAGCTCATGCTATGTGCTTCCTACATAGAGCCTCTCCCAGAATCTTTCCTTGAAGAATTTTGGTAAAAAGACATTAATCACAGGAGCACCTGTAGTACCAGAAAGAAACAGTGTTTTGATAAATACCATTTGAGATCTTTCCTTAACTTTTCTTGTGTCTTGTCAATACCCCAAGCCTTTTGCTTGAGAGACAGATATTGAAAATTTTCTGTTGCTTCATTTTAACCCAAGTACTCAAGAGAAACTCTTGTAATTTTTCAGTATTTCTATTTCCTGGAAAATAAAGACAGGAGAAGTTAAATGACTTGCTAAAGCCACACAGTTAATAGGTACTGGAAGGCAGGTGTTCTGACTGCAAAGTCTAAAGACTTTACTCTGGGGTGTGCTAACCAATCACCAACCTGAATTAAACACAGAGATTGAAGTTTCTTTTGTGACCCTTCCTTCTAGCATCTTCCCCTCTTTAGGGACCATTCACCCAAAGATCCTGATTTTCCATGAAAGCTAAATTTCAGAGCTGGTTTAAATTCTATTTTGGTCCATTTATCTTACATACCTGGTATGAAGTCAAGTGGTTGCATGCATCTGTAACAATTTTCTTCTATACACCTTTGAGACCTTAGCAAGTAATTTCTCCTGTCTCACCAGGAAAATCAGGAGGGTGGCCCAGATGATTGTGAAGGTTCCATCCAGCTGTCCATTGTCTCTTCATTGGACCCCATCAGGATCTCTCTCCAGTCTGCCTGAGGGCTCCAGCTAAAATGGTCTCACCTGCTTACTGCTTTGACAATGTCAAGGTGAGCTCTATGGTCCTCATCTTCTACATTAAAATCTTTCCCTTCAGCTCCTATCCTTCCTGTTTCTACTTGCCTAGAGCTCTTTTATCTCTGGTCCATTGGTTCACAGTGGGGGCAGTACTGGCCTCTGGAGGGCATTTTGGAAATTTTGGGGAGTAATTGTGTTCTAGTATGGTTTGTGCCAAGCAACACATATTATTTTATTATAAAGTACTTTTCTTTTATTTCTTCCTTATATTACCATTGGCCTTTACATTGATTTAAAAATATGAATGCCAGTAGGTTACCTTATCTATAAATTTCACTTTGAAATGATGAAGGGGCATCTTAAAATATTGACTTTAAAAGGGGCTTGGCTCTGCTAGAATGGAGAACCCCTGCCCCAGTCTCCATTGCTCCAGCCAGCCAGTGATCCTGTGCTCTTCCAAGCACAACGGGCCAATGTCCTAGCTGTTTCTAACCTCCTCCATGAAGATTTTCTATAATAATTAAAAGAATTTTGATATTTTTGTCCAACTGTATGCTGATCCCACAGGCAGTTTGCTCCCCTGGAAAAGAAGAAAACCTGTACCCCTCTTGCAGTCTTATTATGAAGATCACATGAGATGGTGCAGTAGCAGAGAGACAGTGCCTGGTGGACATTCAGTAAGTGTTAGGGCCTTTCTCCTGGCCTTACATTTATTCCTTTAAAAAAAAATTGCTAGGATTGTGATTACAAGGGCACAAAGTTTAAACATTTTTATGCTTCCTTATTTACATATAGCCAAAGTGTCTTCCAGAAGAGTTTTAAAAATCAATTGGTGAGGCTGTGTCAGTTTAACTATAATTTCCAGCCTTGGCTATTGTAACTTGAAAAATATTCTGATTTAATAAGTATTTCTTTGATACGCACGTGCTTGTTTATTAGCAGAGTTTCTTCTCCAATGAGTTCTTGGTTCTTACAGGTACATTTCATGTTGATATTATGCAGTGAGAAAAAATTATCTTCATCTAGGACTATGTCTAGATGTGGGCAATCAGCTGTCATTCTTCTTGGTCAGTATCTACTGTCTTTAAGTGAAACACTCTCTCTGCACATGGCTGACCATGGAGTTATGTGGACAAATGCTCAGTAAGTACTTTTCATTATTTTCAAATTGTGACTCATGTTTTTTTTACCCTCAAATTGCTATTGAAAGTTTGGGATGGTTGTGGGGAAGGGAGGAAACAAGTGGAGTGAAAAAACCACATATCTTTTGTAAATAATACAAATAAGAGTTTTCTCCTCCTTGAACACTATTTGCTTCATTTTTCAGTTGAAGGATCTTGCCTTCCTTAGTGAAAATGATTTATATTAATGTCTCTATGGGTTGGAGAGATTTTATATTGAGGAGCAACAAGATGACATTTGGGAGGGTGGGAAGGTTAGTGGGAAGGTAGAGGGCAGGCAGCTAGAGACCGTCATTGCTGAGAATCCCAGGAGTTCAGTACTAGAAGGACTAGCTCAGCATAGACTCAGTTCTACATCCAGGTCAGTTCTTCAAGTAAGCTGTAGCTTAGAAGACTTCCTCAGACAGAAACAGGACTCTAGTGAGAGATTCAGAGGGAGAAGTCCTCCTTGTAGGAGGGACAAATAAAAAAGAATTTATTGGACAACTGTCGGAGGAATAAGAGTAGGTTTCAGGGACTATGGCACTAGCCACTGGGATCACATGTATGCATGAAAAATTGAGCTTCAGGCACAGCTTAGAAACAGGAGATATTAACTCAGAGTCTATGAACTCCTTGAAATCAAATGCAAAATTAATCTGTAAGTAATAAAGACTGTCTTTCATCTACCCAAGTGCCTTTGTATTATGTCCTGCCATCCAAAGAAGGGAAAGAACAGAGGGGAAGGTAGAGAAGTGCCTGGCTGGAGGCCCCCTGAGACTCTTTAAGAAACCAACCCACAGGTTCCACCTGGGGTGAGTTTGAGGGCCAGAGAGAAGCTGACAACCAAGGAAGCTCATGTGGAGGATGTTCCTGGGCTCCGTCCCTTAGATCACAGGTTCTTAACCTTTTTTGTTCCACGGACCCCTTTGCGAGCAGGTGAAAACCACGGACCCCTTACTAAGTCTGCACTATACTGTATATTATTTAATAAATCTGTCACACCTGCACCAACACGTCCCCACAAGAATAGTGTTGTTTTTTATATTTCAATTCAAGGTCATGGACCCCTTGTTAAGAACTCCTGCCTTAGACTCTTCTGGCTCCTATTCCATAAGGTTGTAGGGGTTCTATCCATTGCAATGGTCCCTGGGGTCCCACCCAAATCCTCCCAGAACTTTCTGGCATTGAAGATGGTTTGAAAGAAGTGACTTGGGAATTCATTTTGCCTTTCTCTTGGTTCAAGCAAAGCAGGCCCCGGAAAGATTCACTGGCCCCCATATGCTATAATTGCTCTCTATCTTTGGCCCTCATCTGCCTTGCCCCTCAAAATTATTGAAGATTGTTTTTCTAAAGTTAGAACTTGGTTTTTCTTTTATTTTATGATTGTTTTAAACTTGGTTAATGAAGATGCCACCTCAAGCTATTATCTACCAAAGATAGATTCATAGTTAAACTGTTTGTCTAATGCTCAAAGGTTTATAAAATACTTCTCCAGACATTATCTTATTAAAACCTCACTGCAATGTGAATATTCTCGCTGTCCTGATTTTGTGATAATCAGGGTAGGCTATATTGCTATATTAGAAACCATGCATGTGTCCCCAGACCTAGTTTTTCTCCCTAGGTCTGGATTTTAGAATGCTGGTGATAAACTAAGCCTGATTTATTATATGACCATCCTGTATGGGAAAAGACTATAACTCTAAGTATCTTAGACCTTAAGAGATATAGCAGAGGGACAGATGTGGCTCAAATGATTGAGCCTCTGTCTCCCATATGGAGGGACCTGAGTTTGATCCCCAGGATCTCCCAGTAAAATTTAAAAAAAAAAGAAAAATATAGAAGGTATGTGGGCCACCAGGCCCCATGCATGGGTGCACTGCCAGGCCCCATGTGCGGGTGCACCGCCAGGCCCCGCGAGCGGGGTGAAACCCCCAGGCCCTGCATGTGGGTGCGCTGTCAGGCCCCGCGAGCCACGCAGCAAGATGATGACGTAACAGGAGAGTGACACAAGGGAGAGCCAAGATGAGATGCACTGAAAAACCAGGAAGTCAGGTGGTGCAGGTGGTAGGATGCCTCTCTCCCACATCGGAGATTCTGAGGATTGAATCCCAGTGAAGGCAGGAGGAGAAAGATGAAAAGAGAGGGCAGAAAACGGACTCGGAGTTGCCCAACGAATGGACACAGAAACAGCAAAAATGGTAGTGGTGGTGGGGTAAAAATGGGTAAAAGTAAGTAAGTAAGTAAGTAAATAAATAAATAAATAAATAAATAAATCCTTAAAAAAATATCAGGCATTCCCACTACAACAGTCTGCTTATTTTATAGGTGGGAGGTGGCTACTGTGGTCAGTAAATACCTGGACTCTGGAACTAGATCTCTTGGATTCACATCCCAGTGCCTCCATTTACTAGTTGAGTGGCCTTCGACAAGTCATTTAGCATCTACGTACATTAGTTTCTTTAGCTGTTAAACTGGTGATGAAGTGCTATTGCCTGCCCTACAGGGTTGTGGTGAGGATTGAATGAATTAATGTGTATTAAGCTCTTACAAGAGTTTCTGACACATCGGGACACTAGAATATTTGCTGTGATTTAAAACTTTCTGCTTTTAAAAGATTTTGTGGTAAAACAATCTTGTTTTGTATGCATCTCACTCTGCCCTTCCTTCTCCCTTGGAGAGCCACAGGGAAGTAAAATAGCTGCTTCCATGAAAGAAGCCCTGGGCTAAGCCTCTCTGGACCTTTCCATAGGTTTCCTCCAGGAGGAAGGGATTAATATGTGAAATTATAGCTCCCTGGGCTGGAAGTGACCATAGACAAGTCTGACTCCCTCCTGTTCTGAGGTCTAGAGGTCACACAGCTACTTGGTGTTTAAGCTGGTCTCCTGACTCCTAATCTAGTGCTCTGGCTTTGATCTACAGAACATATACTTGGCACCCTTTCTTAGCCCTAAAAACAAAACAGCCTTCTTGTTCCTTAGGAAATAGTCACATTTGCACTGTTTGAAGCCAAATGGGTGATCCTTATAACAACATATGGTTAAAAGAAAAAAGGTGGAAAGGATATGGAAGCAACAGCTAGATTTTTGATGAAGAGGCCATTTAGGTGCTGTTTAAAGAAGTGGGGGGAAATATTCTGTGCATTAAGGTTTAAAATTAAAAAAAAAATTCAAATGTACTCAGTTTATTTAATTTATTCATTTAGCTTCTAGGTGATCAGAGGAAGCAAGCAGAAACTGAAGCTTTTACCAAATGTAAAGAAAAACATTGCACTGATTTAAACTGAATTGAGATAGACATTTCTGGTCATCAGGCAAGCTCTTAAAGGAAGGTAGAAAAATGTTCTACAACCCCTCCCTCTATTAGGAATGTTAGCAAGCTTTGGCTTATTCACTTGGGAAATTTTTCTTAATGATGTTGTCAGTGATTAGACTTCAAATTCTTATACCGTGATGTATGGATGATAAAGGAAAAATGTTTGGCATGGAGCTGCTTCACCAAAAATGAGGGCATATGTAGTTCATTTGTGAACAAAAGACTCTAGTTTTCTCAAATTGGGATTTAGAGACAGAGGTATAGTTGACTCCCAAGCAGTCCCTATAAAACCTATAAACCTTCAAAATATGACAGGTTCCCAAGAATGAATGGGAAGCCATTTGTCTACATGATCTTAAAAAAGAGGTCCTTTCACAGTTTTCCATGAGGGAACAGAATTTTAAATGTAGATTGACAGTACAAATTAAGGGCAGTGATTATTTCTCTGAGTCTTATGACCTATGTTGTTCTTTAAGTCACACCCAGATTAGTCAACTGGGTGTGAGCAGGGCCCCCTAACTTACAGGGGACCTGGGCAGCAGTACAAATGGAGGCCTTAACACCCTCAGTCTTAATATTCACGTTATAAATTAAGCTAACAAACTATTAAATAAAATATATTGCATCTTCCTACCTTGACAAATACACCTTTATGTCTATGGCCTCAGTCTAAGGATGTTTCTGAAAGGGAGTTTGTTGTCTTTCATGACGGAGGCCAGAATACAAGCATTGGGACTGGTCTATAGCTAAGTCAGCACGTCATGAATTTTCTAGAGCATTCCCAGTTTCAGATATGCTTCTCTGTTGCCTGACCATGTATTAGGCTACAGGTTGTGGTTTTTAATTTGGTCACAACAAACTTATGTGTGAAGGTCCAGTGTTTCTTAAAGGTGATAGCATTGGCTAATTCTTCATTACATGGAACTGTTGTGAGCATTGTAGGACTTTTAGTATCCCTGATCCAGAGGACCTCAGTCCGTGTGACAAATTAAAATGTCCCAATGTGTTTTCAGATGCCCCTGAGTGGGGTGATACTGCCTCTGGTTGAGAACATCTACTAGACCCTCCCTTTAAAATATATCCTGTCAACTCCATGGTTAACATTTGTTGAAACACTTCCTGTATACAGAGCACCCTTCTGGATTCTGGATTGAAAATAGAGGCTTGATTTGATAATCTCGTGTGAAGATCTGTTATCAGTGACATCATGGAGGTGGGTAAGAAGAAGGTGTAAAAGTTATTACTTCTCATATGTATGTTGTCTTAAATCTGCATTGCCACAATGGTTTGGAGCCCTTTAATAATAAAATGTGAAGAGCCCTGGTGTTTTCCTTATCCTGTATTTGGTCTATAAAGAATATATGAGAATTTTGATTTTTACCCATAATAAAAAAAAAAAAAAAAAAAAAAAAAAAAAAAAAAAAAAGAATATATGTGTCGTTTCTTCATTATAACCATTGTGCTGGTTAGTCTTTTCAGTAGCAAGAAATAGACACTCAATTTACTTTAAATAATGGAAGAATTATTTTGAGGATATCCTTCAGAATAAATAAGGCTAGACCATCAGCCCCATGGCCAGGCTCAATAACGAGGCCTCCTAGGGAGAGGATGGAGCAGCTTTGTGACCTAGGAGGCCATGCAGGATCTGCTGCTATTATAAAGACTGGGTCACCTGGGCATCCCCTCAGCAGCCGGCGCTGTCAACTCCAACTGTGGTACTCTGCTATTACGGTGAAGCAGCTCTTTGATCCTGTTTTCTACCCTATCAACCAATCCCAATCTCTAATCTATGTGCTTCTGCTAAAGGAGCTAATTCAAGGCTCCTTTTTCCTTCTTGTTCTCATTTATGTTCTTCCTCCTCCTTTTTTCTCCTTCTCCTAATCCTCTTCCTTCCTCTTTAATGGCTTCTGCCTTCTAATACATTCTGCTTCTTCTGTGGTTTGTGTTTACTCATGTCTTCTATCAACCCATGGCCTCATGGCCTTTGCTGTCTGCCCTTTCTCTTTATGTCTTTTGCTTTTGTACCCCTCCCCATGCCTCTACTTCGAATTCCTAAGAAAAATAATTATGTTGGTCCAGTTAGTCTCCATAATATGTATGGGGCAGAGCTCTCATGCCAGAGCTTAGGCTGTTCTGTGGCTCGAACCATGCTATACCAAACGGCCATCAGGGACTTCTCTTGGACTTTCCTTCTCTGTGAGTATAGTACGTACCTGAAGTAGGCAGACAACCTTCCAGTACAACCATATGAATTGGTATAGAATGGGACAGTACTGTGCACCTTGGATAGAAGAAATACTTATGGACAAAGAAGTATGGAATGATAGGAAATTCCTATTTACAGAACACTGATATCCAGGTTTAAGTTATCATTCTATTTTTTTTTAGTTAAAATGAGAAAATTATCTTTTCTCCTTTAAAGTCACTATGTACAATTACAGAAAACCTAGGTGACCTTGAGCAATTAATTTAAGTGGTGTGAACTTTATCATCTCCATGATGGGACTGCATTCACAGGGTATCAAATAAGGTTCCTATAAGATTTTAGTTATGAAAGGCTTTATGTATCAGCATGCTGCAAATGCTTCTTACTCTTTTTCCACTTTAAAAAGACATTTAGAAATAATACAAATTATTCAGTAATATGTTTGGTCCTTTAATTGTGCCCCCCCACCCCAGCATTAATCTAACATTTCTCCTCACAGCATTTGTCTATGCCTCAATTTGGCAGTTTTATACATGTGCCTTCTGGAGTGTCAAATCATGTGGATGCTGGAAACTCACAGGCACCATCTTCTCTAGAAAGTGTAATTCAGTAGGAGGTTCTCCTGGACACTGTACATGAGGCTTCTGTTCTTGAAGCCCCAGGGGGATTTCTGTATAGTGATTTTACCCAGAGATAGCCCTGGGTCTGAACTCAGGAAGATCCCGGTCATCCATCTCCTGGAGTGTGGCGGCCTGGCCTGAACCAGGGAAATGAAGTCACAAGCACAGAAGGACAGCCCTATGTACTGACAGATGCTCCTCTGGAAAAAATAGACAAGGCGAGAAAGAATTACTGCCAAAGGGTCTTCAGCGCCAGTTCTGTTGCAAAACCCAATCTCATGTTTGTGATTTACAACCCTCCTGGTGTGAGGGACTCAGACTTCATTGCCTGGAGGGGAAAATAATTCTTTTGCCTGAGACATTACTGTGCATAGTGATATAGGGAAGAGGGACGAAATGAAAGAGAAAAGCGTATGGATTTCCCAGCTGGTGTGCCAACTGGTTGGTTTTGCTGCTGTGGTGCTCAATGTTCCACTTCTAACAAATGATTCTCAAATTGGGAAAAACAAGATGTACTTTCAAGAGGTTTATTTAAAGAGTCTTTTGGTCATAACCTGAACATATTTGGCTGTGAGACATGCAAGAACCACCATAAATTTGACCATAAATTCTTTAACCCTCCTACCATGGAGAGGTAAGATCTTTTTCCCTTCTTCTTGATTCCAGGCTGGTCTGTGACTGCTTTGACCAGTAAAGTATGGCAGATGTGATGCTATGACAGTTCCAGGTCTAGCCTTTGAAAGGACTGGCAGTTTCTATCATGGTCTTTTAGAGCTCTTGGCTATCATATAAGAAGTATTACTAGCATGCTGAAAAGATTGCATGGAGAGGCCCTGAAAATAAATGCAGTGGAGAGGGGACCCTCTGAATCAGCCTTCCAGTTGTTTCTGTCAGGCTTGGACAGCCCAGGTGTTTTAGTTTGCTAAAAGATGCTGGGAGCAATATACCAGAAATGGGTTGGCTTTTATAAAGGAAATTTATTAGGTTATATCTTACAGTTCTGAGGGTGTGAAAATGCCAAATCAAGGCATCATCAGAGATGCTGTCTCACCAAAGGTTGGCTTCACACTGTCACACCAGTCTGTTGCTGATTGACATTGAGTGCTCCCAGTTGATACCATGTGGAGCAGAAGAATTACCCAGCCAAACCCTGCCCAAATTCCTGACCCACAAAAGCATGACATGATAAAATGCCTTTTTTTTTTTTTTTTTAACTAAGTATTGGGCTATTTATTTATTTATTTATTAGGAGGTACTGAGGATTGAACAAGGGCCTCATACATGAGAAGCAGGCACTTAACCAATGAGCTATACCTGCTCCCTAGGATAGTTTTTTTAATGCAACAATAGATAACTAAAATATTCACAAAGGAAGCCAGGATGGCTTGGACCAGAGGGAAGGGGATGAAAAAGCCAGGGATTAGTGAATGAGACATAAGAGGACTATTCCACCTGGCAGATGGGTGTCCTTGGGTGAGGTGAGCTTGCCTAAAAGTTCATTAACTGTGTGTCTAATAGGGCTTCGAAAACTCAGGATCGATCTGGGCAGGGACAGTGTCAGGGTGGTAGCACAGGAAAGTCTAAAAGGGGCTGAGCTTAGAGTCAAGAGGTAGAGTTATTGGGCTTCAGGGTATTCTGGTTAGTTTGGGTAAGACCTGGTCCCCAAAGAGGAGATGTTAAGTGGTGGGAAGAGTTTCAGAGCCTGGGAGTTAGGAACAGAATCTATTCAGATTCCAGAACAGAAGAGACTTAGGGGACAAATGGCTTTAAATAGTCAATAATGTAGAATGTGAAAATGGGAGAGGCTCATAGTGAAGGCTATGGCTCAGCAGCTTATGGGTGCTCTTAGATTCGCCCTTGTTCTAATGAGTCTCAGACCTGGGAAACTCTGAAGTAAAATCAAAGAGAAAGTTAATGAGTTTGCAGAAGTGACTGCCCATCATTTCATATAATTTTATGAACAGATAAATAGATAATTATATAGATACAGATATTGTTTTGCATCTGCCAGGGTCCCAGGAGGAAACAGAAGGTGCACTTGAAAGTGTTTCACTGAAGAATCTTTAATGAAGAAATTATTTAGAGAGGTGCAGGCAGGAGTTAACATAGCAGGCCTGAGACTGGTATACTTAGAAAGGCCTCTTTGCAAGGTTGGTCCTTGGCTGGCATCTGGGAATTTGAGTTTGGGGAGGCTTCCCACCATTCCATGAACAGAATGTCTCACTGTCCCTAAATTGTTTATGCAAGAATTATGGTTAATCTTGAACACCTGCTTTCTTTCTCAGAGTCTTGAAATTTGATATGTGATAGACTGAGATGTCTACATGACCAGTCCAGGGTACTGAATTTCTAATGACCTTTCTTGATAGACAACATTTCATGCATATTTTCACAACTCATTGCTGGAGGAATTTAACCCATCCAGACTCCCCTGAGAAAGGACCCTTGGAAGCTTGTGCCTAGTTTCCTCCAGACTTCACTTCATGTGTCTTTTCCCCTTGCTGATTTTGCTTTGTACACTTTCACTGTAATAAATCTCAGCCATGAGTACAACTATATGCTGAGCCCTGTGAGTTCTCTAGTGAATCATTGAATCTGGGGGTAGACTTAGGGATCCCCAACATAGTAGGTTAAGGAAGACAATAAGGCATGGTGAGGCACCCAATGACTAACAGCAGTGGGAAGCCATTTCCACACCTAGACTTGTATGGGCAGGAGGAAGAATCTTAGTAAGAGCTGTTGCCGTAGGAAGGAGACATTCTAGAAGAGCTGAGGCCTTGGTGGATAAACACGGCCACTGACTAACCACAGTCTGGCAAAACAGGGAAGAAGGGAGGAAACACATCCCTATTTCTCTCTCCTCCTGACCTTCAGTGTCCTGCTGGTTCCTCCCATTGGCTACATCCTACTGGAAGGCAGAGGGCACATGAGCTCACATGAAAGCTTTCTAGGACACAGAACAGGACAGAAGACAGTGAAGAATGAATTTGAGGGGACAAATGGAGAATAACTAGAATATATTTAAAGGTGAAACATTTTTTAATGTTACTGAGCTAAGTTGATGTCAGCTGATTACTGAAAGGTAATATTTCACAACACTGCATTACTCAACAACTCTGTATGAACCCTCATTCCACATACAGAATAAAGTCCAAATTACTTAGTATGGCATTTCAAGGCCCCTTTTAATCTAGCCACAGCTCCCAACTTTATCTCCATTCAACTGTGTCTTCTCACCTATGGTCTGCATATATTCTACATTTCTGGTCCAACATTGCCACCTATTACTTTAATACAACAACATCCTCCAGTCTTTATATTTTGCTTTCCTCTTCTTTGTACTTGGTATGCCCTTTCCTTGTTGCCTTTGCTTAATGAAGTCCCATCAATCCTTTTAGGCCCAGCCCAACTGCTATACTGCCCACAAAGCCTTTTTGAACTCCAGTCATTCCCCCAGGAGATAGGCTTTCCCCTCTCCATGTTCCCATGGCCTTTTGTCAACATCTTTCTTGTAGGGATAACCAGCCCACCACAGGTCAGAGTTGGGTCTATGCACATGGGCTTTCCCTGTATGCAACCAGCATCAAGCTGTAACATTGCTGCTAATTGGTAGCTTGGAAGGATGCTGCATCTCTTAATTGCCCTTTGGGTTCACACCCAGCCCATGCAGTCTCTAGACCTCTGGGTCTGCAGAACCCAGAGCAGGTGCTGGTACTCTGCCTGCTGGGCCTGGGGTGACCCCCATCCCCTACTACTCTGGAGGCTGACACTAGATTCTGTGCCCATGTCCTTTTCCTCACAGAGTTTGGACCACCTTGAAGACAGTGACTGTCACACATTCATCACATAACCATTATATTGAATAGGACAGTAACTCATCCATGGAGGTTGTTTGTGTTGGTTTGAAGCTTTATATAACCCATAAAAAACATGTTCTTAAATTTAATCCATTCTTGTGATTGAGGATCCACTGTAAATAGGACCTTTTGATGAGGCTACTTCAGTTAAGGTGTGACCCATCTCATTCAGGATGGGTCTTATTTCTCTTATTGGAGTCCTTTATAGGTGGATTGAATATAGAGAGAGAAAGAGAACACCACAGAAGCAAGAAACTGAAAGCAACGAAACTCGGAAGAGAAGAAAAAGACCAGCAGATGCCTCCATGTGCCTTGTCATGTGGCAGAGGAGCTGGTTTTCCAGAAGAAAGCATCGCCTTGATGATGACTTGATCTGGACATTATCTCAACCTCAAACTGTAGGTTAGTAAATTCCCATTGTTTAAACCCAACCCATTCACGATATTTGCTTTAAGCAGTCTAGGAAACTAAAACAGTGTTCAAAACACATGACTGAATTAAATTAACTGGAATAAAATTAATTGAATAATATAAATTTTTTTTACCCTCTAATCTTTGTTGTTTTTAGAAGTCAGAAAAATAGATAGATCCAGTTTCTTGTTTTGAACCTGAGAGCCCTGAGAAATGAGGAGAAAATGAATCTTCTTTGAAGTCCTGTAAGAGAACGTTTTTTTATATCCTGGAGGTTTTGTCTGTGAGAAATGAAATGAATCAGCCAGTTTAGAAGAAAGAAAATATTTCTGCAATATGACCTCCCCTTCTGCTTATGATGTACTAATGAACAAAGCTAAAATTTACAATTTTGATGTTAAAGCCAGGTTTTGCAATTCTTAAATTTAAAAAATGAAAGTTTAGAGATTTAAAGTCATTCTTGAATTGAAACATTCTCTTTAATGTTTGCATGGACCTTGCTTTCTTATTTTCCTAAGGCCATGCAGAATAAAACTTGATTAGCAATAAATTTTTAATATTCCATTAGGTTGTCATCACCAAAAGGTGGTATCCTAGCAACAAGAAGTGAGACAGTGGGTGAAGAGATGCAAACTGTGGATAGACATTCCATGTAGGATTTTTAAAAGGCAGTTGATAAGGTGACCAGCTCATAGACATGGATGACTAGGCATTGAAATATATTCCTGAATAAAAGATGCAGTAGAGGGGAAACGTCACTTAATTTGGCTATGCTATATGGTTTAATTAGCAATTCTACAAGCTGTTCATTTAAAATTTCCAGAGGTTTTTAGGGAATAAGCCAGAATTTAATACTTTGGTACACTTAGCTCCTCAGGATCTGGCTAAAGAACCTCTTTGATAAAGAAAATGTAGGTAAGCTTTGCCAACCAACAATTCACACAATAACCTTCGGGAAGTAGTTAGGGAGCTGAGCTGTTAAGTTTCAATTGGTTTGCTTTAAAACACAAATATAGCATGTACCTCATCAGTACACAAGAGGATTTAACTTAACTATACAAATTTCTAGAAATGGTGGGTGTACTTAAAATCCTCAGGAATCCCTGGGATCATTTAACAAATATCACATTCTAGCTATTAAGTTTTTGCAGACTAGTCAGAGCCATCATTTTTTATAGCAACTTTGTTAAGATATCATAAGAATCACATACCATAAGATCCACCCTTGGGAAGCGGCTGTGGCTCAATCAGTAGGGCTCCCGTTTACCATATGGGAGGCCCCGCCCGCATGATGTGGTTAGCTGACCCAGTGAGCACAAGCAGCAAGGGGGGAATAAATGAATAAATAAATAAAATCTTTAAAAAAAAAAAAAAAAAAAAAGATCCACCCTTTTAAGGGGTAAAATTCAGTGGTTTTCAGTATATGCACAGTTGTGAGAACATCACCTCTATCTAACTTCAGGACATTTTAATCACCCTACAAATAAACCTCATTCCCATTAGCAGGCACTGCCCATTCTCTCCTCCACTCAGTTCCTCACAGCCACTAATCTACTTTCTGTTTCTTTGGATTTGCCTATTCTGGATATTCCATATACTCGAGTCATACCATATGTGGCATTTTGTGTCAGGCTTCTTTCACAGCATACTGATTTCAAGGTTCGTCTATGTTATAGCATGTATCAGTACTTCATTTCTTTTTATTGCTCAATAATTTACCATTGGAAGTATATACCACATTTTGCTTATCCAGTCATCCACTGATGGGCTTTGGGTTGTTTCTACATTTTACTATTGTGAATAGTGCTACTATGAACATTAGTGTCCTAGTTTTTGTTTGAATCAACTCCTGGATACTTGGGTGAGTAATTGCTGGTTCATACACTAACTCAAATTTTCACATTTTGTGGAATTGCCAGATTGTTTTCTAAAGCAGCTGTGCCATTTAACATTCCCACCAGCAAAGTATGAGGGTTCCAATTTCTCTGTATTATCAACAAAATTTGTTGTTGTCTGTCTTTTTTCTTATAGCCATCCCAGTGGGTGCAGAGTGCTATCTCATAGTGGTTTTGATTTGCATGTCTCTAATAAATAATGATGCTGGGCATATTTTTATGTGCTTATTGCCCATTTGTGTATCTTTGCTGTAAAAATGTCTACTATATTCTTTGTCCATTTAAATTTGGGTTGTTTGTCTTTTTCATTACTGAATTGTAAGAGTTCTTTATTTATTCTGGACATAAGTCTTCTATCAGACATATTATTTGCAAATATTTTCTTCCATTCCATGGATTGTCTTTTCATTTTCTTCATGGTGTCCTTTGTAGCACAAAAGTTTTTAATTTTAATGAAATGCAATTTCTCTATTTTTCCTTTAGTTGCTTATGCTTTTGTGTCATATTTAAGAAATCATTGCCTAAACTAAAGTCATGAAATTTACTCTTGTGTTTTCCTCTAAGAGTTTTATAGTTTTAGCTTTTACATTTAGATCCATGATCCATTTTGAGGTTTTTGCATGTGTATGGTGTGAGGTAAGGGTCCAAATTCATTGCTTTGCAAGTGGATATCCCGTGCATCAGTTGTTATACCAGCAGCATTTGTTGAAAAGACTCTTCTTTCTATAGTGAGTGATCTTGGCACCTTTGACCAAAATCAAGTGATCATAAAATACAAGGGTTTATTTCTGGACTCTTAGTCTATGCTTATGCCTATACCTCACTGTCTTTTTTTTCAAATAAATATTTGAATAAATTTATTTAAATATCACAGCATAGGCATATGTAACTACACTCTTCAGGTACAACTGTATATGTGAAATGAGGTTAATGGAAGCTATTTCTCTCCCTGAAATAAAATAAACCATTTTCTTTTTTATCCAGCATAATGTTTTGGTCAAATTAGTGATTCAAGATGCCCATTAACAACTCAAATGGAATTCAGCCCTAGCTATGATCTTTTTTTTAAAAAAAACAATTTATTGAAGTATATAATTCATACATGAACATACATAAACTATAAGTGTTCAGTAAACATCATGAACTTACAAAACAGACATGCATAACATCATACAGGCTCCCACACATTGACCCCGCCCTCCACAAACACCCTGCATTGTTGTGAAACATTTGTTAACAAATCATGAAAGAGCATTGTCAAAGTATTACTACTAACTATAGCCCGTATCTTACTCCCCTATACATTTTTTAAGGATTTATTTATTTATTTATTTACTTTTATCCATTTGTAACACTCCCCTCCCCCTGTTTTTGCTGTTTCTGCGTCCATTCACTGGGCAACTCTCTGTGTCCCATTTCCTGCCCTCTTTTCTTATCCTTCTCCTCCTGTTTTCACTCGGATTTGATCCTCGGAATCTCCGATGTGGGAGAGAGGTGTCCTACTGCCTGTGTCACCTTAGTTCCTGTTTTTTTGGCACGTCTCGTCTTGGCTCTCCTTGTGTCAGTTTCCTGTTATGTCATCATCTTGCTGCATGGCTCATGGGGTCTGACGGCGCATCTGCGCATGGGGCCTCGTGGCGCACTCATGCACGGGGCCTGACAGAAACCAGACACTTCACCAGAGAAGATACACACATGAAAAATAAGCATATGAAAACATAATTTATTGCTAGAGAATTGCAAATAAACAACAATGAGAAATCATCACATATCTACTAGAATGACTAAAATTTTTTAAAAATCTGACAATATGGGAAACGGATGTGGCTCAAGAGGTTCGGCGTCCGTCTACCATATGGAGAGACCGGGGTTCGATCCCCGGTACCTCCCGGTAAAAAAAAAAAAAAAAAAAATCTGACAATACTAATTGCTGGTGAGGCTGCAGAGCAACAGGAACTCTCATTCATTCCTGATAAGTAGGCAAAATTGTACAGCCATGTTGGAAGGCAATTTGTCTGTTTCCTACAAAACTAAACATAGTTTTATCATATGATTCAGTATTCATGCTATGAGTCCTTAACCCAATTAATTTGAAAACTTATGTCCACACAAAAACCTATACATGAATGTTTATAGCAACTTTTTCATTATCACCAAAAACTGGAAGCAACTATGATGTCCCTCAATAGGTGAATAGATAAATAAACTGTGGTACATCTATACCAGGGGTTCTGTGCGCCTGAACTGAAATTCAAAAAACCATTATTCTTGTGGGGGATGTGTTGGTGTGGGTGTGATATATTTATTAAACAATACACAGAATTGTGTGGACTTAGTAAGGGGTCTGTGGTTTTCACCTGACTGGCAAAAGAGTCCATGGAACAAAAAAGGTAAAGAACCCCTGATCTATACAATGGAATAGTTTTCAGCAATAAAATGAAATAAGCTATCAAGTTAAAAAAAGATATGGTTGAGTTTAAAATGCATATTACTAAGTGAAAGAAGCCAGTCTTAAAAGACTATGTACTATATGATTCCAACTATATGACAATCTGGAAAGGAAAAACTGTAGCACTGATAAAAGATCCACAGTTGCCAGAGGTTCCAGGGGGCAGGAAGTGTTGTTGCAGAGGTTAAGCCCTGGGGATTTTTTTAGGGTGCTGAAACTATTTTGTATGATACTGTAATGGCGAATACAAGACATTAAGCATTTATCAAAACCCACAAAACTTTATAACACAAAGAACAAACCTTGTGCGAATATTCTCGCTGTCCTGATTTTGTGATAATCAGGGTAGGCTAAACTTTCGCTATATTAGAAACCTTGCATGTGTCCCCAGACCTAGTTTTTCTCCCTAGGTCTGGTTTTTAGAAAGCTGGTGATAAACTAAGCCTGATTTATTATATGACCATCCTGTATGGGAAATGACTGCAACTCTAGGTATCTTTGGTTAACCTTAAGAGATATAGCAGGGGGACGGATGTGGCTGAAATGGTTGGGTGTCTGACTCCCATATGGAGGGACCTGGGTTTGATCCCTGGGACTTCCCAGTAAAAAGAAAAAAAAGAAAAATATAGAAGGTGCATGGGCTACCAGGCCCCATGCGTGGGTACGCTGTCAGGTCCTGCAAATGGGTGAGCCCCCCAGACCCCGTGCACAGGTGTGCCATCAGGCCCTGCGAGTGGGGTAAGCTGTCAGGCCCCGTGAGCCATACAGCAAGATGATGACATAACAGGAGAGTGACACAAAGGAGAGCCAAGATAAGATGCGCTGACAAAACAGGAACTAAGGTGGTGCAGGCAGTAAGACACCTCTCTTCCACATCAGAGTTTCCGAGGATTGAATCCCAGTGAAGACAGGAGAAGAAGGATAAGAAGAGAGGGCAGGAAATGGACACAGAGAGTTGCCCAGCGACTGGACACAAAAACAGCAAAAACAGGGGTGGGGGATGAAAATGGATAAAAGTAAATAAATAAATAAATAAATAAATAAATAAATCCTTAAAAAAAAAAAAAAGAACAAACCTTAATATATGCAAAAATAATCATTTAAGAACTAGGGATCTCAGGATGAAATGTATAATGTGACAAAAAAATAATCTGTCTATTTAAAATGTATGAAACAACCTCACAAAAGGGAAAGGAGTAAAAAAGTGCTGACCTAAGGAACTTTGGAAATGAGTGGAGTCCGAAGGACTAAAGACTGCAGACTAGTTGTAGTTGATAGTTGATAAAGACTACAGACTAGTTGATAAAGTTGTTTCCCCACAGGGTAGGGGTTAACAATTCTGAAAACACTATACATATATAATAGAATTGAACAATTAAGAAAATGGCTGGAAGATGGTAGGAAACAGGTTTCTCACTGCTGGAGTGGGAAGTTTCAAGGGGAGGAGGCTAGAATGATCCTAGTGAAACTGGATTAAATTGGAGACATCAGTGTGATTTCATGGGTAGCTTAAAAAGGATACATATGGTCATACACACACACACACACACAAGGACAAATATACACACATATACCTTCTTGCTTTGTCAGCTAAAAGGGCCTAGAAGCAATGACACCTGAATAGTAATAGCAATGAACACATCCTATGCCCTGATATAAGTTCTAGTACCATTATCTTTGGATAAATGGCTGGAAATACACAAGGTGAACCTGGAGCATCTTGTAGTTCCAGAAAATAAGAAAGTTCTAAAAAAATAAAAACCCACAGTGATATCAAAGAGACTTAGGAGTCAATTAAAAGAGCTCCTAATGGCAAAAACTGAAACAATCTGAGAAACAAAATAAATAAAGTAGTTGTTTTTGTTTTCTTGGCTGCTCAAGCAAATACCATGAAATGAGTTGGATTAACAATGGAAATGTATTAGCTCACAGTTTGAGGCTAGGAAAAAAAGTCCAAATCAAGGCATCTTCAAGGTGATGCTTTCTTCCCAAAAACTGTGGCATTCTGGGACTGGCTCTTGGCCATCCTTGGTCCTTAGCTCCTCTATCACATGGCAGTGTACAGGCAGCCTCTCCTGGCCTCTCCATTCTCTTCTAGTTTCTGTTGAATTTCAGTTTCTGGCTGTTCACATTGGTTTTCTCTTTTTATGTCTGAATGTCATAGTGCTTATAAAAACTACAGTAATAGGATTAAGACCCATCCTGATTGGGCTGAGCCACACATTAGCTGAAGTAACCTTATCAAAAGGTTCTATTTACAATGGGTTCACACCCATAAGAATGGATAAGAGTTAAGAATGTGTTTTTCTGGGGCACATACAGCTTAAAACCACTGCATTCCATCCCCTGGACCCCCAAAAGACAAGTTCTTTTGACATGCAAAATACATTCATTCCACCACAACATCTCTAAAGCCTCAGTCACAATGCTAAGTACAAAGTCTCATCAAACTCGGTTATGGGTGTGGTCTGTTCTGGGGCACAATTCCCCTCTGTCTGTGGACCTGTGAAACCCAGAGAACAAGTTATCTGCTTCCAATATACAATGGAAGGACAGGCATAGGATAAACATTTCCACTCCAGAAGAGAGAAATTGGAAGGAAAACAGAGGTCATGGTCCCAAACAATTTCAAAATCCAGCAGGGCATACTCCATTAGATTTCAGGGTCTGAAAATCATCTATGAATTGATGTTTTCTCCTCTGGACCTGATAAAACTGCAGCCCTACCCCTTCCAAGCACTTGCGCAGCAGCCATGCTCTCCCCAAATGCCGGGGCACAGGCCCCACCCTCTCCAAGCACTGCGTGGCAGCATTCTTCCTGAATAATTGGGCAGAAGGCCCATCCTCTCCAAGAGCCAGGGCACATTCACCTTTTCAACACACATGGGTGGGCCCACTTTCTTGGCCCAAGGAGATATCTTCGGTCCAGAACTTGGCTTCCATGGTTCTGCCCTTGAAGCCATTCTTTCATTTTGTCCCTTCTATGTCCCTTTTAGTCCAGGCTGGAAGGAATTCCACTTATACATATCTTGCAAAACACTTGTCAGTTTTGCATGTAGTTCACAGGGTTCACACCATCAGACAGTAGGAATTTTCAGAGATTCTTCTTAGATAACTGCACCTCCAATCCTGACTTGCATGGAAATTGCTGGCTGGTTCCATGTTCATTAAAACATCACATGGAGCAGTATTCTCTGGGGACTTGCTTTCTGGAAGCTCTGAATTCCCCAAACCATCAATTTCCGGTTTCTTTGTGCCCAGGAGTTCAGTTCTCAGCTTATCCCTTTCCTCTCACATTTTACTATAAGATGTAAGGAGAAAAACCAAGCTGTATTTTCCACACTTAACCTAGGAAGTCTCCTCAGCTAAATATCTAAATTCATCACTTTCAAGTTCTGTCTTCCATCCAACATCAGAACTCAATTTCACCAAATTCTCTGCCACTTTCAAACAAGGATCAGTTTTCCTGCAGTTTCCAATAACACATTCATCATTTTTTTCCTAAGGCCTCATTGAAAGCAACTTTACCATCCATATTTCTACCAACAGTCTCTCCAAAACAACCTATGCCTTTTCTCTGAAAGTACCTCACAATTCTTCTAGCCTCTACCCATTACCCAATTACAAAGCTGTTTCCACATTTTTGTATTTGCAATAGCAGCACTCCACTCTTCTAAAATCTGTTTTAGCTTTCTTGGCTACCCAAACAAATACCATGAAGCAGGGTGGGTTAAACAATAGGCATTTATTCACTCACAGTTTGGTGCTGGGAAAATCAAGGCATATTTTCTTCCTGAAGACTGTGGTATTCTAGGGCTGACTGCTGGCTGAAGGACTCCAGTAATTGGATTAAGACCCATCCTGATTGGGCTGGGTTGCACCTTAACTGAAGAATTAAATTTAATAGGAATGGATTAAATTTAAGAACATGTTTTTCTGGGGCACATACAGTTTCAAACCACCAGCGTAGTGTTGGATGGATCCAAAGTGCAAAATAAACATCCACAAGTACATATGATATAAATAAATGATTGAATAAATAAATGGGGAAGAATATACAAATCACTTGTGCAGACATATTACAAGTAGTTTATGTAGATACTCAACCCTTAAGGAGATGAAGCATAACACCCCACTCCTTAAGTGTGGACTTCACTTTCTTACAAAGAGTACAGTTTGAAAAGGAAGAGAAACCCCAGTAACTTTACAGTGAAGAAACCTGACAAGCCTCAAGCCAGCTGCTCAAGATTAACAACAGAGTTCATTCATATTGGCAGTATGTACCCTTGAAATGATGTGATGAAAAACAGCACTTTACCTTAGCAATCTTCCTGCTCAATACTCATAACCCCAATATACTCATGAAGAAAAACATCACTGAAATCCCAATTGAGGGACAGTCAATAAAATACCTGATCAGTAATCTTTAAAACTGTGAAAGTCATCAAAAACAAGGAAAGTACGAGAAATTACCACAACCAAGAAGGTCCTAAGGAAACATGATGACAAAATTTAATGTGGTGTCCAGAAGGGGATCCTGGAACAAAAAAAAGGACATTAGGGAAAAACTGAGAGGGCGGCAAGATGGCGTTGGTGTAGGAGGGCGCACACTGCAAGCTCCCAGAGCAAGGCGGATTGGGGACGGGGTCCTGCCCGGGGGTCTGTGCTGTGCACGCGTGGAGTGAGAAGCTTGGGACATCTATCTGCGTGGATCGGCGGCGTGAACCGAACGGTGGAGATTCGTGAGTTTTGAGGCTGCCGGTGGAGGTTGGCACAGACGGCTGAGCCCCGCGGTTAGGGAAAAAAAAATAAAACGGCCATTTGGAGCCGCGGGCGGGGCGAAAAAGTTTTATTTTCTGGGGATCTGGCTGCCTGGCGCCCCTTGGACCTTCTGTGAACAGAGCAAACGAGCTAGTCAGCACCCGGTGAACAGGAGGGGGGATTTTGGTCGGGGAACGCAGCTGATTTCCCTAGTCACCCAGGGATAAGACCCGGGCCGCTGCGGAGCCAGGAGGAAGGGACACTTCCCAAAGAAGGGAGGGTTCGGTTGGAAGACAGGGAAGGGTATTTTATATTTTTAGACAT
>JAKSZT010053887.1:59862576-59876953 GCA_026826555.1 Tolypeutes matacus
CCTGTAGATGCTTCCCTACATTATCTTCCAAGGTTTTTATGGTTTTGTGAGCCATGCTTTTTAAAAGGCAGTCACAAACACATCCCCTCTTCCCATCCCGTCCTCCTTTTCCTAGATAGCTTCTGCATATTCTTCAAGACTCAACTGTGCATCTCTAACATCTGTATATATGCCCTGTGGGTAGCACTTATCTGACTCCTGAAATTAACTCTTTCTAGGTCTGTTCTTCTGTGTTGTGAGCAGAGAACAATCTGAATCATCATTTTATCCCCTGTATAGTACTTGACAAATAGTTCAATAAATATTGGTTGAACTAAACTGAACTGAACACTCACTATGCTATTGAAAAATTAACATTATAGTGTAATTTACTTAATATTAAGTAAAAACTTAAATAACAATAACCTTTTTAAATAACTTTTATAACTTTTGTTCAAGACCATCTTGGGCATGACTCATTTTATCTTTAAGTACAAATGATGACAGTAGCCTTATGAATTCCTATACTTTGTTGACTGAGCTGGAAGTCTTATGGCAAAACTTTTTATTGAGCTGCTAGCTTGCTTTGCATTAGCCTTCCGAAAAATGTACAAAGGAAGAACATCTGGCAAGAATTTTACGAATTCTTTTAAGCTTCCATTTAGTGTACTCATGCAGAAAATCACTAAATGGTACCCTGGGATTTTGAAGGTATAAATACACTCACAAAGAACCATGTGAATTCCCTTGGAAAAAACTCTTTGTTTTAGGAGAATGTGGTTCATTAACTCTGATAATGTATCCAAGAGAGATGGATATGCAAGCATTTTCATAGCAAGAGCTCTGAATTTGTGCAAATGATGTATGGATTTGGTGTAGGAATAACACATTGGTATAGTATGGTGAGGAGAAAAAGGTGGGATATGGGTAAGTATATGAGGCTAGGGCAGTATTTCTCAAATTGTTTTGACTTGACTCCCAGTAAGAAAATAATTTTACATCATAATCCAGCACATAAATATATACATATGTGTTTTGTGTAATTGAAATTAAATTTTCATTAAACAACACTACCCCTTAATATGTGTGTTCTATTCTAGTCTAAACTATTGTATTCTATTTCACTTTTTAAAAATGCTCTTCTGGCCCATTAAATTGATTTCAATTCCCACAGATGAGTCAAGGCTCACAATTATTTCCTCAACACTTTATTATGAAAAGTCTCAAATACACAGAAAAGTTAAAAGAATTGTACATTGAAAACTCATATATCCACTATTTACTTTAAATATTTACATGCACATTATAACTAGAATTTAATATTTTCTTATTGTCCTCTTTTTTAGGTAAAATTTGTATAAGGTAAAATGCACAAATTTAAGTGCATAATTCATTCCATGAGATTTCACAAATACACAACTTGTGCAATAAAAACTCATTAAAATATAGACCATTACTTTCATCCCAGAAATTTCTCTTAGCCCCTTCACAGTTAATCCCCACAATCCCCTCTTTCCCAGAGGCAACCATTGCCTGTTTTAGAACTTCATATGAATGGAATTAGACAGCTTTTTTTCACTCAGGATGTTTTTGACAGTCATCCATGTTGTTGCATTTATAAGTAGTTTGTTCTTTCTTATGCCTGAGTAATATTTCATTATGTGATATACCATAGTTTGTTTATCTATTATCCTGTTGATGGCTATTTCCAGGCCTGGCTATTATGAATAAAGCTGTTAAGAACATTATTGAAAAAAAATTTTTTTTTGTGGACATAAACTTTCATTTCTCTTGGATACTCCTTTAGCTTTCTATTATTGCTTTAACAAATTATTACAAACTTAGTGGCTTAAATAATACAAATGTATTATTTTACAGTTCTCCAGGTCAGGGAACTGACAGGGGTCTCACTTGGTTAAAACCAGTTTAGCTCATTGTCCTAATTGACCACTTTGACACCTGATTGTTTGACAGTAAAGAGTTTTCTTCCTTTGGCTACTTTCAAACTTTTCCTCTTTATCTTTGGTTTTTATAATATCAGTGTCATGTGCCTAAATTTGGGAAAAATCTGGCCATTACTTCTCCAAATATATTTTTCTTTCACTCTGCTACCTTTGTGCCTCCTGGACTCCAGTTACACATGTTATACCAGTGATGTCATGGGGAATCCGGCTTTGTTTTTTTTTTTAATCTTTTCATTGTGGTAACATTTATACAACTCAAAATTTCCCATTTCAACCACTTTCAAGTGCACAATTCAGTGGTATTATTTACTTTCACAATGTTGTGCTATCATCACCATCATCCATTACCAAAAGTTTTTCATCACCCCAAACAGAAACTCTGCACTCATTAAGCAATAATTTCCCATTCCCCAGCCTCTAGTACCCTATAAGCTAGGAATTCAGCTTCTTTACAATTTTCTGTTCTGCTATCCTTGGCGTATTATATTCTCCTTACGCTAACTCCTTTCATGTTTCCAAGATGGCTGCCACAGGTCCAGGCACTAAATGAAAACATAACATCCCACAAAATAAGAATTTCTGTTTCTTTCTTGTGTGCTTCTTTTGGAGAGTTAAAAATACCTTTTCCAGATGCTCCACTCACACCTTATTAGCCAGAATAAGGCCACCCCTCAGTTAATCAGTGACCATGGAAATAAGACCACCATGATTGACATAGTCCAATCAGGATCTATCCTTGGGAGGGTTTGGAACAAAACCTGGTTCTCTCACTATGGAAAAAGGATATTGGGTTTGGAGAGGACAACAAATATTACCACCTACACTGGAGAACTTGGGTTTTTCTATTTCCAAACCCTAGCTCCAAGTCACAGGACAGTTTACACACTTTTCCCTGTCGGGGGTTTGAAGTTACCATCTCCCACTCTATCCCTTGGAATTCTTGGATTTGGGGTTACCAATCCTTTTTAATCCCTAATAAAAGTACATGGTGGCTCTTTTCATTTTAAGGTACTTGACTTTACATGGAAGATTGTAGGAAAACAAATGGCATTAAAAAACTAACTATGGGCAGTGTGCTGGGAATGTGGAGAAGCATGGGGAAAATACAATTAATGTAACCTGTGGACTATAGTTAACAGCAATATTGTAATATTCTTGCATCAATGAATGCCAAAGATGTACTGTGTTAATAATAGGGGGTATGGAAAAGGTGTGCCAAATGTACTCTATAGACCATAGTTAGTGGTAATAGTCTGATGATATTATCTCATAAACTGTAACGAATGTTCCACAACACTGTGGTGTGTTGGTGAGGGGTGTTGTATGGGAATTCTACACAGGTGCATGATTGTTTTGTAAGTTCCCAACTTCTGTAATATATATATATATTTAAAACTAACTATGGAGAAATTTCAAAACTTTAGAAAACTTTCACAACTGTTATGGTCTCTGAACCACAGTTTCTGAGTCCCTTCTGTGATGGTACCTAAATACCCTATTGGTTATTGTTCTCAACTTTCCTTCCATTTCTGAAGATTTCACTGGCTGTGTACACAGTTTCTGCCTTTTGGATGCAAAAAAAATGCCAAGCCTTTTATTGATGAAGGCCTTTCTTAGCCAATACTTGCAGACACCACATTCTTCTCTCAAGTTGAAAAAGCCTTGGGAGGTGACTGAGTGAAAGTCATCGGGCACTTCCTCCAGTCCACATTGAACTTCCCCTGATTCTGTCCTGCAAAAAGGGAGGCTGCTCTATTCAGGCTATAATATAGGGATTTTCTGGTTGAAATGGTCAGTAATGAAGTGTCCTCTAGAGTCAACCGTCTCTCTGTTTGCCAGTAAAAATACAGCTCTGAAAATTTGTGCCACTTCTTGGCACATCATTCCTAAGAAAAACCTCGTCTCAAAGTCCTTGAAATAGAGTCCCTAAGCTTTGATAGACTTTGCTTCCCTAACACACATACAAAAAGGAGCACACGACAGTGAGAACAGGCAAATGGTAGCTGTGTGGATGATTCATTCCCTCTTCTCTCTCAAAATAATACATCAGCAGAATGGTTCAGAAAGAGAGAAGAGTAGAGGATGAGGACAATAATGAGCAGGATCAGAGTCAGGGAGTCAAGTTCAAGAACCAGTTAGTTGGTCCAGAGAAGTTTCCAGAGGAAAGGGTAGAAATCATGATTGAAGACCTTTGTGGTCAAAATTTATTAAGGGTTTGATACCAAGTTGTTGAGGCAAAGGCCAGGGAATTTGTGGTTCTAAACAGTTCTTAAACTTCTAGTCTCAGAAGTCAAAGTTACAGGGATTGATAATCTGAAAGGTTAGATGATAAAGACAAAGGAACTAGTGGCTCCGGCATGGAGTGATGCTAGATGGTTTGTCTCCTGACCTGAAGATACTTTCTGCTGGACATGGGAGGTTTAGAGTCTTCATATATGCTGAGGGAGGCATGGGTCTCACAGGAAGTATGCAAAATAGGAGGCACAAGACGTAGGCCTCCGTTCTGCTCTGTTCCACACTGGCTGTGTGACCTTAGGCATGTCACTTAATCTGTCTGATCCTCAGTTTCTTCATTTGAACAACTTTGGTGAAAATGTTTGTCTTCTGTGAGGATGAAATAAGATAATGTGTGGAAAATCACTTTGCAACTTTAAGTTCTATATACATGTAAGGTATTACCATCATTATTACTGGAGGGCACCTGTGTCCCCTGATTAAAAGAAGCAAAGTGAGGCAAGAAAACAGATCTATAAGGGCTCTTTATGTTCCAGACCTCCAATGGAGAAACTATGTCTATGACCTTAAATTACTTCTTTTACATCAGCAACATGAAGCTATCTCAGACTTCTAGCAAGATAATGCTGACTGCTGTCATCTTATATATTAATCAAGAGCCTTGGCCTCAAATGAAAGAAACCTACATTCAAGCTGGCTTAAATTATAATGGAAGTTTGTGGAAGTAAAGAACAGGGGCAGTGCAGAGATGTAGCTAGATTCAGGCATGGCTCACTGTAAGGACTCAAATGATGTTGTAATCTCTGTGTCTCCCCTCTCAACTGTTTCCCTCTTTGTGGCCTCATTTGCCCTCCCTTCAGTGGTACCATGTACAGCTATAACATCCTTACATCATTCCAGTCTAGCAACTTCAGCAGAAGGAGAAATTCCCTCTCTACCTTCCATAAGCCAATGTCAGGAGAGACTGGGATGCCCCCAGCCCTGCCCCCTCCAAGCCTTGGTTGGCATGTCCACCACAAATCAGGGCTGTATTCACTATGAGGCAATGCAGCTAAATGGTAAAATTTGCAAAAGTAATATAGTTTAGTCATATCTAATTCCACCCTGGCTTCCCCTCCACTTATATGCAGCAATGTCTAGTGGCCATAGGCACTTGCCTAGGGGCAGTTGAGTATATATTTGGTTTGGCTTTAGTGGGATATATTTACACATGTTGCAAGGCTTTCCATGTACAGTTAAGATACAGTTAAGCCAGTAAGTGGGCTTTGGGCCAACTTACCTGACATCATGACATGAAGATTCAGAGTCAGAGGTCGTATTATGAATGAATGTGTCTATTGGCACCAAGGCCTCAAAGATGGATAGTGGAGAAGAACCACAATTTGAATTGTACACAGCTAGAAACTAGCCTGTGGAAATTCTTCCAATCATCAGATTATAAGTGAAGGATTCTATTCTTATGGCACTTGGTCACACCAGATGTTCTCTCCTATTAGGCATATATTTAATAATGCAGTATATACAATTATAAATGCATCATACAATTTTTCTTCTTTTGATGGAAATCACACGAAATAGAATTTATTAGAAGTCCTGTATTTGTAGCCTTTGCTTGTGGTATTTTCAGCTTATTAGAATTTGTTTTCTCTTTTCTTCGTTTGGCACCTACTATGTGCCAAGCTTCTGAGGCCACTGGGGATATACAAGTGAACACAGCTGATTCTAACAGAAGGGTTTGTCAGGCCATCAACATTAAAACAAAAAAAGGTTCTTCAGTGGACTTCTCTAGAGACCTTTAGGCAGACAAGAACTATAGCTGCCACTGCACAGTATGCTTGGATTGATAAGAAAAATCGGCAAGTAGCCCAGTAATCCAGCATTGGGACACAGACAAAAACAAAAGAGGTTAATCTGTATTTAACAAAACAATACAAAACCAAACAAAACAACAAAAGCAAGACTGGAATGATAGCAGAGCCTAACTTTCTCTGTGTTTAAGGCTGGATTTCTGAATGGTTGTTATATTTAGTTGTTGGAATTTTATTTTAGCTAATTTGATTTTAATGAAGTCTACATAATAATGGCCATGAAATGCATAAACTGTAAAACCCCTGCATTTCTACACACAGGAGGGAGGGATGTTCAACAAGTGAATCAGGAATATCCTAATATCCAGGGCCTATTATGCTGGGGGAGACTTTTTAAAAGGAAGAATCAGCCTAAAATTGTCTCTCAGCTCAAAAACCACAAGTGTATAAAACTCTCCCTATCATCACATATAGTAGCACAGAACAGAACAGAGTAAAAAGCTCAAGAAACACAGAGCAGGGAGATGCAGTACCATTAAATAGAGACAAGGCATATTCCAGGTAAAAAGCAACTTCAGCTGGCATTTTGCAGTGTAGTAAAGAAGAACAAATCTTCTTAAATTCTAGCATGTAATGAATACTTAAAGAATGAACTTTAAAAACCACTGCAGCCCAGAGATTTGTGAATTCTCTGAAATCGTCTTAAAATCTCTGCTGTAAGAAAACAGCCATTTCAAATGCAGATGGTGAAGGTGGTGAATGTCTTCAGAAAGAGAAAGAATCTACAGATTGGCAGTAAATGATAAGAGACATTTCCCTTAGCATCAATGACTAAGGGTTTCAGCAATTTCTAGTTAAGAAGGATTAAAGGGCTGGAAGCCATATTCCCAGGCCTTTGTGGTTTATTATCTATTTTATGTATATACATACAAACACATGCACACACAGATATGGATATAGATGTAGATCTATAGACACACGTAATACATTCTGGAAGGACTATTGCTAACTAGGCCTTGTACCTTTGTGCACTAAACTCCTGCACACGTACACACACACACACACACACACACGCACCAAGTCATGCTTAAGTCATCTGAATAGTAAAATATACATAGTTTTCATTCCATTGAGTGAGTTTATTTCACTTTACTGAGCCTCTTCGTTGTCATTACAAAGCCCCAGGTCTAATACCCTGTTTGGTGAAGTCAAAAGACTTTGAAATCAGACTTGGGTTTAAACTCTGATTCTTCAACTTGCCAAACACAAGAACTCATACAAATTGATTAGTCTCTAAACATGTATCCTTGGAAAATAAAACTGACTCCCAAGGCTTCTTCTAGGGTTAAATTACATAAAATATGTAAAGCTCCTCTATCAGATAATCACAATGCCCAAAACTTTAAGGAAAACTTCCTACCCAAATTCCCTGCTAACAGGCACCTCTAATCAGCCAAGTTCAGAACCACTCAGCCTCCTCCACCCAGCACCACAGATTGGACCTGTGTGCTTCTGGTTTACAACTGACCATTAGCCTATGAAATTGTCTAGCATGGAAAAACCGTGCTTGGGCATTTGATTGGAGAAGTCTAGAGACAGGAAATTTGCAGGAAGAGGTGAAGCTAAAAGAAACAGAAAGATATGCTTTGAGGAAGACATGGGTCCCTGAGCACGACAGTTATGTGGGAGCAGCAACTCTGAGTTTTGAATAAATAAAGATATGCAGTTAGGGAAAGGGTATAGTAGGGGAGAGAAAGCAAGAAAAGAAACAATAAGCTACACTAATTGCGGAGCAGACAGACAGAGCAGTGGAGTTCTGTGGAGGTGGAGCACTAGAGGGAAAATAGGTGAGGTTTTGCTGCTGAGGCCCCCAAGAATGACCAAGGTAAGGTTCCGGTTCCGTGAAGCCAGGTCCTGCTGGGGTCTCTGCTCGGTAGTCCTGTAAGAATTCTGCCTCGCCTCCTAACTCCTGCCTGCCTATTCTTCGCCATTTCTGGGCTCTCCCCAAAGCCCACTTAGCCAGCCCAAGTCCCTGGACTTACAATTCTAAAAGCCCGCTTATTTCAACACCGAGTGAGGGCATCACACAAACTTATTCCTCAGCAATGTTAGTCTCCATCCCCCTCTACCAGCAGAATACTGGCATCAAGATTTTGGTACTCAAAAGTACCAGATTGGGAAGCGAATGTGGCTCAAGCAGTTGGGCGCCTGCCTACCACATGGGGGGGGGATCCTGGGTTCAGTTCCCAGTCCTCCTAAAAAATACAAGCAAGACAGCAAGCTGACACCACAAGATGATGCAACAAGATGACACAACGAAGAGACACAATGAGGAAACACAATGAGAGACACAACAAGTGGGGTGCGGAGGTGGCTCAAACCATTGGGCATCTCCCTCCCACATAGGAGGTCTGAGGTTTAGTTCCCAGTGCCTCCTAAAAAGAAAAAAGAAGATGAGCACACAATGAACATACACGAAGACCAGGCAGCGAGCACAAACAATGGGGGTGGGGTAGGGTGGGGAGAGAAATAAATAAGTAAAATAAATCTTAAAAAAAAAAAGTACCAGACTAAGTAAGCAATGGTCCATCCAAAATGGTTATGGCTTAACCGATCTTACTCTTGTGTGGGTTTATTTTTTTCATTAGAGAAGTTGTGTGCTTAAGAACAATCGTGCATGGGAAGCGGCTGTGGCTCAATCAGTAGAGCTCCCGTTTACCATGTGGGAGGCCCCGGGTTCGGTTCCCGGGGCCTCTTGGTGAGGGCAGGCCCGCCCGCATGGCGTGGTTGGCTGACCCAGCGAGCACAAGCAGCAAGGGGGGGATAAATGAATAAATAAATAAAATCTTTAAAAAAAAAAAAAAAAAAAGAACAATCGTGCATAAAATAAAGGATCCCATATACCACCCTAATATGAACAGCTTGCATTGGTGTGGTAAATTCATTGCAATTGAAGAAAGCACATATTTAAATTGTACTATTAACTATAGTCCATGGTTTAACTTAGTGCTCACTATTTGTGTTGTGAAGTTCCATAGATTTTTTTTTTTAATTTTTATTCTAGTACCATATAGACAACCTAAAATTTCCTCTTTTAACCACATTCAAATATATAATTCAGTGCTGTTATTTTGTTCATTCTAGGCTATTCCATAACCCTAACATATCCCGTCATAACCTAGTTTCTCGATTCTGACTCTATGAGTTTGCTTTTTCTAATTATTTCATATCAGGGAGTTCATACAATATTTCTCTTTCTGTGGTTGGCTTATTTCACTCAGCATAATGTCCTCAAGGGTCATCCATGTTGTCGTATGTAGCAGCACTTCATTCCTTTTCATGGCTGAATAATATTCCATTGTATATATGTACCACATTTTGCTTACTCATTTGTTGGTAATGGACTATTGGGTTGCTTCCACCTTTTGGCAGTTGTGATACCACTATGAACATTGGTGTGCAAATATCTGTGCTAGTCCTTGCTTTCAATTCTTTTCAGTATGTACCTGGAAGTGGGATTGCAGGTCATATGCAATTCTCTACTTAGCTTTCTGAGGAACTATGAAACAGTCTTCTGCAGTGGTGCAACATTTTACATTGCCACAAGCAAGGAATGAGTGTTCCTATTTTCCCACATCCTCTCCAATATTTTAATTGTCCATTTTTTAAATGATAGCCATTCTAGTGGGTGTGAAATGGTATCTCATTGCGGCTTTGATTTCCATTTCCCTGATGGCTAGTGATGTTGACCATCTTTTCATGTGCTTTTTGTCCATTCATCTATTTTCCTTGAAGAAACGTCTATTCAAGTCTTTTGCCAATTTTTTTTTTTTTTTTTTTTTTTAAGATTTTATTTATTTATTCATTTATCCCCCCCTTGCTGCTTGTGCTCGCCGGGTCAGCCAACCACACTGTGCGGGCGGGCCCGCCTCCACCAGGAGGCCCCGGGAACCGAACCGGGGACCTCCCATATGGTAAACGGGAGCCCCACTGATTGAGCCACAGCCGCTTCCCTCTTTTGCCGATTTTTAAATTGGGTTGCTTGTTTTTTTGTTATTTAGTTGAATGATTTCCTTAAATACACTGGATATTAAACCCTTATCAGATATGTGGTTTCCACATATTTTCTCCTATCATGTAGGTTGTCATTTTACTTTCATGATAAAGTACTTTGAGGCACAAAAGTTTTAATTTTGATGAGGTCCCCTTTATCAATTTTTGTTGTGCTTGTGCTTTGGGTGTTAAGTCTAAGGTGTTGCCTAACACAAAGTCCTGAAGGTGCTTCCTTATATTTTCTTCTAGGAGTTTTATAGCTCCAGTTCTTAAATTTAGGTCTTTGATCTATTTTGAGTTGATTTTTGTATATGGTGCCAGGTAGGGGTCCACGTTCATTCCTTTGCATATGGAGATCCAGTTTTCCTAGCACCATTTGTTGAAGAAATTATTCTTTCCCAATTGACTAGACTTGACATGGTTGTCAAATATCAGTTGGCCATGGATGTGAGGATAAATTTCTGAGCTCTCAATTCAATTCCATTGGTCTATATGTCTGCCCCTTTGCCAGTACCATGCTGTTTTGATTACTGTGGCTTTGCAGTAAGTTTTAGGAAGTGTGAGTCCTCTAACTTTGTCATTTTTCAAGATGGCTTTGGCTATTCAGAACTCTGTACCCTTCCATATAAATTTGATGATTGACTTTTCCATTTTTGCAATGAAGATTTTTTAATTTTGTTTGGGATTGCATTGAATCTGACTGTAAATTGCTTTGGTAGAATTGACAACATCTTAACAATATTTAGTCTTCCAATCCATGAACACAGAATATCCTCCCATTTATTTAGGTCTTCTTTGACTTTTAGCAATGATGAATTCATTTATTAATTCCAGTAGTTTTCTTTTGGATTTTTTTTCAGGATTTTCTGTATATAGGTTCATGTCATCTGTAAATAGGGAAAGTTTTACTTCTTCCTTTCCAATTTACATGACTTTTATTTCTTTTTCTTGCCTAATTGCTCTGTCTAGAACTTCCAGTACAATGTTGAATAACAGTGGTGACATTGGGCATCCTTGTCTTGTTCCAGATCTTAGAGGAAAAGCTTTCAGTCTTTCACCATTTAGTATGATGTTAGCTGTGGGTTTTTCCTATATACCCTTTGTGGTGCTGAGGAACTTTTTCTATTCCTATTTTTCTAAGTGTTTTTATCAAGAAAATATGCTTGATTTTGTCAAATGCTTTTTGTACGTCAATTGGGATGATCATGTTGTTTCCCCCCCCACCCCTTCATTCCATTACTGTGGTGTATTGCATTTACTGATTTCCTTATGTTGAACTACTCTTGCATATCTGGGATAAATCCCACTTGATTATGTTGTGTAATATTTTTAATGAGCTTTTGGATTTGGTTTCCTAGTATTTGTTGAAGATGTTTGCATCTATATTCAGAAGAGATATTGGTGTGGAATTTTTTTTTCCTGTGGTTTCTTTATTTGGTTTCGGTATAGGGAGATAGTAGCTTTGTAAAATGAGTTAGGGAGTATTCCCTCCTCTTCAATTTTTTTGGAAGAATTTGAGCAGGACCAGTGTCAATTCTTCTTAGAATGTTTGGCAAAATTTCCCTGTGAAGCCATCTGGTCCTGGGATTTTCTTTGTTGGGAAGTTTTTGGTTACTGATTCTATCTCTTTACTAGTATTGGTTTGTTGAGATCTTCTATTTCTTCTTAAGTCAGTGTAGGTAGCTTGTGTTTTTATAGGATTTTGTCCATTTAATGTAGATTATCTAATTTTTTGATGTACAATTGGTCATCATATCCTCTTATAGTCCTTTTCATTTCTGTATGGTCAGTTGTAATGTTCCCCCCCCCCTTTTTATGGTAAAAAGCTTTAATAAGAGACTAAATGTTGAGAAGCGGCTGTGGCTCAATCAGTAGGGCTCCCGTTTACCATATGGGAGGGCCCTGGTTCGGTTCCCGGGGCCTCCTGGTGGGGGCGGGCCCGCCCGCATAGCGTGGTTGGCTGACCCAGCGAGCACGAGCAGCAGGGGGGGGATAAATGAATAAATAAATAAAATCTTTAAAAAAAAAAAAAAAAAAAAAAAAAAAAGAGACTAAATGTGATTTTATAGGCAACCAATTAGCAGATTAATGAATCATTTAACTTTCTTTACTAAAACCAAGATTCCAGTCAAGAAAGATGAATCCAAAATCCATCCTCTTATGCTGACCAATATATCTAAATACAAATGAAGTCAATGGTGTACCCAATTAGCATGCTGCGCTGTATGTCAATAAAACAAGCCCGCCCCCATCCCAAGCCCTGGCCCCCTGGCAAACATAGATAAACTATTGTGCACTGTGTGATTATACCATTAGTTGAGAACTTTGGTTCATGGAGTCCGCTGCCATGGAGCTTGCACTCAAAACCCACAGCCCAGGCACCCAAAGTCAGCCCCTTTTCTTTTCTGATTTTAGTCATTTGTGTCCTCTCTCTTTTTTTCTTCATCAGTGTAGCTAAAATTTTGTCAATTTTAATGCTCTTTTCAAAGAACCAACTTCTGTGTTGTTTTTTTTAATTCCATTGCTTTTTTAAAAATTCTCCATTTTATTTATTACACTATAATCTTTGTTATTTGCTCTTCTTTTTCTAGTTCATTCAGTTTTTAGGTTAGGTCTCTGATTTGAAATCTTTTTTTTTTTTTTAATTTAATGTAAGGATTTAGAGCTATAAATTTCCCTTTCAGCACTGTGTTTGCTTTATCCCATAAGTTTTAGGATTTTTTATTTTCATTTGCCTCAAGATATTTCCTAATTTCCCCTGTGATTTTCTCTTTAACTTATTGGTTATTTGAGGATATGTTGTTTAATTTCCTCATATTGGTGAATTTCCATTTCTCCCACTGTTTTTGATTTTCAGCTTCATTTTGCTATGGTTGGAGAATATACATGGTATGATTTCAATATTTATAAGTTTTTTTTGAGACTTGTTTTGTGACCCAAGATATGGTCTATTCTGGAAAATGATCCATGTATACTTGAGAAGAAGAATGTGTATTCTGCTTTTGTTGTGTGCAGTGTTCTATATATGTCTGTAAGGTCTGGTTGGATTAGAGTATTGTTCAAGTCTTGTATTTCCTTATTGATCTTTTGTCTAGATGTTCTATCCATTATTCAAAGTGGTGTATTAAAGTCTCCTACTATTTTTGTAGACCCACCAATCTGTCAGTATTTGCTTCATATATTTTGGAGTGCTGCTCTTAGGTGCATATATATTTATAATTGTTACATCTTCCTGTTGAACTACCTCTTTACCAGTACGTAATGACTTTCTTTGTCCCTTGTAACTGTTTTTGACTTATTGCCTATTTTATATGATATTAGTATAGCTACCTCAGCTGTCTTTTGGTTAATAGTTGCTTGGCATATTTTTTCCATACTTTCACCTTCAACCTACTTGTACCTTTAAATTTAAGGTGAGTCTTTTGCAGACAGCATATGGTTGGGTCATGCCTTTTTATCCATTCTGCCAATCTCTGTCTTTTGACTGGAGAGTTCAATCTATTTACATCTAAAGTCACTACTGATAATACAGGACTCTCCTCTGCCATTGTGCTATTTAGTCTTTGTAGGTCTCATCCCTTTTATGTTCCTCAATTTTTCTGTTAATGACTGCTTTCATATTTATTTGATTTTTTGTATTGTACCATATTGAGTCCCTTCTCATTTCTATTTGGACATATTTTTAATATATTTTCCTTGTGGTTACTATGGGGTTAAAATTCAACAACCTAAATATATAGCAATCATATCTGGTTTTTCACTAACTTGACTTCAATAGCATACACATTTACTACTGCTATACCCCTTTGTCCCTACCTTTTCTGTACTTGTTAGAAATTATATCTTTGTACATCGTAAGTCCAAAACCATAGATTTATCATTACTTTTTATGCGTTTGCATTTTAGCACCTGTAAGGAGTGTGAAGTGGAGTTACATACCAAAAAATACAATACAATAGTGTTGGCATTTATAATTACCCAAATGGTTTCCTTTACCACAGGTCTTTATTTCTCTATGCCACTTTGAACCACTGTCTAGTGTCCTCTCTTTTCAGTCTGAAGAATTCGCTTCAGCACTGTTTGTAGGGCAAGTCTAGTGATAATGAATTCCCAGCATTTGTTTGTCTGGGAATATCTTAATCTCTCATTTATCTTGAAAGAAAGTCTTGCTGGATACAAATTTCTTGGCTGACAATTGTTTTCTTTCAGCACATTAAGTATTTTTTTTTATTTTTATTATGGGTAAAAATCAAAATTCTCACAATACATACAAACATTTGCAAAATGATATATAAATATATATGCATATATGTGTATTTGCTTACAAAAATGTTATTT
>JAKSZT010053887.1:59877907-59947147 GCA_026826555.1 Tolypeutes matacus
CCCGTTTCGTGGTTATTGGTTCATCCGAATATACATGAAAGATATACAAAATCATTCAAAGGAACATTAAGTATTTTCAACCCACTACTTTCTTGCCTCCATGGTTTCTGATGAGAAATTGGCACTTAATCTAATTGGGACTTCCTTGTACATAATTTGATGCTTTTCTCTAGCAGCTTTCAGAACGCTTTCTTTGTCCTTTACATTTAACAGTTTGATCAGTATGTGCTGGGGCCTAGTTTGTTTTGTTTTTTTTTTTTATTGTGGGTAAAAATCAAAATTCTCACAATACATACAAACATTTGCAAAATGATATATAAATATATATGCATATATGTGTATTTGCTTACAAAAATGTTATTTATATATATATATATACATATATTTTAAGAGGTGCTTAGATTAGCCTAGTTTTCTTCAAGGTTTCCTGTTTGGTGCTCTCTGGGCTTCTTGGATGTGCATATTAACGTCTTTTGATAAGTTTGGAAAGTTTTCTGTCATTATTTCTTTGTATATTCCTTCTGCTCTTTTCTCTCTTTCTTCTCCTTCTGGGACCCACCCCCCTCTCCGCGAAATCCATAAATTGGTATGCTTGCTGGTGTTCCAGAGGTCTCGTAGGCTATTTTCACTTTTTGAAATTCTTTCTTCTTTCTGCTACTCAGTCTGACTCATTTTCAATTGTCTTGATGTTTGCTGTTCTTTTTTGGCCAGTTCCTACTTGCTGTTAAAAACCACGTGGGAATTTTTCATTTCAATTATTGTAGTCTTCAACTCCAATAACTATTTGGTTACTTTTTAAATTTTCTATCTCTTTATTCAGATTCTCGGGGGGCGGAGGTGGCTCAACTGGTTGAGCGTCCGTCTACCATATGGAGGGACCCGGGTTCGATCTTGTAATCTTTTGTTGTACACTGTACATTTTAATATTTTAAAATATTAACTCTGGGATTTATTCCTTGAGATGTCTGTTTCCTGAATTTGTAAACAGCTGGTGATATGACAGAGATTTCCTTGAGTATCAGCCCTCCTATCAGGAAAGTCTACCCAAGGCGAATTGCAAAGTACAAGTCCTCCTTGTCTTTTCTGAACCTATGTCTTGTACTGGACTTGTGCTTGCTAGTGGTCTTAGGAGTTCCCCATGTTTACAGGAGTCTGAATGCCCCTTCTACTTCCCAGGAGACAAACCTTTTCCCTCTCCTGGGTGTTCCACTGCTGGACTTAAAGCAAGAAGCTTTTGCCCCAAGCCATCTGCTTCAATTGTTTCTTATACTGCTTTCATTGTCTCAAGCTGCTTTTGCCTGGAGTACAACCTCTAGAGCTGGGGGTGGGGGTGGAGTGGTCATACTGGGAAGGAGTTTCCCAAGTCAGTCTTTCCCAGCCAGAACAAGGTCAGGGACACAAAAAGGGAGTGCAGGCAGGCTCCAAACTGCCCTGCAGAGGGATGAGAGAGACCCCAGGAAAGGCCCCAGGAACTTCTTCCACCACTCCTCAAAATTGCACTTTGTTGACCTCCCAGCAAATGCTGCCCTTTATCTGTCCGCTGCATCTCTGAGGAGGTATACTGTCTTTAAGTCTTCTCTGCTGCCTTTGTCAGGGGTGAGTTAGAGCAATGTCCACCCTCAAAGCTGGGCTCCCAGCAATCCAATGTAGCTAATCAAAAGCTTTGGTGAGCGTTTGGCCTGGGCCTATCCTGGATCTTGAGGAAGTGGATTTTATGTCCTTTTCTGGCACCAGTAAGCTATGCCATGGGCCTGACCCCACTGCAGCATGCTTCAAGAGTGGGTTATGGCAATGGTACCTGCTGGGTAGAGAGAGCAATTTAATGGTATTTATCATAATTGACTAACTCTTTCTCCCACTCTTCCCTGGATGCTGTACAGTGTTCTACTGGACTCTGGAGTTTTGAAATAGATTCAGACAGTTTCTGCCTGTTTAATAGTTTTTCTGGTGGAAGGACTGATCCCTGAAGCTTCCTACTCCACCATCTTCCCACAATCCTCCTCCTCCTATATGGGTTTGAATGGATTAAGTTGCCATCAAAATTCAGCTTCTTTAGGAACAGACCCTTCAGATTGTATAAACCTTAGTATAAGCACTAAGGACCATTACACCTGACTGAATTTGTTTTCCTATTTATGAGCAGAGAATAAGAGGTTACTTCAGTCTACTGTAGCAAACGTTGGAGAGGAAAAAAGAGGATAGTAATAAAAGAAATAGAGATGGCTGACTGTTGCTAAGCAACCTTTGTCAGCAAGAAAAAAAAGTAAAACCAGACTCAAAGAGCTCCTATTTGGGCTAATATCTTAGAGAATATTTATAATTCCTGTGAGATTTGTTTTCAGACCATTCCTTTTTTGATTAAAGCACTTAATCACTTATTTTAAAGATGGTTGTCATAATTATATAAAATATGATCACTTAAAGCTAATTTTAGAGTGTCGCTGATTGAATTCCAAGTGTTTGTAAAAGAAACCTTAATTTTTTAAAAATCTAAATCAAACTTCAGAGTGTAAGTAGTTTAGACATGAATACCATGCTCTCTATATCTATAGCCAAGCAAAGCATCTCCCTGGAGCTCTAATAGTTCTAGAAATAAAAGGGCACCTAAGCTTATTGCTTACATTATTATGGTCTTTAATAGGGTGTTCAACTCATCCTGGTTTGACCAAGACTCTCCCGATTTTATTACTGAAATTCTGCATCCCAGGAACCCCTTGATCCCTGGACACACTGGGATGGTTGGTCACCTTAACTCTGATTTTATTATATAATTAAATGGTTAGATTGTATTCAGGATTGTCTCTGGGGACTAGAGTGGTCTTGGAAGATTCTTTCTGGGCATGGCTGAACTTCATCTCTTGGGGTACCTCTGCACAGCCAGTAGTTAAGGCTTGATAGGCTCTAATCAGCTTGGTGGAGGAGTCCCAAGAGAGCATAGTTTGGTAGAATCCACTTGGAATTCCTTGAGAGTTGTCAGCAAGAAAATAAAAGTTTCCTTAATCTGTGATGTTGGCCCATATCTTAAGCCCTAGACTCTTTTTCTTTTTTTTTTAAGATTTTATTTATTTATTCATTTATCCTCCCCTTGCTGCTTGTGCTTGCTGGGTCAGCTAACTACGCCATGCGGGCGGGCTTGCCTTCACCAGGAGGCCCCGGGAACCGAACCCGGGGCCTCCCATATGGTAAACAGGAGCCCTACTGATTGAGCCACAGCCACTTCCCGAGCCCTAGACTCTTGAATTCTTTTAGATACCCAGATGACTCATATATGCAACACAGTCTCATTAGTAACATCTGCATTATACAAAGCAGTTCTCAATGTGTATGGATGTAGCAGGCAGGGAGGATGGGTAGAAGCAGATCATGTGCTGCTTGAAAGAAAAAGCCACTAGGAGGTTCCTCCTTAATGTTTTCCAGGGAAGAGGCACTGTTCCCCCTCTGGGCACAGTCACATCCTCTCCCATAAATATGGAGAAATTCTACCAAACCACCTTGACTGCCAGAAGTTTGGGTCAGGCACATTAAGTAGGCCAGCTAAGTATCCACCTGTCCCTGAGATTCTTGGCCCATGGTGCAGTTGTCTACATGATCAATTGACCTTCATCCCATTGTCTAGACCACACAATCGTAACGTAGCAATCAGCTGTGGATATTTGCAAACTGAATGCAATGTGGAGTGCACTGGGCAGAGGTGTCTGAAATGAGTAAATACTTGGGAAATAACATAGCCAGAATGGGTAATTTAATCTAGTGTAGACAAGACTGAAAGACAATGGTCAGTGATCATGTAATTAAGGATCTTCATGTGTGAGATGGTGACCTTCACTGAAAGAAAACAAAATAAAAGAAATTGTGTGCAATCCAAATATGCCACATTTAGGTGGGGTTGGTTCTCACATCCAACATGTAGTGATTTTGTCACATGTAATCTGACAATACAGGAACATGCCAGGTGCAAGATTAACAAAGGATTACTTAAGGCTTGGCCTAGTAATCCTCTGCTTGATCAGTTTATACATTGCAGGAAAGATCTGAGCTGTATGCACCACACAGGCATCCCTCAAACTAATTCATGTTAACCCTCATTCCTTGAAAAAATACTGGAAGGATTTACAGTGATTTTTTTTTGTATGTGTGCTGTGGCTAAGAGGCTGATAGATTAAATAAGAATGCAGACATAATGGCTAGATTACTAGTACTACAGTTTGTAAAGATGTAGATGGAAGATCAGTTGACAGCCTTTAATACAGCAATTAGTCAAATGAATAGAATTATTTTTTTCGGCTGATATTTAGGGACAATGATGTTGCTTTTTTTTTTTTTTTTTCTCTTTTAGGAGTTACCAGGGATTGAACCCAGGACCTGATACATGTGAAACTGGTGCTTAACCTGCTCCGTGGTGTTCTATTTTTAACTAACAAATGCTGAGGAACATATGCATTTAAAAGAAGATACAGGAGTTTTGCAGGTGAGAAAGGTAGATAATTGCTGGGGAAGAAGCAAATAACAAAGAGCCCTTAGCACACTCTATTCTGGGAAAACAAGGATGTGAGCTTCTGGGTTTCCTTGTTTATGTAAACTGAAGTGATTTTTAAGCATGCAATCCAGGAACTATGCCCCTTAACACTGAGAGAAGGGGTGGTAATATCAGTAATATACAAGGTTATAATCAGTGAGTCAACAAATACACGGAATTCTAAAATTCTGAGTTCAATTCTTTGGGTTCAAGGAATATAGTCCTAGTCATGTTGTGTCCACAAGGGGTAGAGGTTGAGGTTGGCATGAAGTGGGAGAAGGTGGTGGAGATTCAGAATGGCTTCCCTATTCCATCCCTCTGGCCCCTAGATCTATTCACAGGCTCAGGGATTCAACCTTAGACTCCTGGAGTTGTATTGTGTTTAAGCTCTCGTCAGCAGATACCATCCTTCTTTGCACCATCTGCTTTGCACAATGCCCCCCCCACTCCCCCCAAAAATACCCACATAAAAACACATAGTATCAAGGGTGTGATCTGTGGTCTTTGGCTGAAAAAATATACACCAGAACCAATCCAGGCATCCCTTGATTTGGAGACCACTGGAGGCTTCCTAGCAGAGTAGTTTCCTTCATATTGGAATAAATGAGGGAGAACCTCTGATACCTGGGGTGTGAATGACCAAGGACTGTGGCCTTTCAGAAACTGCGAGCCTTTGGATGCATAGAGATTCATGAAGAAAGCCAATTATATGCATAGAGAGCAAGGCAGCTGGGAACACTAAGCTTTGGGCTTCAGCCCTCACCACTAACTCCGAACAGGTAAGTGAGGACCCTGATTTCACTGGCTGCAACTCACCTCCTATCCCTGCACAATATAAGCAGAAAGTTCATGCTGGAAAGAGCTGTGAGATCCTGGAATAAGGGACAGATGATCCAAGGTAAGACAACAGGGAATCTGGAGGTGGGAGAGCCAATTAATTGAATGAATGGAACATCCAATTGTGGTTTGAGATCATCTATAAAACGCCTACTTGTTTCATTTATTATAATTCCCCCCTGAACTGCCACAAAGAACTTGCATTTTATCCAAAGCAAATATTCCAGTAGATGAGATGTAAACAGACAACTTTAGCTCTAAAGTTGGGTTCTAATGAGTTTTTCCCACACTGGGATTTGAGAATTTGTGGTGGAGAGGGCAGGTTGGGGGTGGGGTGGTAGCTGTATTCTAAAAATGAGTAGTATGTCCTCTCTTTAAAGTGATTTGACTTTAATGGATCTACACCTCCAGCCCAATTAGTTGCGTCAGGCAGAAAAACAAAATTTTTTCTTGGCAATAATCTTCCCCTCCCACTAACTGGTATAGAAAATCTTAACTGTTACTACCTGTTACTTTAATTTTTTATGTTTTGTTTGCTCATTTGCATATGCACCTTTCTGCTCTCATTAGCCTGTGGTGTTTTCATATGTTGTCCTTAAATTTGATGGACTTGTGAGGGAGACTCGTGAACTTTGATGTGCTCCTTCTCAGAACAGTCTTTTCTGAGACAGAGGGCTAACCCAAACCTCTGGCAAAAATTAATGGCTTAAGCAATGGCTTCATTGTTTTCCTATTATTATTATTTTTAAGTTTACTCTTGCCATATTGTCAAGGAGTAAAAGTCACATTTCTGTGCAAATCCAGAGCATCCACTTTGTGCAAACCAGATAGTCAGTGTACTGAGATGTTTCTGTCATTGTTTCTGCCCGAGGTTTGAGTCAGGACCCTTCTCTGAGCACCTGCCCTGTGGTCAAGACTCTACTACACAAGAGGAATAGGGACTTAGAGAAGAAAAAAGATAGGGCATGACCCTTGGTATTCCTGAGTGGCTTCTGTATAGAGGCACTTCTCATGCATGTCCTAAAATACCTGCTCCCTCCAATCCACTCTCCACATGGCAGCCCAAGTAGCCTTCTAAAACTGATCAGATGGGGGTCACTATCCTGCCTGAAATTCTTCAGCACCTTCCTATGTGTAACTTGGGATAAAGTCCAGCATTTTTTTTTTTAAAGATTTATTTATTTTTATTTATTTATTTATCCCCCCTTGCTGCTTGTGCTTGCTGTGTCCATTTGCTGTGTGTTTTTCTGTGTCTGCTTGTCTCCCTTTGTTGTGTCATCTTGCCTTGCTGCGCTGGCCGGCTTGCCTTCACCAGGAGGCCCCGGGAATAGAACCTGGGACCTCCCATATGGTAAATGGGAGCCCAACCAATTGAGCCACAGCTGCTTCCCCAGCATTTTTTTTTAGGAGGTACCAGAGATTGAACCCAGGACCTCGTACATGGGAAGCAGGTACTCAACCACTGAGGTACAACTGCTCCCCCACTATTTTTTTTTTAAGTATAGTTTTTAATTTTTTTAAAAGATACCTAGATTACATAAATGTTACATTAAAAAAATAAGGGATTCCCATATGCCCTGCTCCCAACCCCTCCCACATTTCCCCACCTTAACAACATCCTTCACAAGTGTGGTACATTTGTTACAATTGGTGAACATGTTTTGGAGTATTGCCACTAAGTGTGGATTATAGTTTCCATTGTAGTTTACACTCTTCCACACAATTTTGTAAGTTATGACCAGATATATAATGGCTTCTATCTGTCGTTGCAATGTCATTCATGACAATTCCCAAGTCCTGAAAATGCCACCATATTACACCTGTTTTTCCCTCTCTCTCCCATCAGAACCTTCAGTGATCACTGTCTCCACATCAATTATAAAAGTTCTTCCATTACTAGAATCACAATAAGTCTCTACTAGAATACCAGTAAGTCTACTCTAGCCTATCGTTCATTCCCCAATCCTGGGGATTTTGGGATAGTGATGTCCACTCCACCTCTAATTGAGAGGGGCTTAGATCCCATGGGGCAGATGGATGGGAGTATCTTGCTTGCAGGCAGACTCTCTCTGTTCCTTATGATGGGCATTGTCCATCATCATCTCCTTGTTAGTTGTCCTGGGTGAGCCCAATGAACTGTAGAGTAGGTTTTGCAACTCTGTTGAAAATCAGGCCCACCTGGCACATGGACAGCCCAAAGATTCAAGTCTCTTGGACATGCACCTATCAAGTCCAGCACTAGTTATTGGTTCAAATAGAAGGGGCAGAAGAGCCATGTGTAGGGAAACCACTACTGAGTCCACTCTATCACACTGGGGAGCATTAGTTACCAAGTGGGGCCCATTGGCAGCATACCAAACTCCTGAGCTGTCTGCCTTGCCTATAGTGTCTGGATGTTTACCCCCAGCATTTTTAATATTACTTATCCTCTGCCTACCTCTCCAGCCTCATGTCTCACCTCTCACTTAGCTCTCCAGCTAAGTGAGATATTACCTTCCTCAAACACACCTCTTGTTCTCAGTCACTCCATCTTTCAACTCTGGGCCTTTGCACATGCTCACATTCCCAACTTACTTCCTTCCTTGCTCCTCCTCACTTGGGAAACCCCTATTCATCCTTCAGGTCCTCAGATCAGGTTAGGTCCTCTTCTTTATGCTCCTATACAAGAGTCTTCAACTCAAATGTATTTGGGTGAAACTAACCAACTATGAGACAATTAGAAATAATGGGGAGCACGGCAAATTACAGAGTGCATGTTCCTGGAAATGGACAGCTGCTTCTCAGCTTCATACAAGCATTGCCATTTAGAAATGCAGGACCACTCTTGCCATCTTTTTGGATTCTTTTAAGGGAACTTAGCAACCCAAATTTTTATGGGAAATTTCCTGATATTTAAAATGCTGTGGGAAGCGGCTGTGGCTCAATCAGTAGGGCTCCCGTTTACCATATGGGAGGCCCCGGGTTCGATTCCCGGGGCCTCCTGGTGAAGGCAAGCCCGCCCGCACGGCGTGGTTAGCTGACCCAGCGAGCGCGAGCAGCAAGGGGGGGAGAAATGAATAAATAAATAAAATCTTTAAAAAAAATAAAAAATAAAATAAAATAAAAATAAAATTCTGTGTAGGCTCAGATATGACCTGTGGATCATCAGGTGAGGCTCCTGTTTTTTTGTCTTCTCTGCCATGCTACAAGTGCTATGAAGACAGGGGTGGGTCTGTCTTATCCATTGTTCTACAGTATTTTCAATGCCTAGCATGGGATCTAGCATTTAGTAAGTGTTCAAAAAATACTGGTTGACTGAATAAATGGCTAAGTTGAAATGTCAAACCTGGTCTGTTTTATAAGCTGCTGCTTCTTAAATCACCAAGATTCTATTCTGTTGGATCTATCTGGAATAAGTTGAAAGAACAAACGTTTAGAGGATTGGATCTTCTTCCCTGATCAGTTTAGATTTTCCCAGAATCAACTGATCAATTGCCAAGGAAAGGGGTAAGTAATTCTATAGACAGGAGAGTGAAACTCAGAAGGTGGGCTTTTGGTAGGCAGGAGAAGAACTCTTGTCTCCTCCTGAGATTTCATCTCCAGGTTTGGACTTCACGTTGTCTCAATATGCACAAAGCCACCTGGGTGGTAAGGAGATGTCCTCTTGCACAGACAGGCTGGAGTTTAGCTGTGGAGGCAACCCTATAGGAGACTTCACATTGAAGATGAGGAAACCATCCCTTCTATACAAAATTCTTTAGTTGCCAGCTACTCTCTGCTTATTTACTTTTTTTTTTTTTATTTTTTATTCCAACACATTTGGCACAGTCTTGTTTAAATGTATCAGCTTGGTCTGGAGAGGGAGGCACTAGAATAAGATCATTAAATGGGCAGCAGCACCTCTCAGAGGCCACCCACTGGCAGTGCAGTATTGGGAAGTGCACCTAGACAGTGGTCTCTGGTGCCTGCTAGAAATGCAGATGCCTACCTCCCGCCCTCCCCCAGACTTACCAAACCAGATTTTGGGCCTGAGGATCTGCATTTTGGAATAAGTGCTCACCACAGTTTAAGAAATATTGCCTAAAGAAAAGCATAAGGGGAGGTGGATAGTTTTCCTTCCTCGCTGGTTATGTTTCAAGACTGGGGCATAAGAAAGATGGCAATTTCCTTTCTGAGACATAGGAAATGTTTATTTTCTGGTTCTGTTGTCCTTTACACAGCGTGATCTAATAAAGGTGACCTTTGCTCACAGCCTCTGCTTCAGCTCTGTTGCTCACTTGCCCCTCCACCTGAGACTTTTCTGGGCTTATTTTAGTCAATGAAGATACGAAGCAATACCTTGAAAGGGGATATTTCAGGTCATCCCTCTCTTTCATGTTTTCTTTGTGGTAAACTACAGGAATGGACTGTTCAAGTGCATAAAAAGAGACATGTTGTGACACTGAGCAGGAAAGTAGCCTCATTGTTTTCCTGCTCTGTGGTTGTATCTACAGTGGGAGGCTGACCAGCTCAGTTGACTCAGAAACAGAAAGAAAAACTCGGGCTCTGGGAGCTGGGGAGGTGGCTCAGTCAAAGACTCATGGCATGGTCTGTGGTGAAGTCATCAATCTCCCATCTCCCACCAACTCCCACAAAGAGAAGGAAACAGCATTAACCCAACTCTGTAAATTCAGGGTGATAGAATCACAAATTCTGTTTATTCGAAAGCACTTTACAAGTTCCAAAGTCTGATGTGTCTGCTATTTGGGAATAGAGGAAAGGAAGGGGGCTATGGTCTGTGGTTGAGCGACATACAATATTCCAGAGTTAGGAGATCACGTTTCCAGTTCTGGCTTTGCCATTTGCTTAACTGTCTGAGCCTGAACAAGTCGCCTGACCTCAAGGAAGTCACCCAACCTAGGCAAGTTCACCTGACCCTCACTTTCTCACCGCAAGACGGGGAGTGGGTGAAGTTATCCCTAAGGTCCCCTGACTGCTCTAGCTGTGCTCTGAGGTAATTGAGAGGGAAATTGCCTTTGCTCAGAAACATCATTTATTGCTCTGACTTCCTTCTAGCACTTGTCAGAGGTGGTTTGGGCTCTCAGCAGATATCATAGAACAGAACAGACTAGAATAGGACCTTTGGGTGCCTTTATATTTAATTTAAAATTAAAACATTATGAAACTACAAAGCAAGTGTTAAGTAGTGCAATAAAGTTCTCACCTTTCCTACAATGATGGATTTGACATCTTTTCTTGGTAATAATTCTTTATAAACAATGTTCTTGGTGCCCCTGGTTTTCAGAGGCCCGTGTGTTTACTCTGCCTCTTGCTTAACCCAGCACTGGACAGACACTCTTGCTGCCTCTGCAGGGATCCTGCTGGTAATTGAGCCTCCACCACAAAGAGGAGATAATGCTTTGCTCAGAGAAGTGGCAATGGGCGGGAAGGAGTGGAGTAGAAAGAAATCCTAAGGAAACAACTATGAAGGTAAATAAAATACTCTATGATAAACTGAACCCAACTGTCCCATGCCAGGTTTAGACATTCCAGTCCTTGTTTTGTTCCAAACAGCTGGGAAGCAATTGGTGTCTGCCTCATGGGCTTTCTCACACTTACCCAAAATCCAAGCTAGCTGATTAAAAAGATTAGCTGAATTATTAGGAAAAAAAACTCTGCTTTTTGTCCTCATTAGGAGCCTTTTGACAAGGTCCTTTAGGATATGGGTGGTACAAAGCACAGAGGAAGAAAGGCCCTATAGATTCTACTGAGGCTCACACTTCCACGATGGGTCCTTGGCCTGCCTTTCCTGTTTTTCTCTTCCTTTTGAAGTCTGTCACCACCTGAACAAAGCTACACTGCCTTCTAGGCCGGGGGCTTATTCTCTCCTCTGAAGTAGAAAGCAAAAAGGAGTTCAGTCATTTGCCGAAACCCAGCCTTGCAGGAAATAGCCAAGCACACAGGCACGTAGTTATAAGCCTGATTTCTTCTCTTTAGAATGCAATGGACCAATGGTCAGATGATATATCCTAAGTGACTGACATGTGAGATATCGATTATCTGCAAAATTTGGGGTGGTGAGCTGGGGTCAGAGAATGTGATGGGGACATGGTCATGTAGAACATTTTGGAGTGTATCTTACAGGGGATGGACACACACTGAAGAGTTTTTTTTTTTAATTTATTGAAGTATATCACTCATACATGAACATACATAAACAATAAGTATATAGCAATAGTTGTGAACTTACAAAACAAACATACATAACATCATACAGGGCTCTCACACCTCACCCTACCACCAATACCTTGCATTGTTTTTCAACATTTTTAACTAATGATTAAAGAGCATCCTCAAAATATTACTACTAACCAAAGTATTTTCCCCCATCCACCCTATTACTATTATTATATCATTTATACATGAACATACATAAACAATAAGTATATAGTAAAAGTTGTGAACTCACAAAGCAAACATTCATAACATCATATAGGGGTTGCATACATAAACCTTCCACCAACACCTTGCATTGTTGTGAGACATTTGTTACAAATTATGAAAGAATATTGTCAAAATCTTACTACTAATTATAGTCCTTATCTTACATTTGGTGTATTTTCCCCCCAATCCACCCTATTATTATTTTTTAAATATATTTTTATGATAGAACTTGTAAACTTACAAAACAATCATGCACATGTGCAGAATTTCCAAACACCCCTCTATCAACACACCACACTGTGGTGGAACATTTGTTACAGATTGTGAGATAATATCATCCAATTATTACCAGTTCCACAGCATACATTTGGCACACACTTTCCATACTCCCCCATTACAAAACAGTACATCTTTGGCATAGATGAAAGAATACTACATTATTACTGTTAACTACAGTCCATAGGCCACTCCATTTGTATTTTTCCCATGCTTCTCCACATTCCCACCACCCTGCAACAGTGATGTACATCTGCTCTAGCTCACAAAGGACACTCCTGCATCTGTACCATCAACCACTATTCCCATCCACCTCTGGGTTTACTGTGCTATTCAGTCCCTAGATTATTCTCTAGTTTTCTGTCAGTTGGCATTTACATCCCTAGACTACCATTTTCAGCCACATCCCCATTTATAAACTAGCTGTTATTCACTATAATGTGTTACCATCAACTCTGTACATTTCCACACTTTTACGGTAAAGCTAATTAAAACTTCTACATACATCAAATATCAGTAGTCCATTTTAGTCATCCTCTTATCTCCTTTAAGAATCCACCACCTACCACCAGGTCTTGAAGATATTTTCCTACATTTTCGTTTTATGGCTCTTGCTTTTATTTTTAGGTTTTTGATTCATTTTGAGTTAATTTTTGTATAAGGAGTGAGATAGGGGTCCTCTTTCCTTCTTTTGCTATGGATATCCACTTTTCTCAGCACCATTTGTTGAATGGACTGTTCTGCCTGAGCTGGGTGGTTTTACAGGCTAGTCAAAAATCACTTGACCATAGATGTGAAGGTCTGTTTCTGAACCATCAATTTGGTTCCATTGGTCTGTGTGTCTGTCTTTATGCCAGCACCACACTGTTTTTACCACTGTAGCTAGATAATATGATTTAAAGTCCAGAATTGAGAGTCTTCCAACTTCACTTTCCTTTTTAAGATATTCTGGCTCTTCAGGACTCTATCCTTTCAAATAAATTTGATAATCATGTTTTTCATTTATTTAAAAAATGCTTGTGGAATTTTTTATCAGGATTGCATTGAATCTGTACATCAATTTGAGTAGAATCGACATCTTAATGATATTTAGTCTTCTAATCTGTGAGCATGGAATGTTCTTCCAATTATTTAGGGCTTTTTAAAATTTTCTTTTAACAATGAGTTGTAGTTTTCTAATTACAAGTGCTTTACATTGTTGGTTAAGTTTATTCCTGAATATTTGGGTTTTATCTGCCATATTTTATTTTCACCACTCTTTTGACACTTTCAGTTACTTTTATTGATATAATCTTCATGTCTAGACTCTCTTGCATGCCTCTCTCTCCTGTCTTTTCTTTTCAGGCTGTAGCACACCCTTTAGTATTTCCTGCAAAGTAGGTCTCTTGGTTACAAACTCTCTTAGTTTCTGTTTATCTGTGAATATTCTAAACTTGCCCTCATTTTTGAAAGACAATCTTGCCAGATATAAGATTCTTGGCTGGAAGTTTTTCTCTTACAGTGTCTTAAATATATCATACCACTGTCTTCTTGCCTCCATGGTTTCTGGTGAGAAATCAGCACTTAATCTTATTGGGTATCTCATATACATTATGCATTGTTTTTCTCTTGCTGCTCTTAGAATTCTCTCTTTGTCTTTGGCATTTGACATTCTCATTAGTATGTGTCTTGGAGTTGGTCTATTAGGATTTTTTCAGATGGAAGTACAACATGCTTCTTGGACATGTATATCTATGTCCTTCAATAGGGTTGGGAAATTTTCTATCATTATTTCTTCAAATATTCCTTCTGCCCCTTTTCCCTTCTCTTCTCCTTCTGGGATACCTATGGCATGTATGTTTGCATGTCTCTTGCTGTTGTTTAGTTCCCTGTGACCTTGTTCAAGTTTTTCCAATCTTTTCTTCATCTGTTCTTTTGTATGTTCACTTTCAGAGGTCATTTCTTTAAGCTCACCAATCCTTTCTTCTCCCTCCTCAAATCTGCTGTTATATGCTTCCAGTGTATTTTTAATTTCATTTATTGCAAGTTTTATTCGCATAAGATCTGCTATTTTTCTCTGTATGCTTTCAAATTCTTCTTTGTGCTCATCCAATGTCTTCTTAATATCCTTAATTTCTTTAGCCATTTCATTGAATTTTTTAAGAAGATTTGTGTGAACATCTATGATTAGTTGTCTCAACTCCTTTGTGTCATCTGGAAGCTTATCTTATTCCCTTAACTGGACCATATCTTCCTGTTTCTTGGTGTGGATTGTAATTTTTTGTTGGTGTCTTGGCATCTGGCTTACTAGAGTCTTTATTCTGGGTGCAGTTTTTCTCTTTAGTTTAGGGCTTTCTGCCCTTTCTTCCTTGCTGGTTGTGTAGTAGGAGCCAAGGATGTAGTTGGTGCTATAAGCTGTGGAGGCTCAAGCTGCCCTCATTGCCCCAAGGACCAATGAAGCTTCTCCCAACTTTCTCCTTTGCCAGGGGGTAGGGACAGAGCCACAGCTGTGTGGAATAATCCAACTCATGCAGGCCTAGGCTGTATTTGACCAGAGAGCCTGATGAAGCTTCACACCCCTTTCTCCCCTGACTGAGGCAGGGATGGAGCTGAAGGGGTGGGCAGCAATCTATGCAGTGCAGGTCCATGATAACCACAGTTGCCCTGGTAGACTTCCGATCGTTCAGTCTGTGCCTGCTAAATATACCTACAGTTACCTGGATAGGCTGGTGCAGGGTCCATCAACTTCCTCCCTGCTAAAGGTGGGGCTGAAGCCTAAGCTAGGGCTGCAGGCTGATCTGGGTGAAAGAAACCCGTCTCTACCTTCACTGTGATTTTCAGTCAGCCTAGCTTCCCCTCATGCTGGTGGTGAAGTCAAAATGGCGGCTACCGGCCTCCTTCTGACTTGGACAGACTCAAACTTTAGCTGTTCTTAGGGTTATACTTTAGCCAGCTGAATTTACTAGTCAGTAGATGAGATCAGTGGCCAACCATCTCTTCCTCCCCTGTTTTTGGGAAACAGAGCTTTCTATTCCTGCCACAGAATAGCTCCTGGGGTGGCTTGCGCTGCCAAAGTAGGATGATCACTGGCCTCTGTGGCATGGCCTGTAATTTCCCGGAGAGGCTGGCACAGCTCCCCCAGCTTCCTCCCTGCCTGAGGTAGGCCTGGGGCTTAGGCTAGAGCGGCAATCTGATCTAGACGGAAAGAAGCTGGTCCCTACCTGCACTGTGATTTTCAGTCAGCCCCGCTTCCCCTCGTGTCAGGTGTGGAGTTAAGATGGCGGCTACGAGCCGCTTTCTGACTTGGACAGGTTCAAACTTTAGCTGTTCTTAGGATTATACTTTAGTCTGTTGAATTTACTAATCAATAGCTGAAGTTGGTGCCCAACTGTCTCTTCCTTTTGGGAAGTGGAGCTTCCAATTCCAGCCACAGAACAGCTCCCAAGGTGGCTTGTGCTGCCAGTGGAGGATGGGCACCAGCCTCTGTGGCATGGAGTGCTCTACTTACGAATCTTCTCTGCAGATGGTCTGTCTCCTCCTCCCATTCTTTCAAGGATGTTGCAGGATGCACTTCTGGTCTCCTGGAGCCCCCAAACAAGTGCTCTAGATAGCTCTGAGTGATTAGTAACTGCCCCATAGCAGGAGCTGATTCTAGGAGCTGTTTACTCTGCCGCATCTTGCTGGTTGTCTGAAGAGTTTTACATAGAGGGAGTAAAAGATCAGCTTTGCATTTTAGAAAGATCATTTAGTGATGAGAACAGATTACAGGGCAGCAAGGTGGTCAGGGAAGACAGGGATAATGTGGTGAGAAAGGAGGGAGGTAAAGATTTCTGAGATTTGGGAGGCAGAATTGACTAGTATTTGTGACTTACTGGATATTGAGTAAAGGAGAGGGAGGAGTCAAGGTTTTCGGTTTGGACAAATGAGTTGATCCTGAAACCATTCATTGAAATTGGCAACACAGGTAGAGGAATTGTTTTTCTTTAAGAGGGGAGCATTGAAATAATGAGTTTAATTTTGGATATATTGATTCCAAGGTGTCTACAGAACAGTGAAATGCAGATATTTATTAGACATCTGGAATTCAGGAGAGAGATTGGAGTTGGAGAAAACAATGGGGATTGTAGTAATTTGAGGCTTTTATGAACCCAGAAAATCATGTCCTTAGGACTAATCCATTTCTGTGTGTTTAAACCTAAAGTTGGTGGGAACTTCTTTTGATTAGATTACTTCAGTAAGGCACAACCCAGGATGGGTCTTAATCTTCTTATTGGGGTCCTTTATAAATGTGATGAATTTGGAGAGAGACACAGAGAGAAAGCCAGAGAAGCCAGAAGATGAAGCTGGGTTACAGTTCTTTATTGGTCTCTTCTTCCTGCTCTTCTCTGGATTTTGTACAGTGTTTGTCTGGCCTCTGGAGTTTCAAAACTGTTGTTTCAGACAGTTCCTGTCTGTTTAATAGTTGTTTTGGTGGAAGGGCTGAGTCCTGGCTCATCCTACTCTGCCATCTTCCCTGGAAGTCCTAGGATCTTTTATTTTTAATCAACAATTTAAATAACTAAACGGAAAGGGTACATCTTGAGTTGTCAATGCCAGTGTGAACCAACGAGGTTCCTCGGGTTTGGAACAATCAATAAAACAATCAGAAAACAATTGGTTGGAAAGTGGAAGAAATGCCAGGTGGTTAATCTAAGGACAACTCCCCAGACTAACTGCAAGCTGTGAAGTAAGAGAATAATAGTTGTGTTTTCAATAGGGGTCAACAGTGTAAAGCTGTTTTTGAAACTTGCAGGATATAGGGCAGGACTGGAAATGAATGAAATAATAAACATTTTGATCTTTTGGAGCATGTGTATATAAGTTAATGCCAAATTATTAATGGGAGTTGTTCTAAACATTAAAGAATGTAAAGATGTTAGATAGAGCCAAGAAAAGATCAGCAAAATGAGAAAGAAAATTTGAAAAACAGGAGGAGACTAAGAGACAAGGAGAGAAAAGAAGCCAGACTAGCATTTTAGATGCTGCATGAAGCAGTTCTCAATAGAAAAGTAAAAAGCTTGTAAACTGAAACTATCTGCTTGGATTTTTTGAAGTTAGAAAGTTAAGGATGGACACAAAATGACCTTCCACAGTCCCTTTGACTGCTATATTTCCATGATACTGAGCTTAGTAACTTGTGCCCAAACACACTTTATGTTTCTAAATTTCTAAACTTTAAATGTTACAGCTTGAATGCAGCCAGTCCATTCTTCAGAGGACTCATATCAGAGTTTTGGCTTTCTCACCCGGGGATCATCATTCAATTACATTTGTTAAGCAGCCAACCAGACCCAGTAAAAATGGTAACAGTGGGTCAGCTGAATAGCAACAAGGACATTTTCAACCCATTTGTACTTTGTATCAGGTTCCAGATGAACCGGAGTACAATCTGCACAACCGGAAAATGCTGAGTTTGTTATTCTGTTGCTCCTTTACAGAAGCCCAGGGATATACTGTTCACCTGGAAATTCTGTATTGCACTGTCTTTGGTGTTTGTCTGTGTCCAGTGACTATACTGGCATGGACTTTGTGGTAGTCTATGTGTGGCAGGCACTGGAATTGGGTCAATTAATCATGTGTGAGGAATGGAAACTGGTTCAGTTCTGAAACATTAAAGAGTCAATATTTTCTGCTAAGAATGGTTCCTGCTTCCTAGGAATGGAAGCCGAGACTGACCGGGATACCTTGGAAGGAAACTTTATAGAAAGGAAATTATAGGATTGGATTCCAAGCCCATTGCTGGTTCAATTAGAATGGATGGAACTACAATTCATGCTCATAAAGAAATCTAACTTGTTATTTTCAACAGTACCCCCAACAGTGAAATAAAACAACCAGAGAAACTGTGCTTCTGAGAGAATGTGTTTCCAGGTGTGAGTTGTTGCCATATGATCCTTCCTGATACTAACTGAAAAATAACCTCATTTTATAAAGTTGTATTTTTTAAAAAATTTTTCTCTGCTTTTCAGAATCTTCCATTTTCCTGCTATCAACCTTAGGAATCACTCCTCCCTCTTTGTTCTCTTCATTTAGGCCTCTTCCCCCACCACTCTCCGATAGCTCCATAAATGTCAATTTCCTTTACCACCCAGCTCTATGCTTTCATTGTGTCTCGGTTAATGGTTCTAATTTCCTCTGGTGGTCTCATTACCTCCCAAATTAAGCACACCATTGAACTAATATGCAAGCTTAAAATGATTTGGAAACCCGAGCTTGTTTTTTCATATGCACAAGATGACTGTTGGAATAACAGTGTGAGATTGGGTCTCTTCCATGAATGCCTTTCATTAAGTGATTAGACTGAATTTTACTTCCTGCCTAAGGTCAAGGTCGAAGAACCTCTTAGTATGCCATCCAACTAGCTCTGTTTTTCTATCTAATTTGAAAATAATAGGCCTTCCCTAAAGTTTTTCTCTCTCTCTGGTATCTATTTGCAGACAGTCATCAGTCCCCCTTGCTTCCCAGCTCCCTGGTGACTTACTTGGCTCTCTGTGATGGTGGTAAAAGCTATTTTCCTAAGGAGAAATGTAGCAGCACAGAGCAGAGTAGCAGAGAGCTTTATTTAGGCTTTGTTTATTGACCATACCATTTGGTTTCTAGGAAGATCCAATGATCAGTATTCATCTCATTCTCTGAGATGCATCGTCACTGAGCCAATGGTTTCATGGACCAAGAAAAATAGGAAAGGAAACTTGTTCCTTTTTTACTGAGTTTACTAGTGTGGGATATTAACAAGCTGCTTAGCACTTCTAAGCCTCAGTTTCCTCACCGGTGGAATGGAGGTAATACTATTACTTATGCCATGTGAAGATTAAATAACACAATGCACTTACTGATAAAAAATAAGTACTTACTGATAAAGGGGTTAGCACCATGTAGCAGGGGAAGAGCACAAACTTGAGACATTTGTCTTTCTCCCTATCCTCACTCAGTCACTTATTGTCTGTGTGACTGTGGGCAAGTCAAGTAACTTTGTGCCTCAGTTTACCAATCTGTAAAATGGTGTAATAATTTAATCTACTTCATGGGGTTGTCATGGGGATTAAATACATTAAGGAAAACTAGTCAGAACAGTACTGAGCACATAAGAAGTACTATAAAAGTGTTATTATAATTATCAGAAAATACTGGTATTATCCCAGCTATTGAAATAAGCTGTGGCTTTGAAAACATTGTCCTGAAAAGCTGATAAAGTCAAAGTCAAGTTCTAATGGTTTTACCTTTGGGCATGCATCTACTAAGATGTTTCTTTTTTTCATTTTCCATTGGGGAAACAAAAATAGAAAGTTCAGAGATGATATTGACATGAGAAGACCATCTGAGAAAGGAAGTAATCCTAGGTGACCTGGCTTCCTTCACATTCCTCATGATGCCTGTTGGTCCTGGGAAGACCCGTAGAAAGGCAAAAACTAATTAAAAACTAAACTAAATGAAGGAAGCGGATGTGGCTCAAGAAGCTGGGCACCCGCCTACCACTTGGGAGGTCCCAGTTTGGTTCCCAGCACCTCCTAAAGAAGATGAGAAAGATAGCAAGCTGATGCAACAGGCTGGCACAGCAATCTGACGCAACTAGGTGACACAACAAGATGACACACTAGATGACACAACTAGATGATGCAACTAGACCACACAACAAGCAGGGAGAGGATGTGGCTCAAGCCACATGGGAGGTCCTGGGTTTGATTCCTGGTACCTCCTAAAAGAAGACGAGCAGACACAGAGAGAGCACACAGCGAACAGAGAGCAGACAACAAGCACAGGCTCGTTTTCCTGGTGAAACAGGCGGGGAGGGGAGAGAAATAAATGAAATAAATCTTTAAAAAAAAACAAAAGAACTAAATGAAATGAACAATAAAAGGTGTGAGAAGAGTTAGATCAAGGAGGCATATCTTCTAAAGAATCAGGAAACATCCTGAAGCTTCTTTGGGCCTAAATATGGGATTTGCAAATGAAAGATCAAACACAATTACTTTATTATTCCACTTATTAGCAGTCTAGTGTGTAAATATTAATAATGCTAATAGTAATAGATAGTGATAGTTTTCAACCATATACTTCTTATTTAATGCCAGGAACCATTCCAAGTGCTTATATGCAATATCCCATAAAGAAGGCACTAATTTTATCCTCATTTTACAGATGAGAAAACTGATTTAAGTAAGTTAAGTAACTTGACCAAGTCCCAGAACTAGTAAGTGGTAGAGCCAGAATCCTAACATAGTCTGATTCTAGGGTCTGCATGCCTTACTATGCTTGCAGCCTTTCTAGACAGCTAGAGGAGAAATACTGTAGAAATAGAATGCAGTTTTCTTAGGCGGCCAAGCAAGGGAACAGTGTGGGCTGGGTGAGCTGAATCTGAGACTTCATTCCTGAGGAGAGCCTTGAAAATTCCTTCTAAACTAGACAAGTCTGGATTTAGTAACCAAGTTATGTCCTCATACTTTATCTATAGCTAGTTTATAACCTGAAATGCCTCTTACCAGACTGGTTTCGCCCCCTTTAAAATACTGATTTTGTGTACTCTAGCTTTATACAGCTCGGTAAAAAGCACGTGGGGTTGGAGCTTCTTGAGCTTCAGCAAGGCTAATTCGCTGGTGAGTGAGTGGGAGGAGACATTTGCTAGAGCGTGATCTTTGGATCAGAGGCTTGACATTGCAGCACAGCCAGCGATGGAGAATTTGAGGCTTGCTCCCATCTTCTGTATTTTAGAATTTGAGAAGATGCCACTTTGTCTGGTACTGCAGTTTGGCTGGGAGATCAAATGGGCATTACCAGGAGGGAAGATCACCACTGGACAGAGCTTCACCTGTGTCTTAGTGGATCTGGAGTGAAGTCATGGTACAGGTTAAAAACAAATGAAGGGGCAGTGGGTGTAGCTCAGTTGTTTGAGCGCTTGCTTCCCACATATGAGGTCCTGGGTTCAATCTCTGGTACCTCCTAAAACAAGCAAAAAATCACGAATGAAGAGGTTGAACAGCCGTTGTTTTCACGAGAGTTTTCCCATTTGAGAGGCTTTGCAGACATGTCAAGTCTTGCCTCCTTAGGAAAACCCTGGACCCTGAGGTCTCATAGGCTCCCCATCCTCAAGCTGAGACCTTGCCCACCAGTGGGCACTGTTAGGGGGAGAATCACCTCCACTGGCCCAGCGCGGGGATACTGGCTTCATCACGTCCTCTAGGCTCTGGGGCCAGATGACAAGGGCCACAACTGGGCGGCCTTATGTCTTGAAAACTTGCACTGGCCGCCCCATGCGAGTGCCTAACCCTGACTTCAGGGTATCTCTCAGACCCCAGTCATGGCAAACTCTTTCATCACTGAATCATGTTTCCCTGGTGAAATCTTAGACGTTTGGGGCTGAAAGGAACCTCTGAGAACATCCAATCTCCGTTGTTTCACAGATAAGGAAATGGAGACCCAAGAAGCACTTTAGGGTAGTTTGTGGCAAAATCAAAGCCAGAGGCCACATCTCCTGACATGGCACCCAACTCTCCAACTCGGAGGCCTGTGGTGGAAGGTGCCTGCTCTTGAAGCCTCTTTAAATGGTTCATTTTATTTCCATGAAGAAAAATTTCACCCCTGCACCTTTAAATCAGGCTTTCCATGCCTGCTTCCTCAGCTGTATAATGAGAGGCTAATAAGCAGTAACTACCATAAGACCTGTGCATTAATGCATGTAAAGCACTGGGAATTGTTACTAGTATGAAGAAAACATGCAGTACTGTTGCTGTTATTAATATGATTATTGTAGTCATTATCATTGTCAAATCATCAAATTTTAGAAGGGATATTTTCACGAGATGAAAGGTGCTCATCCTTGTGACTGCCCTGGTGAGAGCAGCCTCAGAGATTACCTGTACTCATGTCAATCAGAAAACTGATTTAGTACCAGCTTTGCAGAATTTTCAGATCTGCTGGAGAGGGAAAAAAGAGGCTTTTTAATTTGTGAAGAAATTGCAGAGCCAACACATTAATACAGCTCTTTTGTTTTCCTTAAGGAAGCTGTAAAGAAAGAGTTCATCAGGAGAGGGGTTTCATTGTGGCCATTCATTTCTAACTAGCACTTTCTTAGTGTTCTGGCTTTGCACATCTAATTCCTCCAGAAGTTTCTTAGTGGGAGAAAAGACAACAAAAGATAAATAAAAGCATGACTGTTCCACTCCATGTATTATCTCAATGATAATTTGTCTTCACAGTGTATTCAGAAGTGGGTAAGATTAGAAAAATGTATATATATATATGAATTAATACATACGTGTGTATATATACATAAATGAAAAAAAGCAAAGGATGAGTCGTTATAACTCCCTAAATTGATGTATCGTTTGCTCTTGATAATGTAAGTGTAGGTTTACAAATGTTATCAATACATTTTGAGGGAAATGAGGAAATAAGAAAAATAATTCAGTAACACTCGATGATTTGAAAGCCAGACTTTTACTAGGCAAAAGTATTGCAAGCTCTTGTCCATTGACAAGAATTGTGGGCCTTTTCCCCCACTTGTTCTCCATGTACCAAACATCTTAAATTACTAATTATTTTTATGTCTTCTACTAAACTCTTATTACACCACTATATTGGAAGAATTGTGGAAAATTTTAACCTCAATTTGTGAGGTTTGGGTTGTTGATTCTTTTCCTGTGAGTCATTTGAGACCCAGGATCCTGCTTAGGACCTCAAATAACAGTGATTTTATAAGCTATTGTTCAATTTCTTTCACATGGAGAACAGATCCAAGATGTGGATCTAATTGAGTTAATATAATAAGTGCACTTTTCATGGCAGCAAATCCCTGGTGGGCTGCTGCTTTCTCTTTGAACATGAATCACAGGTTATGAAATCTATAAATATCAAAGCAAAATTGCTTATACACCTAAAGGAGGAAAGATACCTTGTCGTATCTTATTGCATATTCAAAAATTATTTTCAGTAAAGGCTATATACTTATTTTCTAAATCTTTGACTAGTAGTAGGTTTCTCAGTACTTTCTTGAGGTCAAAAATAAGATAAGTGACTAAAATGGATGATCAAATGTCTCAGACCATTAACAATTATGCAAACCAGTTTCAGGTATCATCCAAACTATGCTTTCATAGATCACATAGGAGGTCTTGTTGGAGCATTTCATGTTGATTTAAAAATTTTTTTTTTTACATTAGTGGCTTGCTCATTCCTGAATCTTACTTGTTTAAATTGAACAAGCAGTAGTGACAGGCAGGGATGACTCTATTCTTTCTCATCTTCTAAAAATGGCCTCAGGTCAAATATTCTTTTTTTCCCTTCTGTGTTCCTGATGAAATCAGATGGTGGGATGGTACCTGGTAAGAAGAGGGCAGCAGTGTGAGGTCTCTGGTGGAGCCCAGAGATTCTGATTTGAATGTATATTAGTCAGACAGCTTGCAGTCATCAGGAGCTCCTGGCCATTAGTCCAAACTTTTCCCCATTCTCCCACCCCTCACTTGTACACCGAGTTAATTTCATTGAGCCTTTGAAGCCCCAGGATCAGTATTCATTGATTCATTAACTGACATGTATTAAATGACTACTATGGGCTAGACATTGTGCCAGGTGCTGGGGGCCCAAACATTGTCCCTCTCCTCAGGGACCAAATCTGTTGCTCTTTCAATCCCTTGGGCCTCTAGAACATTTAGGCAATAGGCCCTTAACACTCCAGAGAGCCCATGCTGGGTCCCAGAGGACCAAAGAATCTAAAGAGAATGAATATTTTGGTTAGATTTCTATATTCCAGCCGGGCTTTGTGGATGCAAGGAAGAGATGAAGAAGAGGGGTGCAGAGAATAGTGATGTGTAAAGACTAGTCCTTCACATAGTCTACAACCAACCTTGTCTGCTTACATTGCTCTGAAAGCTTAAAGCTATGTCACATCTCCTCAGTTGTATAATCAGAGACTCAGTAGAGAACAAGGACCATGCCTTTTATTTATTTGGAATCTGCATGTTGTATTATAAACCCAGTAAGTTCTAACTCATTTCTCTTGAGAGGATATAAATACATGTTAATGATTCATCATCAAACGGCCTCAGTGTGCATGTACCGATCGGTTAGTGTTTCCTCTTTATTCCCTAACTGGCCCTGTAAAGACCAGCCTATGAAACTCTGGCCCTCTCTCTTTCACTTACCCAACATGCCCTGCTCATGTGTGGAGCTAAATAACCTCTGAGATTCAAAAATTCTGAATCAAACCACCACTAAAATCATAAGGCTAGGTATACAGGGCAAGCTTCGAAAATATTTGGAGTTGAAACAAAATGCTCCAAGAGAACGAGTTCAGGGGGCCCCTCTGGGATTCAGACTGTAAGCATGACCCCTCGAGCCCCCCTCTAAAACACTCCAATCCTCTCCTCCCTCCCCCTGCCCACATTGCCCTGAAAGATATAAGAATGCTGAAGGATAAAGACCCCATGGCCTGTAGGTGACATACCCTGTGACTAGGAGAGCTTACCACCTGGTCACATTCTCTTGCTCTTGTTTAGAAACTAAAGAAAGCAAAAAACTCCACATGGGGTCAGGTTGTGCTACGTAATGGTTATGGGTTCAGACACTGGGGCTGGGCAAACCTAGATTTTTTTACTTTGAGCAAATTGTGGAAACTCCATAATGCTCATTTCCTGATCTATAAAATTGGGCTAATAATAGTGTAAATGGCAAGTGTTTAGCAGAGAGCAAGGCACAAAGGAAGAGCTCAAACTAAGTGTTCACCATGAGCATCCTTCTGAGGTGCTCCTTTCATGTGCTCCCAGGGATCCATCCTGGCCTTTATGACTCTTTCTACTCCTAGAATCCCTGTTCTCCAGGGACAACTCCTCAGCTTTGCTGCCTCTACTCTCAGCCTCTTCTCTGTCTCACCCATTGTACCACAACTGAGGCACAGACTGGTATGTACTCAGACCTGCAGCTCTAGCTATCAAGAATGAGGGTTCCTAACCAATGCTTCATGAGCAGAAGCCTTTACAGTGACATTTGAGAAGCAATGAGAGTTTCTCCAACACCAGAGCTCACTCCACCAAGCCCCTCTTAGCTAGTTAAAGAAGTGGAGTTTTGTGAGCTTATGAGTTAATACAATAAAGAGAATTTTTGTTTGATTACAAATTATAAATGTGATTTGGGGTGATGGAAAAGTTTTGGTAATGGATGTTAGTGATGGTAGCACAACATTGTGAATGTAATTAGCAGCACTGGATTATATATTTGAATGTGGTTAAGAGGGGGAAATCTAGGTTGTATATGTGGTAGTGAAATGAAAATCAAAACAAAAAATCCATGGAACTGCACAACACAAACAGTGAACCCTAAGTTAAACAATGGACTATAGTTAATAGTGCAATTATAAAAACATACTTTCATTGGAGGTGGCACAAGATGGCAGCAGAGTAAGGAGCTCCAAGAGTGAGCATGTCCTATAGGGCAGTTAGTAATCACCCGAGCTATCTAAAGCACCTGTTTGGGGACCCCAGGACCAGAAGGGCATCCTGCAACATCCTTGAAAGTATGGAAGGGGGAGACTGCCCATCTGCAGAGAAGATTCATGAGTAGAGCCCTCCATGCTGTGGAGGCCAGTGCCCGTGGTGCAAGCTGCCTTGGGAGCTATTACATGGCTGGAGTTGGAAGCTCCATTTCTCAAAAATGGGGGAGAAAGACATGGTTGGGCACCGACTTCAGCTACTGATTAGTAAATTGAGCTGGCTAAAGTATAATCCTAAGAACAGCTAAAGTTTGAACCTGTCCAAGTCAGAAAGAGGCTGGTAGCCGCCATTTTAACTCCACCAAGATCGGATTGCAGCCCTAGCCTAGGCTTCAGCCCCACCTCCAGTAGGGAGGAAGCAGGGAAGCACCAGCCTCTTCAGACAACTTCAGGTGCTTTTGACTGGCATAGACCGAATAGTTGGATACCTGGAACTCCATCCACGCACCCCAACAGGATAGGAGAGGAGCTGTGTTTCCTCCGCCTCTCCAGGCAACTGCAGGCATTTTCAGCCCACACGAACTGGTTTGTTCTGTGCTTTCAATTCCATCTCCACTTCTATCCCCTCCCTTTGGATAGGAGGGGCCTCGTGTTTCCTCAGCCTCTCTGGGTAACTGCAGGTGCTTCTGGCCCACATAGCCTGGACTGGTGGGTACTTGTGGATCCACTCCCAACCCCAAAAGGAAAGGAGGGGGTTGCTGTTTCCATAGCCATTTTGGGCAATGGCAGGCACTTTCAGCCTGCACAGACTGAACTGTTGGGCATCTGTGGATCCAACTCCACCACCCGGTAGGATAGGAGGGGGTTTGTGTTTCCTCAGCCTCTCCGGGCAATGACAGGTACTTTAGGCCTACACAGACTTAACTATTGGGTGTCGGTGGTTCTGTTCCCACCCCCTTAAGGGCAGAAGGGACAGTACTCCCTCAGCCTCTCAGAACAACTGCAGGCATATTTGGCCCACACAGATTAGATTGTTGGGCACTCTAGAGGACCCATCTCCACCCTCAGCAGGAAGGGAAAGGCTGGTGCTTCATCAGTCTACCTGGGAAACTACAGTCATTTTGGACCCACACAGCATAGATTGTGGCCCACAACTGCAGCTCCACCCCTGTCCCAGGTAGGGGAGGAAGGGGTGTGAAGCTTCATCAGTCTCTCAGGGCAACTAGAGTCTTGTCCTGCACAACCTGGATTATTACACATGGCTGCAGCTCTGTCCCTACCCGTGGCAGAGGAGAAAGGTGAGAGATGCTTCATCAATTCCGGGGATAATGTGGGAAGCTTCAGCACCACAGCTTAGAGCACCAAATACATCCTTGGTTCCTACTACACAACCAGCAAGGGAGAAAGGGCAAGAAAGCCCTAAACTAAAGAGAGAAACTGCACCAAGAATAAATACATCTAGTAAGCCAGATGCCAAGACAACAACAAAAAATTACAATCCATACCAAGAAACAGGAAGATATGGCCCAGTTAAAGGAATGAAATAAGCCTCTAGATGACATAAAGGAGGTGAGATAACTAATCATAGATGTTCAAACAAATATCCTGAAAAAATTCAATGAGATGGCTAAAGAGATTAAGGATATTAAGAAGACACTGGGTGAGCACAAAGAAGACTTTGAAAGCATACATAGAAAAATAGCAGCTCTTATGGGAATGAAAGGTGCAATAAATGAAATTAAAAATACACTGGAAGCATATAACAGCAGATTTGAGGAGGCAGAAGAAAAGATTAGTGCATTTGAAGACATGGCCTCCAAAAGAAACATACAAAAGAACAGATGAAGAAAAGTATGGAAAAATTGAACAGTGTCTCAGGAAAATAAATGACAGCAAGAGACATGCAAACATACATGTCATGGGTGTCCCAGAAGGAGAAGAGAAGGAAAAAGGGGCAGAAGGAATATTTGAAGAAATAATGGTAGAAAATTTCCCAACCCTATTGAAGGACATAGATATCCATGTCAAGGAAGCACAACATACTCCCATCTGAATAAATCCAAATAGACCAACTCTGATACATATACTAATCATAATGTCAAATGCCAAAGACAAAGAGAGAATTCTGAGAGCAGCAAGAGAAAAGTGATGCATAACATATGAGGGATACCCAATAAGATTAAGTGCTGATTTCTCATCAGAAACCATGGAGGCAAGAAGGCAGTGGTATGATATATTTAAGATACTGCAAGAGAAAAACTTCCAGCCAAGAATCTTATATCCACAAGATTGTCTTTAAAAAATGAGGGTGGGTTTAGAATATTCACAGATAAACAGAAACTGAGAGAGTTTATAACAGAGACCAGCTTTGCAGGAAATACTGGAGGGAGTGAAAAAACCTGAAAAGAAAAGACAGGAGAGGGAGGCTTGGGAGAGAGTCTAGAAATGATGATTGTGTCAGTAACAGTAAAAGTGCCAAAAAAGTGGTGAAAATAAAATGACAGATAAAACCCAAAAGTCAAAATGGGTGAAATAAGGATTGTGTTTACAGTAATAACATTGATGTTAATGGATTACACTCCCTAATCAAAAGACACAGACTGGTGGAATGGATAAGAAAATATGAACCATCTATATGCTGTCTGCAAGAGTGTCACCTTAGACCCAGGGATACCAATAGATTGAAATTAAAGGTTGGAAAAAGATCTTCCATGTATGCAGTAACAACAACAACAAAAAAGATGGGGTAGCTATACTTATATCAGATGAAATAGACTTTAAAAGCAAAACTCTTATGAGAGACAAGTAAGAATATTACATATTAATAAAAGGGGCCATTCAAACCAGGAAGAAATAACATTCATAAATGTATATGCACCTAACCAGGATGCCACAAGATACATGAGACAAACACTAGCAAAACTGAAGGGAAAAATAGACATCTCTAAATAATAGTTGGAGACTTCAATACAACACTCTCAGTATTGGATAGAACATCTGGGCAGAGGATCAATAAAGAAACAGAGATCTTGAATAATATGATAAATGAACTAAACCTAACAGACATATTCAAAATATTGCACCCCAAAACAGTGGGATATACATTCTTTTCAAGTGCTCATGGATTTTTCTCCAGGATAGACTATATGTTGGGTCACAAAGCAGATCTCAATAAATTCAACAAGATCAAAATTATACAAGCACTTTCTCTAATCATATTTGGAATAAAGTTGGAAATCAACATGAGGCAGAAAAGGGAAAATTCACATATATGAGATTAAACAACACACTTCTAAATAATCAGTGGGTCAAAGAAGAAATTTCTATAGAAATCATTAATGACGAATGAGAATGAGAACACAATCTGTCAGAACCTATGGGATGCAGCGAAGGCAGTGTTGAGAGGGAAGTTTATGGCCCTCAATGCTTACATTAAAAAATAAGAAAGAGCTAAAATCAATGACCTAACTACACACCTGGAGGAACTAGGAAAAAAACAACAGCAAACTAATCCCAAAGCAAGTAGAAGGAATGAAATAACAAAGATCAGAGCAGAAATAAATGAAACTAAGAACAACAACAACAACAACAAAAAAAAAAACTATAGAGGGAATTAAGAAAACCAAAAGCTGGTTCTTTGAGGAGATTAACAAATTGACAAATCCTTAGCTAAACTGACAAAGAAAAAGAGAGAGAAGATGCAAATAAATGAAATAAAAAATAAAAATGGGAACATTACTACTAACCCCACAGAAATAAAATAGATCATAAGAGGATACCATGAACAACTGTATGCCAAAAAAACTGGACAAGATAGACAAAATGGAAAAACTCCAGGAATGTACAAACAACTTCCACTGATCCTAGAAGAAATAGAAGACCTCAATAAACTGATCGCAAGTAAAGAGATTGAAACAGTCATCAAACAACTCCCCCAAAATGAAAAGCCCATGACCAGATGGTTTCACAGATGAGTTCTACCATGAATTCAAAGAAGATTTAATACAAATCTTACTCAAGCTCTTCCAAAAAATTGAACAAGAAGGAATGCTACCAAACTCATTCTCTGAAGCCAATATCACCCACATACTGAAGCCAGATAAAGATATTACAATAAAAGAAAATTACAGACCCATTTCTCTAATGAATACGGATGCAGAAATCCTCAATAAAATACTTGCTAATCGAATCCAATGACACATTAAAAGAATTATTCATCATGATCAAGTGGTTTTATACCAGGCATACAAGGGTGGTTCAACACAAGAAAATGAATCAGCATAACACACCACATTAATAAATCAAGAAGAAAAATCACATGATCTTATTGATTGATGCAGAAAAGGTATTTAACAAAATACAGCATCCTTTCTTGATAAAAAATACTACAGAAGATAGGAATTGAAGGAAACTTTCTCAACATGATAAAGGTCATATATGAAAAACCCACAGCTAACATTGTACTCAATGGTGAAAGACTGAAATCTTTCCCGTTGAGATCAAGAACAAGACAAGGATGCCCACTGTCACCATTGTTGTTCAATATAGTGCTAAAGGTTCTAGCTAGAGCAATCATGCAAGGAAAAGAAAAATAAAAGCATCCAAATTGGAAAGGAAGAAGTAAAACTTTCACTAACCACAGATGACATGATCCTATATCTAGAAAGTCCTGAAAAATCTACAACAATACTGCAAGAGCTAATAAACAATTTCAGTAGAGTGTCAGGATACAAGATTAATACGCAAAAATCAGTAATGTTTCTATACAATTGTAATGTACAATCTGAGGATGAAGTCAGGGAAAAAATCCATTTACAATAGCAGCTAAAAGAATCAAATATTTAGGAATAAACTTAACAAAGGATGTAAAGCACTTATATTCAGAAAACTACAATGCATTGCTAAAAGAAATTTTAAAAAGACCTAAATAATTGGAAGAACATTCCATGATTATGGATTGGAAGACTAAATATAATTAAGATGTCAATTCTCCCCAAATTGAGATACAGATTCAATGCAATCCCAATAAAAATTCCACCAACATTTTTTAAACAAATGGAAAACACAGTTATCAAATTTATTGGAAGAGTAAGGGGTCCTGAATAGCCAGAAATATCTTAAGAAGAAAAAGTAAAGTTGGAGGACTCTCACTTCTGGACTTTAAATCAAATTACATAGCTACAGTGGTAAAATCAACATGGTATTGGCATAAAGATAGACACGTAGACCAATGGAACTGAACTGATGGTTCAGAAACAAACCCTCACATCTATGTTCAAGTGACTTTTGACAAGCCTGCCAAACCCCACAAGCTGGGACAGAACAGTCTATTAAAAAAATGGTGCTGGGAGAACTGGATATCCATAGCCAAAAGAAAGACCTTATATAAAAGATACCTTTTGTATAAGGTATCTTCTGTATCTCACACCTTATACAGAAATTAACTCAAAATGGATCAAAGACATAAATATAAAAGCAAGAACCATAAAGCTCCCAGAAGAAAATGTAGGGAAACATCTTCAAGACCTGGTAGTAGGTGGTGGATTCTTAAACCTTATACCGAAAGCACAAACAATGAAAGAAAACATGGATAAATGGGACCTCCTCCTCCTTAACTCAAGTTTAGTCAAACTTAAACACTTCTGTGATTCAAAGGAGTTCATTAAGAAAGTGAAAAGGCAACCCACTCAATGGGAGAAAATATTTGGAAACCACATATCCAATAAAGGTTTGATTTCCATTCTATACAAAGAGATCATACAACTCAACAATAAAAGAGCAAGCAATACAATTTTAAAATGGGCAAAAGATTTAAATAGACATTTCTCCCAAAAGGAATACAAATGGCCAAAAGCACATGAAAAAATGTTCCATATCACTAGCTACTAGGGAAATGCAAATCAAAACGACAAGAATAACGCTGCATAGAATGGCCATTATTAAAAAAAAAAAAAAAAGAAAACAGTAAGTGCTGGAGAGGATGTAGAGAAATAGGAACACTCCTTCACTGTTGGTGGGATTGTAAAATGGTGCAGCCTCTGTGGAAGACAGTTTGGCAGTTCCTCAGGAAGCTAAATATAGAACTGCCACATGATCCAGCAATTCTTCTACTAGAAATATATCCAGAAGAACTAAGAACTATGATGTGAACAGACATCTGCACACCGATGTTCATAGAGGCATTATTCACAATTCCCAAAAAAGAGAAGCAACCCAAGTGTCTATAAACCAATGAATGGATAAACAAAATGTGGTGTGTGTATACTTTTGGGCTGTGTGTGTATATATATATATATATATATATGCATGATAGAATACTATCTATCTAGATATCTATACTATCTATACATATCTATACTATGCTGCAGTAAGATGAAATGAAATTGGGACACATGATAATATGGATGAATCTTGAAGACATTATGCTAAATGAAGTAAGCCAGACACAAAAAGACAAATATTTCATGGGCTCATTAATATTAACTAAATATGAAGAATAAACATATGGAGTTAAAACCTGAAGTATAAGTTATTAGGAGATAAGAGGAGGGTTGAGAAGAACTACTAATGCTGAATGTATGCAGAAGTTTTAATTAACTTGACTGTAACATTGTGGAAATGGATAGAGTTGATGGTAAAACATTATAGTGAGTAGCAGCTGGTTTATAAGTGGGATTGTGGCTGAAAAGGGAAGTCTGGGGATGTAAACATCAATTGAAAGAAAGCTAGAGAATAATTTAGGCACTGAATAACACAGTGAATCCAGAAGTGAATGAGAATTGTGGTTGATGATACAGATGCAAGAGTGTCCTGTGAGCTAGAGCAGATACGCATCACTATTGCAGGATGGTGGGAATGTGGAGAAGCATGGGAAAAATACAAATGGAATGACCTATGGACTGTGGTTAACAGCAATATTGTAATATTCTTCCATCAATGCCAAAAATGTACTGTGTTGATAATGGGGGGTTATGGAAAAAGTGTGCCAAATGTACAGTATGGACCATGGTTGGTGGTAATAGTCTGATGCTATTATCTCATAATCTGTAACAAATATTCCACCACAGTGTGGTATTTTGGTGAAGGTGTGTTGTATGGTAATTCTTCACATGTGCATGATTGTTTTGTAAGTTTACAACCTCTGTAATAAAAATATATATTTTTAAAATAGGGTGGTTTTAAATAGGTTTTAAAATAGGGGGGAAATATACCAAATGCAAGATAGGGACTATAGTTAATAGTAATATTTTGATGATGCTCTTGCATTGTTTGTAACGAATGTATCACAACAATGAAAGGTGCTGGAGGGGTGATGTATGAGACCCCTGTATGATGTTATGCATGTTTATTTTGAAGGTTAAAACTTTTAATATACATTTATTGTTTATGTTTGTTCATGTATGAATGATATATTTCAATAAAAAATATATATTTTTAAAATGTACTTGCATCAATTGTAACAAATGTTCCATACCAATGTAAAGTGTTAATAATTGAGTGGTATATAGGAATCCTACATTTTATGCATGATTGTTCTGTAACCCACAACTTCTCTAATAAAGAAATTATAAATGTGTTTTGATTTTACAATGTCAAATTATAAGCATAAGGAGGCTAGACATGGTGTATTAGTCAGCAAAATACCAGAAATCTGTTGGCTTTTATAAAGGGTATTTATTTGGAGTAGAAGCTTATAGTTACCAGGCCATAAGTTATTTCCCTAACCAAAGTCTGTTGCCACATGTTGGAGCAAGATGGCTGCCGATATCTGCAAGGGTCCAGCCTTCCTCTTCCTCTTTAAGCTCCATGGTCCCAGCTTCTTCCAATATCAGCTGCAGGCTAGGATAAGTCTCCTATCTCTCCTGAGATCTCCTGGGCTCAGTTCTCTCTGGGTTCAGCTGCTCTGGCCTCTCCACCAGGTCAGCTGTAGACTATCAGGCTTTCTCTCTTCCTGGGGACTCTGCAGTATCTGTGGAGCCACCTCTATTCCTCTGTGTTCTTCTCCTGTGTGTTTACTTCCCGGGGCTTCAGCATCAAAACTCCAACTAACTCCTCTGCCATGTAGTTTTCTCTGTGAATCCCTGCCCCCTTGATGGGTGGGAACTCAATATCCTACTGACATGGACCAATCAAAGCCTTAATCATAATTTAATCAAGCAAAAGTGAAACCTCTGAATCCAATACAATCTGATATGCCCAGAGGAACAAACCAGTTTACAAACATAATCCAATATCTATTTTTGGAATTCATAAATAATACCAAACTGCTATATATGGCCTTATGCTTGTTCTAATTTAAGTAACATTATTATAAAAATAATTTAAGTTAATGCTGGTGGCCTGCAATAGCATCTTTCCTTGGGTCTATGTATTATGCAAGTTGAAAAAACATTGGTTTAAAGGACTAAAGTCATAGTATTTGACATTTATTTATGAAACATATAGCAAACTAGTATTTACTGTATTAATGTTTATGTAAATGCCTTATTAAATTGAAACATTTTTATCAGAAATGGAATCATAGTCATTTTGTATCACTGAGCTTTGCATATGACCAGTTCTTAATAAACATCCCAATTGTGCAACAAAAACTGAGTATCTGCCACATGGAGAACATTCTATAAGGCTTTGTTAGGAACACAATGATGAGTAAGACACAGCTGTGGTCTGGGAAGACAGGTGAACAGCCAACTACCATACTCAGCATGAGGGGAGAGTGGCTGTTGTGGTAGGAAGTAAAAATTAAATGTTGGGGGTTCAGAGAAGGAGCATGTGCTTCCAGCTGGAGACCTCAAAGCAACGGATAGAAAAGTGGAATTTGAGTTGGGACTTGAAGGAGATATAAGATTTGGACATAGTGAGATGGTTCAGGAAGGCTTTGTAGGCAAATACAACAGCTTGATCAAAGTTCATAAAGCACAAAGCACATATGACACATGGCCAAGAATTTGATCTTGTAGTAGAAGATCAAGCCAGTAAGGTAAATGGAGGTAGAATCTGAAAGAGTTTGAGGGCAAGATTGTGGGGAGCCATTCATGGAAGACTTTTTATTAAGAGAACAACATGAATGAATGTCCTGGTACCTCCCATTTTCACAAAGCAGAGAACAAAAATCCTGATGAAAGGTAATCCAGAATCACAAAGATTTGAAAGGATGTGATAAAATGGGAGGGCAGAGGATATTATGGGATCCACTACAAAGGCCAGAGTGAGAATTTCTCAGGAACTTCTGACCTCTATGGCACTTGGAACTGAAGCTATACAATATTGCCCTTAGTCCTTTATGTTATTGTGGTGTTTATTACTCAGATCAATGAAATCAAGTTATTTATGGCACTGAATGTCTCAAATTCCATGTTAGCTGATGGAATGAATAAGTCTTTCTCAAAGATGATTAAGACTCCCTTAGTCCTTGCCTTCAATGAGATTTTAGGTAATAGGAGGGATAGGAAAAGAATCCAAATACTATTGTTGAAAGCTTTTGCCCAATATAAAATGACCAGATGAGAATGGAGTTGGCTGAGTGAGAGGGGGAAGAGATACTAATGAAGAGGCTAATTCAGCCCTCTATGAGAGACATAGTAAAGTACTAAATGTGAAGGCCAGCAGTGGGAATGGAAAGAGGAGAAGATGGGAGGTTAAACTTGTAGAATTAAAACAAACAGGGCTTGTCATATTATTGGATATTAACTAAGCAAGAGGAAAGAGTCCAAGATGACCTTTGCATCTTGGGAGGTTAAGGACGTGATGGTGTCATTATTCTAGGAGTAAGAGCATGTTGGGGAATGGGGAGGTTGATGATTTTAGAGTATTTGCGACACCAGTGTGAGTAGATTATAGATATTGTCATTCAGTGGTTTGTCTAAAGTCAGAAATTGTGTAATGTTCACCTGAGTAGCCCCAGTGCCCAACCCAACACCTAATACTGAGAAATTGCTTAATAGATGTTGTGGAATTGGACTGTTGAAATGAACTGCTCAGCACGTGGATCTGTTGGACCAGTGCTAAGGGGAAGGGTGGATCTGGCAAGAGGTGAGAGTGAGAGAGGAAGAGTACAAAGCAAAGAGGAGGAGGACAGCACCTTAATAGGTGATGCCGACACGGAAGAGTGAAGGGAGGAAGAAAGACCCATGAAGGAAACAGATCCTCTAAAAGAGAAGAGAACTTAAAAATGCAGATCCCAGAAAAAGTGAGAAAAAGGACTTCAGGAAGGAAAGATAGGAAATATTTTTTAAACAGGAGACCAAAAGCACTGGTCATTAAGGAAAAGATTGAAAATTTTAATTAAGATTAAGAACGTCTGTATTTCAAATATAACCATAGAGAGAGTAAAAGTTAAGCCACAGAGTGGAGTAGGTATTGGCAACACATATAATTGATAGTGGACATGGTAGAGAATGTACAAAGAATTTGTACAAATAAATAAGAAAAAGAAGGGTAACAGAGGAAAAATAAGCAAAAGACTTGAAAAGGTACTTCATGAAAAGACGATATCCAAAGCCCAAAGATGTGTGAAAAGTTTCTCAATTAGTAATCATGGAAAAGCAAATTTAAAATGCATATCAACCATTATGCCTAAAATTAATAAGATGGACTAAGCCATGTTTTGTGAGTATGTAGCACTATGGAAACTGATACACTGCTGGTGGGAGTGTAAACTAAGACAAAACTCTGGAAAACAATTTGGCATTGTCTACTAAAGTGGAAGATACATGTATTCTGTTACTCTGTTTCATTCATGGGCATATCCCCAAAATAAATGTGTGCCCACACATCAAGACATATACAAGAATGTTCATAGCAACACTATTCATACTAGCTGCACCTGGAAACAATCCAAATGGACATCAACACTAAAATGGATAAATAAATTGTAGTATATAGTGTGGAACACTAGAAGAGTAATAAAAATGAATAGATTACAGCTAAATTCAAGAAAACAGACAAATCTCACAAATGTCACATTGAAGGAAAATAGCCAGATACAAAAGAATATATATTGAATACATGTTCAAAAACAGCAAAACTAAGTATTTAGGGATATACACTAATGGTAAAAGCATAAAGAAAAGCAAGTAAGTGACTGTAATAAAAGTCAGGGTTGTGGTTGCATTTAGGAGAGATAAATTGGAATTAGAAGGTTCAAAGCCTACTCTTGGGATACTGTTAGTGATTTATTTCTTGTTTTGGGTCATGACTACATGCATGAATAATAATTCACAAAGTTGTATTGTTATATGGTGTGCCCATTTTGTGGCATGCTTATTTTATTTGCCAGTAAAAAAAGGTTTTTGCTTTTTTTTTTTTTTTTTTTTTAAAGAAGTAGGTGGTAACAATTCCATATCTTTCAATGTGGAGTTTAGGTAGATAATAGCAAAAGGAAGAGTCTTGGCTTTAGTAATGAATGAGTCCCTCATTGTTAACCATCAAGGCAGAAATTTCAGTAAAACAGTAAGGGCAGAAACCACATTTTAAGAGGTTAGGAAAGAAAGAGGGTTTTAAGGAAATGAAGATAGTAAAAACTTGCAAGAAGTTTTCTGGTGAAAGGAAAGAGAAAATGGGGAAATAGCTTGATTTTATAGGAGGTTTAAATTTTTACTCTATTTTATTTTTAAGGCTCTGAGAGACTTCAATAAATAGAAAACAGAGAGAGATTGAAAAATGCAGATGATACAGAAGATCATTGAGATGAGGTCCAGGGTTAAAAACTACAGTTGGCAAGATTTGCTGTCACAGGGAGTTGGGTACTTCCACAGTGAGGGGCATAAAGGAGGAGCTCTAGAGGAATGGCAAAGTTGGGATCCAAGAGGGCAGCTGAGAATCAGAAGGCCCTCTTCTTCTCAATGACACAAAAGGTGAGAGGTGCTAAAGTAGCTTTTGAGGATTTGAAAAAGTTAGCAATGCCCTAGGCAGCCCCAGAGTTGGTTGTCAGCCATCCAGGACCAACTGAGGCAGCAAGAATCTTGGTGAACACAATCAGCAAGACTTTGTGGATTCCCTGGCAAGTGCAACAGCTTGAGAATAATAACAGTGAATGGGACAGTGCTGTTTATGATACCTGCAATTGATGGTAAGGGTAGCATTGCTATAAATATATTTTCAGGGAGAAGTTAAAAAAAAGCTGAAGAGGTCAGACAAACGTGGTTTCCCTATTTTTCTCAATAAAACAACAGACAAGATTATTTGCTAAGAAGGGATGGATTGAGGAGTCTCGAAGAAAATGAAGAAAGTTTGAGGAGTTATTGAGGGCAATGGATGAAGTAGATGATCAAAGTCAAATACAAGAACTGACAACACAGGGCCTGGCTGAGGTTGGAGGCCATGAGTCTACTGTTGCATGAAACTGCATGGTTATAGGACTTTCTCCATTAGCACCCCATTTCTTGGAGAAGTTAAAGACAAACTGCAGCACTAATCCAGAAGCAAGTTTTTGCTGGATGGGTACAACAAGAGACAGTAAGAATGGGTGGTGGCAAGGAATTTGATGATGCTGACAAAGAGTGGTGTAGGGCCTCACCATGGAGTCCAGGGTTGGAAGGAAAAGTGAGTGGGGGGATTTCTGGATACAATGGAGGTGTCACGTCAAATAACAAGGGCAGAAAAATGGAGTCATGAGAGCACTGGAAAGATTGAAGATTGTTGTCTGCTGGAAGGATATTGCAACAATGGTTCTAACAATTCTTTTTTTTTTTTTTTCAGGAGGTACCGGGGAATGAACCTACATTGAAGCAGATGCTCAACCACTGAGCTACATCTGCTCCCCTGAGACAACGGTTCTAAGTGACTACAGTTTCTTGGGTGGGAGTGAGTGACTGAAGTGATGAGAAGTTCATTAAAATAAAGAGGTCTAAGAATTTTCGGACCAGGTTTTTGGATGAGTCTCTTAAATGAACATTGAAACCTTCATAGGATATGGTATATAGGTTTCATATTATATTCTAACTCTGGTTGAATAGTCTGGCTGCCTGGACTGTTGTACTGAGAAGGATTTTGAGGCCAATTCAAGACTCAGATAGAAAGAGTGCCATGATAGATTAGCAAGATTTGCCCACAGGAGGAGGGAAGAGTAACAAGCATGCCATATATTTGTGATGCCCATTCAAAGTATGGCAGGAGTTCAGATGAAGAAAATTGAGTGAGTTATCAGCCAGAAATTCAAAGAAAGAGAGGAAGTGACTAGTAGTAGGCTCTCTGTTCTATTACTTTATTTATACATTATTACAATAAGCAGAAAAGATCATCATCAGAGATCCTGTGGATAACTTTTTATTCACTATTAACTAAACAGAAATATAAGGCAATGTCAAGAAAATATAAACTGCTGTGGATAATTAATTTTATCAAGACAAGTTGACCCAGACTGGCCCTGTGTATGGTCCTGGACTTGCTCATAAAAGTGAGACATATAATTTAATTCTGCTCCAGTCAAAGATGGTGTAATAGGGACAGGATTCATTCTCCCACTCAAGAAAAACTAAAAAAACAGACAAAATATATGCCATTTAAACTATTGTTAAATGTGAAATTCATTGGCATTAATTACCCTTCAGTGTTGAAACTCATAAATGTTTTCAGGAATACAAACTATGAAGCACTCAACAAGGTAAGATTCACAATGTCTAACATCCAATAAAAATTGCCCAACATGCAAAGAAGCATGAAAATATGAGCAGGAAATAACTCAAGCAATTGAAACCAATATGCAAATAGCATAGATGATAGAATATGTAGATAAGGACATTAAAAGACTTGTTGCAAATGTATACATATCTTCAAAAAAGCTGGAATAAATATTAAGGATGTTAAGTAGAGACATGGAAAATATTTAAAAGATCCAAATCAAACTACTGGGAACAAAAACTACAATGTTTGAGACAAAAAAGAACTGGATGTGACTTGTAGCAGATTAGACATTTCAGAAGAAAAGATTCTTATATAAGAGAGTAATAGAAACTCTCTTAAATACAACACAGAGAAAGACTAAACAGAGCATCAGTGAATCATGAGACAAATTCAAGTTTCATAATAAGCATGTAATTGGAGTCCCTAAGGAGAGGTGGGGGGAAATATGGAAAAAATATTGAAGAAAGAATGGTAGAACATTTTCTAAAATTGAAAAAAACTATAAACCCATAGATCTAACAAACTCAGTAAAATCAAGTCCAAGAAACATGAATAACATTAGTTAGTGCATATCATAATTTAAATTTCTTTAAACCAGTGGTAAAAAATATCAAAATCATCCAGAAAAAAAAGACATCATCTACAGAATAAAAAAGACTAAGTATGAAAATAGATTTCTCACTGGAAACAATGAAAACCAGAAGACAGTGAAGCAAGAGCTTTAAAGTACTGAGGGAAAAAATAAAAAAGGTCAACCAAGAATTCTATATCCAGTGAAACTATTTTTTCCAAAACAAAGGTGAAAGAAAGACTTTTCCAGCATATAAAAACTGAAAGAATTCCACACCATCTGACCAGGAGTGCAAGAAATGTTAAAGGATGTCCATCAGACAGAAGGAAATGATACAAAATAGAAATATGGATCTACACAAAGGAATAAAGAGCATTTGAAATGGGAGCCATATAAGTAAATATAATGACAATTATAATTATGTAAATGCCTTTAAAACAGTTGACTGTTTAAATTAAAATAATAACTATGTATTGTGGTGTGTACTACATAAGTAGAAGTAAAATATACACAAACAATAGCACAAAAATTGGGAAAGAAGAAATGTAAGTATCTGTTTTAAAATTCTTATACTCTACATGAAGTGGTGTAATATCACTTGAAGTGTAATAAGTTAAAGATGCATACTATAAACCCTAGAAAATCTACTAAAAATATACAATGAACAGTTATACCTAATGAATCAATAAAGGAGATAAAAATAATCATAAAAATTCAGTTAATACAAAAGAAGACAGAAATAATGAATAGAGAGAGCAAAGAATGCATGAAACAATAGAAAACAGCTAGCAAAATAACTTTAAACCCAAATTATGTCAACAATCACATTAACTGTAAATGGTCTATATGCCTGATTAAAAGTCAGAGATTGTCAGTTTGGGCATTTTATTTTAAAAAGATCCCATTATCTGCTACCTACAAGAAACCAACTTTTAATATAAAGACACAAGTAAGAGGATGGAAAAGGTAAAAGTAAAAGTATGGGAAAATATATAACATGCTAATCTTATTGAAGAGAGGGCCTTTAATAAAGTAGATTTGACAGCAAAGAACATTAGCAGAGATAAAGGTGGTCATTTCATAATGATAAAAGGATGAATTTCTCAAGAGGACATGGTAATACTAAGTGTTTATGCAATTAATAGTGGATCTTCAATATATATGAAGCAAAAAATTGAGATGAAAGCAGGAAAGAACAGACAAATCCAAAATTATACTCAGTCAGATATTTTAACATCTCTCTCCCACTAAATTGACAGAACGTATTAAAAAAACCTGCACATATATAGACTTGAACAATAATATCAATGTTAACATAATTTATAAAACTTTCTACCAACAAACAGCAGTATACTCATTCTTTTCAAATGCATATGGAATATTTACCAAGATGGACCATATTCTATGCCATAAAACAAAGCTCAACGAATTTTAAAAGATTCATATCATGCAAAGTATATTTTTTAACACAGTGAAATTAAATTAAAAATTAATTCCAGAAAGACATCTAGAAAACTAAATGACACACTTCTAAATAACACATATGTCAAAGAAGAAATGAAAAGGAAAACTAGAAAGTATTTTGAACTGAATAACAATAAAAACACTGTCAGAGATAATTCTGGCAATTTTTTTCTCTTCTAATTTTTTAAATTAATGGAGAATTTTATTATTACCTTTTGATTTTGGTTGACTTTTCAGCTACAACTCTTGGGGTGTATGTGTGTGTATGGTTGCTTTAGGTTTAGAGTATATATTATAGGCAGACTTCTAAGATGGTCCCCAATGATGCCACCTACTTGTATTCAAGGTCTTATGTAATCCCCTCTGCTCAAGTAACTTCCTTCTAATCAATAGAATACAGCAACACTGAAGGGACGTCACTTCCATGATAAAGTTATGAAATATTGTGACTTCCATCTTGCTAGCAAACTATCTGTCTGGCTTTGATGAAGCAAGCTTCCGTGTTGCAGAGGTTCATGTGGCATAGGGTCTCCAGCCAACAGCCAGAGTGAAATGAGGTCCTCAGTCTAACAACCCTCAAGAAACTGAATACTACTAAAAACCATGTGAGCCTGGAAGGGAATCATCCCTCAGTTAAACCTTGAGAAAAATCTCACCCCAACTGACCACTTGATTGCAGCCTATGAGAGACCCTAAAGCAGAGGATCCAACTAAGCTATGCTTGGATTCTTGAGTCACAGAAACTTTGAGATAATAAAAATGTGTTATTTTAAGCCAGTAAATTTTGTAGGAATTTGTTATGTGTTGATCCATAACTAATATAGTATGCATCTTGTAGTTTTCACGGTCTATCTTCAAGTAATATTATATCACTTCACGCATAGCATAAGAACCTTACAATATTATGCTTCTATTTCTCTCCTTTCAAATTTTGTGGTATTGTTGTGTAATTTACTTCTACACATGTTATAAACCCCACAATATATTGTTATTATTTTAGCTTCAAACAGTTAACTATCTCTTAAAAGAATTTAAATAATAATAAAAAGTATTTAATATTTGTCCATGTAGTTACCTTTTCCAGCTCTTCCATTTTGGATCCAGAATTTTTATCTGGTGTTAGTTCCTTCTGCTTGAAATACTTTCTTTAATATTATTAGTAGTGCATGTCTGCTAATGATGAATTATTTCAGATTTTTATGCCTAAAAAACTTTATTTCATCTTCAATTTGGAAAGATATTTTAGCTATGTATATGCATTTAAGTTCACAGGTTTTCCCCACCCCTCCCCACCCCCAGTATATTAAAGATATTGCTTCACTGTCTTCTGGCTGGCATTGTTACCAACAAGAAGTCTGCTTCATTCTTATCTTTGTTCCTCTGTACATAATATATCTTTTTTCTTTGACTGGTGTTAACATTTTCTTTTTGTCTCTTGTCCTAAATAGTTTGATGAAGATGTGCCTGGGTGTAGTTTTATTCATGTTTCTTGTGATGAGGATTTATTGTACTTCTTGGATCTGGGTTTTACAGCTTTCATTAAAATGGAAACACTTCAACAATTATTTCTTCAAATGATATTTCTGTTCCCCTCATTTCCTTTGGATACTCCAATTGCATGCTTATTAGACTATTTGAAATTGTCTCAGAGATCATAGATGCTCTGTTCATTTTTTTCCAGTCTTTTTTTTTTTCTGTGTATTTCATTTAAGATAGTTTCTACTGCTATATTATCAAATTTACTAACCTCTTCTTCTACAATGTCTAATCTGCTGTTAATCCCATGCATGTAGTACATTTTTCACCTCAGACATTGGTAGTTTTTCTGTCTAAAAGTTTGACTTGGATCTAAATTTTTTATCTTCCATATCTCTACTCAACTTGCTCAATCTTTCCTCTACTTTCTTGAACATATTGAAAACAGTTATAATAATGGTTTTATTTACCATTTCTACTAATTATGTCTTCTATGTCATTTTGGGGTTGGTTTCAATTGAATGATAGTTCTTCTCATTATAGATTGTATTGCCATGCTTCTTTGCATAACATAATTTTTAATTGGATTCTAGACATAAATATTTTCTTGTTAAGTGCTTTAAGTTTTTAGTTTTCATAAATATGCTTGTACTTGGTTCTGGGACTCTGTTAAGTTACTTGGAAACAGGTTGATCTTTTGAGGCTTGTTTTTTTTTTTTTTTTTTTTAACAAGTTGAGGTAACCTCTAAGGTACGTTTTAATGTAATAAGCCATGGAGTAACTATCTCTTTAGAGAAAAAGGCTTTCTATATTCTCTTCAAATAGATTCTCATCAGGTTTAATTTTATTCTCATCTATACATCAATGTTACCTGACATATATATTTAAAACATGGCTTTAATTTAAGGATTTCTAAGTATATATATTTTTCTACCACCAAGTTAATGAAGGAAAAAACTTCCAAAAATATATATCTTTACAGCAGTCAAGGCTTGTGCACAAACCTTAAAAAGAAGTTTGAGGGGGTCGGATGTGGCTCAACTGGTTGGGTGTCCGTCTCCCATATGGAGGGACCCGGGTTCTATCCCCGGCACCTCCCAGTAAAAAAAAAAGAAAAAAAAAAAAAAAGAAGTTTGAGCTTGCAGATCATGGGAAAACTGAATGTGGGTATTTTTATAAGGAGATATACACCGAAAAATGGCTATTTGGGAACTGTAAACATTATTAAGCTTGATTCAGAAACCCCTAACTTTCTGTTTAGGGCAATTGCAAATATCAGATCATCACTAGAAGTTTTGCTTGTGGACTTTTGTGCGGCTCAACTGCACACAGTGCTCTTCCCACGCATGTTCTGCAGAAAGCAAGGCTACTAATCAAAGGTCTGAGAGGAAGACTATGGGAAGCATGACCATCAAAAGCCAGGAAAATTCAAAGTCACAGCTGTCCATTCTTGACCCAACAGGCATATGGGCTTAGAGCTCCCAAGGCATTGTATCAGACAACTGGGAGGAATTTCAGCCATAACATTAAATTTCTAGGCTTTGTGGAGCTTTAAAATCTTGAGAAATATTTCCATTAAAAATTTTTGGTAAGGAGTCTCTCCCACCCTCCTGCAGATCAGGCCACCAGCCTGTGATTTGGACTAATTCAATAAACTGCAAAACTTTAATCACAGGAACACCATTAATCTTTTAAAAAGGACAAAACCTTTGTATCCACAGAGCTAAAGTGAATTTTTCTTCCAATTTGTAACAAAAAAGCTCCAGAGCAATGTTTTAGAGCAGAATTATAAGCCCCTGAAAAACAGGCGTTTATAATGAATATATAAAGCCACACCCAATCATTCTAACAAAGACTGTGCCTATGCAGTACACATGTAACACTTTTTTGACGAATAATTTGTGTTTCTAGTAGATGCATCATAACATAAGATTTGTGTTAGATTTTAAAAATCCCTTTTACACATGATCATTTTGAATTCACTCTACCAACAGAACTCATTTTCAAAATTTCAAGCACTTTTTAAAGAATAATAGCCATTTTGGCTTTGAAAATCTCCATCCATCCCATCATGAGAAAGGACAATGAGATATGAAGGCCAATCTTCAAATCTTGATTCCCTTCAATTGTTGCTGGCAGATATGAGCTAGTGAATGATAGTAGTGGGTCCCAACAAAGATCTCAGCTGGGTCTCAAAAAGACAGGCAAAAGGTTTATGTCACTGTCCATTGAGATCAGTGGCAAACAAATGTGGTCCTGCCAAAAGGATCAACACAGGTGGCAGGGGAGAACTAGGGAGGACAAAAGGAGGGATGGAAGTTGACATCCAGGTAAGTCAGTCTGTATACTCAGCCACTATTGAAAGAAGAGCAGTGATGCATCTGGCTTTCCACCTCTCACATTCAAACTGTGCAAAAGGTGACATAATTTGGGTCATAGGGCAACTCATGAGCTTGCTCAGAAATGCTTCTTGCAGTCTGTTGTATACTCTCATAGTTTGAATTCTTTAACTTTTTTAGCTCCTGAAGGATCACATTATCAGGAATGTTGTCAAAGAGTCCATCAGTCACTGTCAGGATAATGTCGCCTAACTGGACATCGAAAGATATACTATAAGTAGCATCTGGGCTGTCACTCAGGACAATTCCCTCAGCTTTGGGTTGTGCGACTGAGAGCTGGAATGGAGTATTGAAGTAATGCTGCTGCTCGGCTGATCAGTGCACAACTTCACCACCCCTGACAACCAGGAAGCCTGAATTGCCAGGTTTGCAGTGTGTAAGCTGTGGCTCTTTCTGTACAGCACCATGATGCAGGCAGTGCTGCTACCCATGTTGTTATCCTCACTGGAGATGTTTATTTCATATGGCTTCAATCTATTGTCTTCTCCTCTCAACTGGCAGAACTCTCTTTAGCACCTTTTATAGGACTAGACCAGTGGTGATGAACTCCCTCAGCTTTTGTTTATCTGGGAATGTCTTAATCCCTCTCTCATTTATGAAAGACTGTTTTGCCAGATATAGAATTCTTGGATGGCAGGTTTTTGCTTTCAGCACTTTAAATATGTCATCCCACTGCCATCTTGCTTCCATAGTTTCCGATGAGAAATGGGCACTTAGTCTTACTGAGGCTCCCATGTACGTGACACAGTGCTTCTCCCTTGAGGCTTTCAGAATTCTCTATCTTTGGCATTTGACAGTTTGATTTTAATATGTCACAGCATAGGTCTCTTTGAGTTTATCATATTTGGGATTTGTTGAGTGTCATGAAAGTGAATATTCATGTCTTTCATTAAATTTGGGATAGTTTCTTTGAATATTCTCTCCACCCCTTTCTCTCTTTCTTCTCCTTCTAGGATCCCACAATGCATGTACTGATTTACTTGATAGTGTCCCACAGGTTCCTCAGGCTCTGTTCACTTTCATTCATTCTTTTCTTTCTTTCTTTTTTTTTTTTTTTAAAGATTTATTTATTTACTTTATCCGTTTTAAACCTCTCCTTCCCCATTTGCTGTTTTGTGTCCATTTGCTGGACAATTCTCTGTGTCTGTTTCCTGCCATCTCTTCTCATCCCTCTCCTCCAGTCTTCACCAGGATTCGATCCTGGAGACCTCCGATGTAGGAGAGAGGTGTTCTGCCACCTGCGCCACTGAGGTTCCTGGTTTTCAGATCTTTCGGAGCATCTCGTCTTGTCTCTCCCCTGATACGTCATCATCTTGCTGCATGGCTCCCAGGGCCTGGCAGCTCACCAGTACACAGAGCCTGGCAGCCCATGCACCTTCTATGTGTACATATATATATATATATTTTTTTTTTTTTTTTTTTTTTTTTTTTTTTACCGGGAGGTCCCGGGGATCGAGCCCAGGTCCCTCCATATGGCAGACGGATGCCCAACCATTTGAGCCACATCAGCCCCCATTAATCATTCTTTTCTTTTTTTGCTCCTCAGACTGGATGATTTCAATAGTCTTATCTTCAAGTTTACTGAAGCTTTCTTCTGCTGTTGAACCTCTCAAAAAAAATTTAAATTTCTGTTACTGCAGTCTTCAGTTCTGTTTGATACATTTTCATAATTTCTACCTCTATTGATATTCCTTTGTGTTCATCTATCAATTTTCTGATTCCCTTTACTTCTTTGTCCATGTTTTCCTACAGCAATTTGAGAACATCTTTTTTAAAGTCTTTGTCTTGTATGTTCCAGGTCTGCTCCTCCTCACTGATCATTTCTATTGCTTTAATTTTTCTCCTTTGCCTGAGCCATCATTTCCTGTTTCTTTGTATGTTTTGTAATCTTTCATTGAAACCTGGATATTTTGATATTTTAAAGTGTTATTGCAGGAATATAGATGCTGGAGTGTCTGTTCCTTAAGTTTGTATCCAGCTAGTGTTATGACAGAGCCTTCCTTGATTGCCAGGCACAAGCAAAGGTACTTTATTTTGCAACAGCTAACAATAGCTTGTGGTAAGAATTCCAATGGGATTACTGTCCTTTTTCTAGATGTTCACATGTTCACATTAAAGTCCCTGAGGACTGAAAGGGGTCAACTCCACAGTCTCTCCATCCTCCTACACCATCTGCAACCCCAAGCAGTGCCAGGTGACAAAGCACACATTATCCCTATAGCATGCATCTTCTTGAGGAGGTCCTTATGGAAGTCCTTGCCAAAACTGCAGCTAGTGGTCACCAGCCCATGGTTGCCACCGTCACTGCTGCCAGCCTGCGGTTGCTCTTCAAGAGGCCACCGAGCATGGTGTGGGCCACCCAGCCACTCATACAAGAGGACCTATAACATCATTACCACTGCCTCCCTGAGGAGGCGGGGTACTGTGGAGCAGGAGGATGCAGAGGCCCAGAGCCAGCTCTCTCCTCAGCCTCAGTCACATGAGGCTTGCTTTCAAGCTTTATTAGACAAGACCAGAATAGCATTCATTCTGAGGCTAATTTTACCCTACAACTATGGCAAACCCCTTCTGAGTACTCTACCTGATGCTGCATAATATATGAAATTTTCCACTCATCTGGTGGGAACTCAAACTTATTAGCCCTTGTGAGCCCTGGATATTGTCTCCTGTTGTCCTTTTGGGTGTTTTTTCCCATGGTCTCTCATAGTAAACTCACAAACATTGACTTATCAATACTCAGCTGAAGATTCAAAGGGAACCCTCTGCAAGCTCCCTTTCTGTGAACTTTCTCCTCTTTAGTACTCTGCACCATGATATCTAGCTACTGTGACTTCCCTAAATTACTAGCTCTTCCTCCTTCACTCTGGGAGATCACTCCTTTTGTGTGGGTTCTCTGTACCATGGCCTGGATATTCTATAGGCACTTAGCTAGGGCTTACCTTGTTTGTTTCCCATCTCTCAGGGATCACTGTCCTTTGTTTCCTGATGTCCAATGCATTGAAAACCATCACTTTATATATATATTTTCTTGTTGTTTCAGGCTGGGAAAATCTGATCCCTGTTATGTTCTCTTGGTGGGGAACATAAGTCTGTCCCTTGCAAATTTTTCCAAGAAGAGCTTTTGTTCTGAGGCCAGACTAGGAATCACAGAAACACTTTGCTCAATTTATTCTCAATACACAAAACATATATCCCTAGCTTAGGCTTTCATTCATGCTGTTTTTCAGGCTTGAGTTGAGTCTTAATGGATCAGCAGGAAATTGCAAAACAAAGATGTACATGCCGGTGCAACATATGCAAAATTGGAGCTGGGAAGGCTGAGATGCAGGGAGCATATGGTAGAGTAGCTGAAGAGTAGGCAGGCAGAGTCAGATCAGGGAGGACCTCATATATCATGACAAACGTTTGGATTCTATCTTCAGGTTTACAGGAGCCACTGAAGGATTTTAAGAGTAGAAGAAATGTTATCAGACTTTCATTCTAGAAAAAGCCCTTTGGCAGCAATGGGAAAGAACATAGATAGGAGTCTTGAAGTAGGTAAGTTATGAGCCTATTGCAATATTTGGACTTGAACCATGGCAATGGAAGCAGAGAGAACAGGATGGATTAGAGAGATAATTAGGAGGTAGGCTCAACATAACTTTGTGACTTGATATGGAAGGTGAGAGAGAGAAAATCTAGGATAATACCTAGTTTTTTCATGGGTTTAAGAAAGGACTTGAGTAATTTGTTGATTTTGGCATGTGTATGGAAAATGCAGTTGGCTATGTCTAGAGAAACAATTTGAACATCTCAAGAGACATTTTTGGGGAGATGTGGGAGTTATCCAGATGTGTCACTTAAGCTAAGGTCATGGAAAAGATTACCTAGAGGTAATGTGTAGAGTAAGATGTAAAGAGGACCTCCTCTAGCACATATTCTTATTTATTGTATGAATCATATTTCTTAACTTTCCCTATTTTCCAACTTTAAACTTTAAGCTTCTTGTATCTTTTTAGGAGATTTGTTTTGAAGTGTACCCTGAATGTTTATCTTTTCATCATTAAACTGCTACACTATTTATTAAGCCTGCTATTTAATAAAGGTAGTTTCCTTTGACACTTAGAATGTTTTATCTTATGTTTTCTTTTTATCTTCCTTTCTTTTAAAATTTGTGTATCCTTTTTTCCTTTACCATTTTATAGAAACTTTGAGGATATAGACTTTGCCTCACACCTCTCCATGGGCACATAAAAGGTATTCAATAAAGCTTTTTCAACAATAATGGAGCCTGCCAGAAGACTCTAATTCTATATAGCACCTGTATCTGGAATATGATTTATATGACTCTATAGATAGAAAGGTGATTTTTTTTTAAAAAATGAGTATTGGACCACTAGAGAAAAAGTAACCTGATCTTTCAAGTAAGGTGATTTTTTTTTTTCTTTTTTGGAAAAATGCAAACAAGCTGTTTTGTAAATGTCAGCCCGTGTCAAGTTGAAGGTATTGGTTGATTAACACAAAGAAAATGCTTTGAACATTTAATCCCAAGACAGGATTTTAGGAAGTTCACTTTTGAAATGAATACTGTACATTTCTTTAAATAATCATATGGTAGGCGTAATATTTCGATCAGTGAAAGGAGTATGTGATGACATGAATATTACTTTTCATTTTCTTCCATTTCCCATGCTTACACCTTAGAAAGTGCTTACCAGGTGATAGGTGGGGCAGGTTAGGATGGCTTGGGCCCAGCCCCTGGATGTGCTTCACAAGTAGAAGAAAAGCTGTGTTTTGCAACTCAACATTCATAACACCTTGCTGTGTACAATGGTCTCTAACTTAACAGTTTTAGTTTCAGATTTCTGATGATTTTTGATTGTTTATATTATTTTTAATCTGTGTCTTCCTCAGTCCAGTTCTCAGTTCTGATCACTCTATTCCATATTATTCCCAACTGCACCTGAGATGCAGGTGTTCAATGTGCCTTTCACACCTCCCTGCCACTTTCTTGGCATTCTCAGCAGGTCCTTGGTTCACCAGGCTCCTTAGCCAGACTTCTGCCCCTGGAGACCTCCAGGTCTCACCCACTCTTTCTCTGTTCTCCTACAAGAGTTATCTAAAGCCACCTTTTAGAGGAAATGCAAATAAAATCATGTGGGGGGCCCTCAGCTATTTCTTTATAAATCACTATTCAGGGTTGCTCCTTTGGGGGTGAATAATAGAGGTTGTCTGACAATTTCTTGATATTATGATGCCCCTCTATACAAAAGGGAACAAATTATAGGTTTGATAAAGAGTGTAGCAGCTGTGCATTGTGGGTACTCTTCTAAGCTAACCTCCTCCAAGACACAAGTAACTTAAGATTTAAAGGCAGAAAATGCAAGAGCTTAAAAATATGACTCAGCCAGGTAAATAGGACCAAAAATATAAAATGAAAAAACATACCTCTAAAAATATCCATATCCTCACATGCAGCATGCTCTTCATATGAAATTAAGATATGTATTTTAGGTATTTTTCAGGAAAAGTCTGACTTCATTCCTGGAAGAAAAGCTATTAAATTCCAAGATCTGTGCTTTGTGTGACCTCAGTCTCCTTACTAAAAATCTTCGGGCAGTAATAGTATATAAAGACGAAATCAGCATTGAAAAGATCTTAAGACAGAATGAACTGCAAAATTCTTTCCCTTCCCAGAGGCAGGTGTCTGAGGCCAGGGATGGACTCATAGGATTCACTTGGAGACTCTTGGTACCCTTGGGATGTCCTCTTATGTAAGTAAAGGGACATGTATTCAAGTATTTATCAGATTCCTACCATAAGCCAGGCTCTGTATGATGAGCCCAAGACTCAGAATAAAATGATGCTAAGACCTAGCCTCTGCCTTAGTGATGTTTTAGTTCAGGTGGTTTTGTTCCAGCCTCCTCTGACAGTTATTATTCCATATTACTTGATGGTTTAAAAAGAAGCCCTATTTGGCAGTCAGTGCAACTTTCTGTGGGTGCTTCTGGGAAGCAGGGAAATGTATCTTTATTCCTCTTCCCACCCTTTCCTTCTCATTTAATGTCCTTCCCTGAGCCCTCTGACGAGGTCTGTGGCCTGTGTTCATAGACTTAGTTCTGAGTCATTCCACTTCTCCTCCAAGTACTGCTCTTCTTTCTGTCTCCTCCGGCCTTAGTAGCACCCCTTTCCTGGCTCCACCTATTCTTAGAGCTCAAAGATCCCTTTGGTATATGTAGTTTGGCTCCAACCCAATGCTCAGTTCTTCTGCCCCAGCCAACTTCAGCTCCCTTCTTTAAGCATGGTGCATCTGGAAACAAATCTGCCATCTATAAGGAATGACATCTTTTTTGACAAGGCCCAGGATACACTCTGGTGGGTATAACCCTGACAGCTAACCCCTGGTCTATGAATGACCTGCGAATGAATAGTCAGGGCCCGTCCTGGCAGCCTCAGGCTCCTCTCCATGAATGGTACTTGGCTGTCTCCTGGTTCTTCTCCCTTCCTGCCTCTGTATTTAGTGCCCTCTCTTCCTGTAACTCTTCTTTTCCCAATCTTGACCACTACCCCTATTGTCATCTAGTCATTCTTTAATGCTTCCTCCAGAGAAATCTTCTGGGTTAGGTAGCATTCCCAGAAAACCGAGTCTGAAATGAAGATTTGGATCAAGGTAAAGCGAGTTCATTGGAGGAGTATCGTCAGGATCGACACCCACGGGGGAGTGAAGGCAGGAAGATGGGGCAGAGAGGGGATTTGAACAGCAATGCTTTGGCAGCAGAGACCGCAGCCCACTCTCGGCAGTGGGATGGCCCTTTAGAGTTGCCCCATCTTGAGGATAAGGCAATAAGGAGGCCAGATCTCTATACCCAACTATCGTACCCTCAACATTGGCCCCTCATTGGATGTGGGAAAGGGGAGACTTGGGTGAAGAGGCTCTTTTTGACTGAGGGAAATTCCTGGAGAGAGACATCAGTTACCAACACTCCCAGCAGCTGGGGGAACGAGCGCTTCTGTCCAGAGGGGGATCTGGTGGGCACACTACATCACCCACTTCACCTTCCCAACTCGGTTTGCCCCCTGCTGCACTCTCACGAAGCTATTGACCTCTGCTTCTGCTTCACGCAGTAAGTGCTGCTATTTTTTTCCATTTATTTGTAACCTGGAGTAAGTACTAGACTCTAAGCCTGCAAAGACCTGGTTTTATATTTCTATACCTAGAGAAAGTGCCTGGACTATAATAGGCACTTATTAAATATTTGTGATTGACTGAATGAAGTTTTACCACTGTATTCAGACCTGGGGTGTGACATGTTTCTCACACCAAACCCCCGAGCTCTGGGATCCCCTTTTCTCAATGTACTACTATCTATTCTGAAAAATTAGTAAATGAAAGCAGATAAAGAAGCTTTGGAATTGGAGTCAAAGAATCCAAGCATGGCTCTCCAATATGTTGGGTGGGTCCCTTGGCCTCTTGGAGCCTCAATTTCCTCACCTGTTAACTAGGAATGATAATTTCTAGTGCACAGATTGTTGTTACAATTGAATGAAGTAATATGTGAAAATCACTGTGGTGACATTCACAGTTTGGGAGGAACAGGAGGAGGGGCATATCTGGGCAGCTCGGCGGGGGGTGAGTTCAATTTGGGACTTTCTGAATGTCAGGTGCCTGTGGGACGTCCAGGTAGCCATTCTAGCAGACAGTGGTGCATACAGTGCTGGCTAAAAGTTAAATCGATTTTAATTGAATCCCTTTTATTCTCCCTGCCCCCAAATTTCTCTTGTGTTCATGTTCATGCGTTTCATAATCTGAATCTGGCGTTCTCCACCCCAGCCTTTCCACCTCCACTCTTCTCTCTCCCACTCCGCATAACCAGTCAGCACAAAGAATAAAGCATCTATCTATCCACCTCCATTAGCTGGGGAATCATTTGCTTTATGGAAAAATATAAATAATGGAAATGCATGGAGCACATGGGAGATGAATAAAAGGTTTCGGAGTGGAGTGGTGCTTCCTTTGTCTGGGAAATGTGGAATGATTTATGAGGGTTTTGATGGTACTTTGTGAGGAGAGGTTTGGGGAGGCAAACCAGTTCATTTATTAATATGAACTACTTCCTTCAAAACTTTATATGGTAATGTGAAAATAACAATGCCCTTGGCTTGGATTTGCTACACTTTAGTTGCTTCTGGGTTTTAGAGAGATAAATTAGAGTGCATTAAATGATTATATCTGGGGAAAATATACCCTCTTGTTTATGCATTTGGGAAACTCTGTTCAAAGCTCAGTGTGTGTGCACATGTGTGCTTGCATGAGTGCATGTGTGTGTGCATGCCTACGTGCGCATGTAGGCATGTGCATGCATGTGTGTGTATGCAAGTGTTTGGATAAAAAAGTGAACTGAGGGAGGGGAAGAGACCCAATATTGTATTTACTAGTCTATCTAATCTCAGGCTGAAGTCTTTTTTCTGTAGTTCCCTTTGGTCTTCTGGTCATCCAGGTGTAAATCACAGTTAACAATGTGGCCGGAAAGAAGAAAATATAAAGTGAAGCTATCCTAGCCAGAGAAAATCTCAGCATAGACACCCAACTCTGACCCACTCCCTGATCTGTTACTGCCTTTCACAGAATTACGAGCCATGGCATGTTATAGCCGGGAAGGGGCACCAATGTCACCTGGTGAGCTCCCTCATTTCACAGACAGGAACAGGAGGCCCAGAGAAAATGACTGGCCCAAATGGCCATGTGACACCATCGCACACAAGCCTGGTAGGTTTTTACACTGTCAGGGCACTGACCGAGAGAGATCCAAATGAGAGTCTAGGGCAAGGGTAGCACGTTTTTGAAAGGACAACACTTCAGTGTGGCTTTTTAATTTATGAAACTCATGTCTACTTTGCATATGCAGCTCATCTGCTTTTGGGGCAGGGCCCCTGGTAACACGTTGCCTTTGTGGAAAATTAGAAGAGGGCATGCCCTCCAAGCACATAACAAGAGGGGAGAAACACACATTTGAGTAAAATAGGAAAATCTCTCTTCCCCACCCTGAGTAGTCCCAGTCCGTCCAGAGGGCCTGGGTTAGAAAGTGGAGAGGAGGCTGGATTTCAGCACCCGCATGTCCCTAGGCTGGGGTCCCTTATGTGGAACAAACTGCGCAATCTTACCTGGTAGCCCCTTGCAGAGCCATGTCCTCACTGTGGCTGAGGGAATAGGGGCATGTTTGGGAAACTAGATGAGACCTGGGCTTCTCTAACTGCACCAAAATCTCTTTCTCTCTTTCCTTTATTTCTTCTTTTCTCACCATTGGCTAGTTAAAGTGGCTGGCATGGCTCAATCTGGGGCATTAATATGCTATTTTGGAATACTATACCGAGACTTACACAGTTGGTCCAAACCTTGCGAGGTCATTGGCTTAAGGGAAACCCAGCTGAGATCCACCCTTCCTCTACTGGGAGAGCTGAATTCTGCTCTATAAGTCTGTAAGCGTTTCTTTGGTAAAGGTAAACCATGTTTACACCTCACAGTTGTTAATAGCTTTCTCAGGGTTTTGCTTCTTGCCTTAACATATTCATCATAGTTTCGATAAAACCTAGAAGTCATCATTTCAGGTCATAAATATATGCTCCAATCCATCTGTTTCCTCAGCCTATTTTTTTAAACTAGCTTTCTAGCATTTTTCTTTGAGATTGTCAAATGAAAAAAATAAAAATAAAAGGAATCCTTTCTATGTTCTCCTACGGCTAGAACCAGACAATGAAAGGTAGTGAGAAAAGCATGAGATAAAAGCCAGAAGATCTAATATAAGCCCCTGCTCTATTGCTTCCTAGATGAGTGATCTTGGGCACATCACTTAACTTCTCCATGCCATGATTTTCCCAAATGGGAGTAAAAATAAAGTCTACCTTTTCAAATGAAACAATGTTTGTAAATATGCCTTAACTCCAAAGCACTTTGCAGATGTTTATTATATTTATTTTTTAACATTATCTGTGAATGAAATGGTCACACATACTTTGCCACTCCTCCCATCAAGAGGTTGAGTCTATTTCCTTACCCATATTAACTCTGTACTGACCAGTGACTTGCTTTGACCAATAGACCAGAGGTAGGAAACAAGTGAGACAAGCAATAATTAATATAAGGGCAAGATCCTTGGACCGGGGTGGAGCAGAGTGATGGAGAGACCTTTTTATAAATCACCAGGGGTAGAGTTAAACTTTGCTGCACACAGTCAGTGGACTTGGGGATTTACAAACCTGAGATCGCAGTGGCGAAACAGCTGAAAGAAATCTAGGCAAGGGTACAAAGTGGAGCAGTTGAAAAGATGTGGGCAAGAAAAAAGATTTTCACACTAACACCCATGTGCAGATTGATTAAAGAGAGAATGGATTATTCCTCTTTCCAAAAATGTTCCCCACTCAGGAGAATGTGGTGAGATTATAAGACAAAGAGGTAAGGACTGGATGTGGAAAGAAAGATACAATAGGAGGCTGAGAGGCTGAGAAATGGAGGGGAAGCCCATGGATTTTTAAGTCAGACAAACCTAGGCATGGTTGCTGGCTTTACTGTCAGAACCTCTACATATTCAACATCTGGAACAGTCACTGGTACAAAGGATTGGAGGGGAGCAAGGCTGGAGACAAGAAGACCTTGAGGTGGAGACCACCAGTGGCTGCTGTTAACAAAATACCACAAGTTAGATGGCTTAAAATAGCAGAAATGTATTCTCTCACAGTCCTAGAGACTAGAAATCTTCAATCAAGGTGTCTGCAGAGCCATGCTGTCTCTGAAGTTTCTTGGAAAGGATCCTTCCTTGCCTCTAGCTAGCTTCTGGCAGTTGCCCACAATCCTTGGTATTCCTTGGCTTGTGTCAGTGTAATTCCAATCTCTGTCTCCATCTTCACATGGCTGTCTTTCCTGTGTGTCTGTTTTTGTGTCCAAATTTCCTTCTTCCTCTAAAGATATCAGTCACATGGGATTAGGGCCCGCCCTAATCCATTTTGTTCTCATCTTACCTAACTACATCTTCAAAGATCCTATTTTCAAATACAGTCACATGCATAAGACTGGGGCTTAGGACTTGACTGTATCTTTCTGGAGGGCACAGTTTGTGGTGGTTTGGAACTGTATGGATCCCAGAGAATCACATTCTTAAAGCTAATCCATTCCTGCAGGTGTAAACCTATTGTAAGTAAAACCTTTAAGTGAGGTTACTTCAGTTAAAGCGTGGCCAAATGTGGGTCTTAATCCTCTCACTGGAGTCTTGTATAAATGGGAGAGAGAGAGAACACCATGGAAGCAAGAATCTGAGAGCAGCAAACCCCAGAAAGAAGGGAGGGACCAGCAGAAACTGCCATGTGCCTTGCCATGTGACAGAAGAGTCCAGGATCACTGGCAGCCAGTCTTTGGGAAGAAAGTATCACCTGATGATGCCTTGATTTCGACATTTTTTTTCAGCCTCAAAACTGTAAGCTTGTAAGCTAATAAATTCCCATTGTTGACAGGGTGTACCTGGGACAGGCTTCTAGGGAGTGTATAGTGTTCATCTTGTCATAGTGTGTTGTATCAGTGGGTGGAGACTCATAACAAGTGGGAAGGTGTTGGACTCTCATCCTGGGGAGTCCTGCTATGATCTCACATAGAGGGGCAGGAGTTTTTTGAGAGCATAGGAGTTTTTAACAGGGGAGGACAGGCCAGTATGTCAAGCCCTCAATATTGTTGCAAGTAACAATGAATCTTGTCCTTCAATGAATTAATCTTGGTGGTTACTGCAGGTCCTGAGGGCGGGGGGATAGAATAGATGGAACATGGGGCATTTTTGGGGTGATGATCCTGCAATGATGGATACAGAACATGTTAAAATTCATCAAAATCTTTAAAAGTGTACAGTCCAAAATGTAAACCATAATGTAAATCATTGATCAAGGTGAATAGCAATGTTTCAATATTTGTACATCAGTTTTAACAAATGTGCCATCCACATGTAAAATGTTATCAATAAGAGAAAGGGAGAAAGGGGGAAGATGTTGGTTATATGGGAATCACCTATATTCTGTACATGACTTTTCTGTAACCTAAAGCTTCTTTGAAGACAAAATGAAAAAAATAAGATGCTGGGGAATAAATGGAGGAAAATGTCACTGTACATACAAGACAACAGATCTTACAGTGATGAAAGACATAATGTCAAAAAAATTTTAATTTTATATTTTTTTATTATTTCAAACTTTAAAAAATTTTTTTGTATTTTATTCCATATTTTTAAAACTATCATTATTATATCATTTTTCTATTAATTGTATTTGATTATTTTGTTGGGTTCAATTCTGAAGACGTTTTGGATCACAGAAGGGTTAAAACTGTGGCAGGGGAGGATCATTGGTGTGGGGTATTCAGAGATGGGGGATGCATGGGAGGAGGTTCACCTGAGGCATACCTATAAGGCATATGAATGTGTTCAAGTGTTCATGGGGCATTGTCACAGTGGGTGGAGATTCACACAATAACACTAAGTATATCGAATTTCCATCCTGGAGAGCTCTGCCACATTCTCTAATGGGACAGCAAGAATCCCCCCAGTACAGAGGCAGTGACTAGTGAAGGAGGATGGACCATCGATGGGCCCTTGATATTGATGACTGTGCTTGTGAACCTTCACTTATGAAATTGAAACTTAGCCTAGTGTTATAGGGTGCCTAAGAATTAACTCCTGAGATCCTCTTTGATGTTCAAATGTGGCATCTCTCTAAGCCAAACTCAGCATATAAATGTATTACATTCCCTGCAGCGTGGGACATGACTCCTGGGGATAAGTTTCCCTGGCGCCAAGGGATTACTACAAAGCACAAACTAGTAATGCAACTGGAAAAAGACCTTGACCAAAAGGGGGAAAGGGTAAAGACAAATGAGTTTAAACGGCTAAGAGACTTCAAAGTGAGTTGGGAGGTCATTCCAGAGGTTATGCTTATGCACGTCTCAGCAGAATCTCATTGACTGCCAAAGCAAATATTGCCCCAAATAGCAGGGCTCTGAGGGCTCTGGAGACATTCAGACACTATAGGTAGGGCAGACAGCTCAGGAGTTTGACACCTTGCCAGTGGGCACTGCTTTGGAGTTTATGCTCCCCATTGTGACAGAGTTGGACTCAGTTGGGGTTTCTCTACACATAGCTCTTCTGCTTCTATTTGAACCTATATTTAGTATTAGAGTTGGCAAGTGTATGTCCAAGAGACTTAAATCTTTGGACTGTCCATGTACCAGTTGGGCCCTGAATCTTTACAGGCTTGCAAAACCTACTCTCTAGTTCATTGGACTCACCCAGGGCAACTAACAAAGAGATGATGATGGACTACAGCCATCTCAAGGAACAGAGAGAGTCTGCAACTGCAAGCAAGATAGTCCCACCCATCTGCCCCACAGGATCACAGCCCCCTGTCAATTAGAGGCAGAGTGGGTATCACCATCCCAGAATCCTCAGGATTGGGGAATAAAATATGAACTCTAGTAGACTTACTGTTATTCTACTATAGACTTATTGTGATTCTAGCTATGGAGGAACTTTTATCATTGATGTGGAGACAGTGGCCACTGGAGGTTCTAAGGGGAGGGAGAGGGAAAAATACTTGTAATTTGGGGGCATTTTCTGGACATTGGAATTGTTCTGAATGACATTGCAATGACAGATACAGGCCATTATATATCTTGAAATAACTTACAAAAATGTGCGGGAGAGAATATAAACTACAATGTAAATTACAATCCATGCTTAGTGGCAGTGCTCCAAAATGTGTTCATCAATTGTACCAAATGTACCACACTAATGAAGGATGTTGTTAATGTGGGAAAATGTGGGAGGGCTAGGGAGCGGGGCATATAGGAATTCCCTATATTTTTTATGTAACATTTATGTAATCTAAACATCTTATTTTAAAAAAAAGGTATATATATTTTTAAAATCCCCATTGTTAAAGCCAGCCCATTTCATGGTATCTGCTTTTAGCCATTTAGCAAACTAAAACACAATTCAATCCACAACACTTTTGAAAACATGCCCTGTCTACATTTTCCAGACTCTTTTGCAGTTAGACATGGTCACAGGGCTGTGTTTACTCTGATGGAACAAGAGCAGACAGGTTATGTGCTACTTCCAGGCCTGGCCTGTAAAGAACTCCCAGTCACATTTTTCCATTCTCATTCCTCTTTCTGGCTGGCTGGGGGGTCAATGCCTGTGGAGCCCTTGGGAGTCACAGATTGAAGACAGACAATTCCCCATCAGTCAGGGTCTCTGAAGGACTCTTTTGGGGATAGAGGCCCCACCAACCTAACTGTTATATAAATAAGAAATACATTTCTATTGTGTTAAAACACTGAAATTTTGACATCTTTTTGTTTCCACAGGTTAGTACAGTCCACTTAGGAGATTGTTGCATGGCCCAGAAAAGAGTTGATGAGGATCTGGACTAAAAATGGCAGTAGGAGATAGAATAGGAAAGGTAAACTCTGGCTCAGACCACAGGTAGTTTTCTCACATTTCTTAGCCGAGAGGATGGTGAAGGTTAAAGGAGACAGGCACCCTTTGGAGTCAATGACAGCTCTGCTGACCAGAAGGAATGTGCCCCAGGACCACCAAGCTCGTAGCCAACAGATGATAGCAGAGTTATCAGCTAGGAAGAGTAGTAGCCATGACAACCATCCAGCAAGAGCCCCAGGAAGCTGGAAGCACAGAATGACAGGGCAGGGGCAGAAACGGCAGGGAAACTTTAACAGCAAGGACAGAGTAGAAGCCATTCTGACCCTCTGGGAAAGGCAGAGATGGGGGATTCTGGCTGCACCTCTCCTGCCTCAACACATATTTAAAGCCTTGAAGAATCCAGGCCACACAGGGAGGGGTTGGGGGAGCAGAAACAAATTAATCTGGGAATTCAGGTTCGTCTGAGTCCTTACCTTTTTCCCTTTGCTGCCCTCTTTTTTTTTTTTTTTTTTTTTTTAAGATTTTATTTATTTATTCATTTATCCCCCCCTTGCTGGGTCAGCTAACCACGCCTTGCGGGCGGGCTTGCCTTCACCAGGAGGCCCCGGGAACCGAACCCGGGGCCTCCCATATGGTAAACGGGAGCCCTACTGATTGAGCCACAGCCGCTTCCCTGCTGCCCTCTTCTTGAGAGCTTCTCAAACTGTATCGCCCAGGTCCTCCCTGGCTGATTTCCAGGAGGGGTAGAGCCCAGGCTGCCATGCCGACTAAAACACTCCCGAGATGACATTGAGCCCCAAACATTGGCTAATAAGAGTTTATGTGGTGCGTGGGAGTGGAGTAAAACAGCTCATTAGAGGGATAACTGATGGTTTGGGCGGGTCTCAGAGGCAACTGCTTTGAGCCATTATTTATCCTATTTTCCTCTATCTACCCTCTCCCATCCCAGCCTAATTTCTCAGATCCTTCACAAAGTGCTAAAGATGTCTATGTGCTTTCCCTGCTTCGCTTCCCCCACCCCCAAATCTATTTTGTTTTGCTGTCAGAGCCTCTATTTCCTCTTCTATTTTTTCTCTCTGGATTTCAGAGCAGCAAGCCTTGTAAAAACATAACTGAACATTTTTTCTTAATGTGAGGATTTAGAACAGAATAGAGCTGAGTGGATGCTGCACAGAAGGGCAATTTTACTTCAGCCATATAAGCTCTGCTTTTTATATGCTGGAAAAAAGTAATATTTATTAATGGATAATTTTCAACAAAAAGAGGCAAAATCATAAGATATAGAAATATAAAATGGGCACATAGTAAAGATTTTATTTGACTCATTTTAATGCATGAATCAGGCAGATGTTATAACTGGTATGAAGGAGAAGTCAAAGAAGCACAAATGTATACTCCAATTTATATAAAGGAATGTTGAAGCCAAGGTGCAAATGGATGCACAACTGCCTTTTTCTTGGGGGTGGGCAGAGTTGTCCTTCTCCTGGACAGAATTTATTTGCATATCTATAGACAAGAATTATTTGCCATTGCTATCAGTTCTCTACAATTTACAGACTAAAGTAACTCTCAAAAACTCAGAATCAGATAACCCACCCAGAAGAGAGTGCCAGGAAATCACTCACTGGCTTCTTCCACAGGTAGTTTGGGCTACCTCAGAAGAAACATGACCAAGAAGGAAACTGCTTTGCAGTTGCCACATGAATAATACAAATCTCAACCTGACACTACCTAATTTTCACATAAGGACATTAAGTTGTGTAATACGCTGAATTAAGGATCCAAGACTGAAGGAGACAGTCCGTAGAGACACACAATCTAGTCCAGCTTTCTGGGGAAAGACATGTCATCTGTGAGCCTCAGTTTTCTTATCTGCAAGATGGAACATCAAGGGAAGACTTGATGTTCTCTAAAATCCCTTTTTGTTCTGAATCCTTATGATTTTACTTCTCATGTCAGTGGGATATTTCTGTTTTCTGTTACTTTCAGGAAGGAGGGAAAGAATTGTTGAAATTAGATTTTTCTAGAAAAGTGGTCATAGTTTTCTGGGTTACAGACTCCTCTGAAAGCTGATAAAGCCTATGATTTTCTTCCCATACTCTGCACAAAAGCACAAAGTTTTGCATACATTGTCTACCTATTCAAAAGATCTTCAGACTCTTCACAAAGTCCAGCCCTTGTTGAGCAGCAAGAATAAAAGAGCATTTTTGAAAGCGAGGGTCTGATTCTCTTATCACGGACTCATCATGTATTCCTTGACCACTGTCTTACTTTGCCAGGCCTCTATGACAAACACCACTCAATGGGTTGGCTTAACAACAGGAATTTATTGGCTCAGCTTTAAGACTGGAAGAAGTTTCAAATCAAGATATCTACAAGGCTGGCTTTCTTCCAGAGTCTGTGGAGTTTCTGGTGCTGGCTGCAGGCAATCCTAGGGGTTCCTTTGCTTGTATCTCTGCTTCCAGTCACATGGCAATGCCCTCTCCTTTTTGGCTTCTTTGGTTTCCAAGTTCTCCTTATAAAGCTTCCACTAACATGGATCAAGACCCAGCCTGATGCAGTCGGCCAGACCTTAACTAAAAATAACATCTTCAAAAGGTCCTATTTACAATGGGTTCATACCCACAGGGATGTGGATTCAGATTAAGAACATGTGTTTGTTAGCGTACATAATTCAACCTACCACAACCACCAAGTGGAGTGGGCAGCTCTCACATAATTGACCTAGAAGGTCATGAGCCTAGGGATTCTTTCCCAACTTCGCAAGAAAGCCTGGTTTACATTCATCTTTCTCCCAGGAACCAGAAAGGTAGAACATTATTTTCCTTGATTTACCACTACCACTTTCACTTGAGACAGGATGGGGTTAATTAAAGCCGAAGAGTAAACAAGTGGGATAAGAGGCAGAGGAAACTGGTTGAGAATCAAGTGCTCCATCCTATATTAGTGATACATTAAGACCATTTGGGGAGATGACACTAACTGCACCAATCATCTATTATGGATTATGAGATTCTTACATTGCTTTTTTAAAAATAAAGTTTTATTGAAGTATATCATTCATACATGAATACATAAACAATAAGTGTATAGTAAAGTTTGTGAATTTATAAAACAAACATGCATATCATCACACAGGACTACCATGCATCACCCCACCGCCAATACCTTGCATTGTTGAGAAACATTTGTTACAAACTATGAAAGAGCATCGTCTAAACTAACTATAGGCCATATCTTACATTTGGTGTATTTTCTCCCAACCCACACAATTATTAACACCCTATATTAGTATTCTATATTTGTTATCGTTAAGGAGAAAATGTTCTCATATTTGTCCTGTTAACCACAGTCCATCTTCCACCACTGGATTCCCTGTGTTATATAGTCCCATGCTTTGTACAATCCATTAAAAGTGCACATTCAGTGGCTCTCATTTTTATCACAGAGTTGTGCTGTCATCACCTCAGTCAATTTTAGAATGTTTTCATTACTCCAAAAGGAAAAATTCCATACCCCCTTATACCCCCACTGTTGTCCCTTAGTATTGAAATAATATCTTCTTGCCATTGCTGCAAAATATTACAATATTACTGTTAACTATAGTCCATAAGTTACATTAACTGTAATTTTCCCGTGTATCACCATTTCCTTAGCACTTTGTAAAAGAAGAGCATTCTATTAACCACAATCTTCATCCACCACTGAAATCATTATGCTATACATTCCCTAGATTATTCTCTAGTTTCCTTTCAATTGACATTTATACCCAGACTACCCCTTTCAGCCACAATCACATTTATAAATCAGCAGAGTTAGTTACACTCACTACAATGTGTTACTCTCCATGTTATTCATTTCCACAATTTTACAATTAACCTTATTAATATTACAACATTGCTTTTTAAGCATTAAAAACGCCATGATGGTATTCAGCTCCCACAATGCACTAGGCTCTTCCTACATTTTAGCACTAATACAATATCCCTGTAAAATAAGATTTTTTTCTTTCCCTTTCTTTTCTTTTTTTCTCTTCTTTCTTTTAACAAATAAGGAAATTGAGGGGTTAGCAGAGTTGTGTGACTTGCCCAAGGCCACAAAGCTAGTAAGGAGCAGAGACAAGAATCAAACCCAGACTCTCCATTTTCCACTGCACCACGGTTCGTTTCCTATGGCTCATCTCCTCTTTGATCCCCCTCCTCCTTCTATTGAGTGGCCATCTGAGAATAAATGCATTACACAGAAAGTCAAGTATGAGAAGATGATGTTGCTGTGAAGAAGAAGGACAAGAAGCACCACTTCTTAATGCAGCAATCATTGGCAAGGGAAGCAATGTTGCTATGCCATCATGATGCCCCAAATGCTTTATTGGTGGAAAGGTAGGGATAACACACACACTGGGTTGTTAAAGCCTAGATTGTAGAACCTACAGGCTAGTCTTCTTGACTGTTACTGACTGAAGAGGATTCCCTAAAGATGCCTTTATGTTATTTCCCCAGATATAGAAAGCAGCTATAATGTCACATTAAGAATAAGGTTGATGGTGAATATGTGATTTGTGGTCACCCAGTGAAGTTTATTAGGGATCTATTAATCTATTATGGTCAAGACTCTGACCTCAAGGAATCTGGAAAGGGGTCCCTAAGATGAACAGAATTCCAGTTTCTGCCTTCCAGGAGCTTTTAAATCCTGATTTGCCAATGAAGAATTATAACATAAGTAAGATTAAAATAAGAGTTGGAAAGTTGTACAACCAGTATGCCCCATTAGTTCAAAGGAAAGAGTATTTAATTTCAACTGGGGAATGGAGAAAAGCTTTATAAAACAGGTGAAATTTGAGCTGGGCCTTGCAGGACGACAGCAACTTCAATTGGCAGAAAATGGAGGGATTGCATTACAATCTAAAAAACAGACATGGGAGTGTGGGAGCATGTGGCATTCAGGGGAAAGGAGAACAGTCTATGTGGCTGGAGCACAGAGAAGATAAGGGATGTGGTGGAAGATGAGGCTGGCTGAATGATAAGTTTTGAATGCTAGGATAGGAAAAGGAGTATGGGGTGGATTTAATTATGGTTCCCAGCTCTTCACTCTTTCTTTATGCAAGAGAAACACATATCTCCGGTCATTGCCCTAGGACTTTCAGTGCCTCCTATAAGAAGAGTATATACCTCTGCCCCATTGATAGTGAGCTTGATGTTGTAACTTACTTTGATGATGACTTGTGAACAGATATGACATATACCATGTTGGGGCAGCCTTAAGAACTATCCCCTTTTTCCAAGAGCTCTCTCTCTCTCTCTCTTTACCTTCTGCCATCAGAACAGCTTATCCCATTGAGGAGCTGTTTCTTCAGATGGATTCTGGAATGAAGACAACCATAGAACCAGCCCTAGCAGGTCCTACAATGATCCATAACTAACATGTAACATGAGCAAGAAATAAACCACTGTCATTGTATGTCACTGAAATTTGGAGGGTTTTTTTGTTACCACAGCAAAGCTGACTAATAAATATTTTCCAGTTTATTCTGAAGGCAATGGGTTTTGGAAAAGACAGTAAAATTTTTCTTTTCTCCCCTTTCTGGTAGGCTCATGAATTTCAGTAGTGAACGAAACCTCATTTTAATTTCTGACTCCATTCAGATTCAGTTGTTTTGTCCATATTAGAGGCATTCTGGGGAAATAGAATAACAATTAGTTTAATACTTGCTCTTTGTAGCCACTGGATCAGATTCTCCTGGAATCTGATAAATAGCACTGCGGGCGTCCTACACTTTGTAGCTCATGGCAGCAGAAACATCACTTTCTTCCAAATTGTTGAGGATATTGCCAATTGCCAGCTAGAAATAAAGATTTCAAATTTAAACCCTGAAGCTTTATTTTCCAGGCATGGAATATTCCATTCAGGTTTAGCAAAGATATGAACAGACAGATGTTTCATGCTGAGATGACCACAGGGGAAATGGCACGGAGCTGAAAGCTTGTGCTGCCACTGATGAGAGTGAGCTCAAAGAGGTTTAACCTTCATCAAGTTAATGAGAAGAACTTGAGAATACATTTGGTTATTACTCCTGTTTCTTACATAATGCTTAGTTGAGCACCAACAAAAGTTTCCATGTAGAGTACGTGGGCATGTGCAAGGTGGAGAGTGCACAGGTTCAAAGAATACTCACAATATTAGTGCTGCTGCTGCTCATGATGATAAAGAAATAAACAGAGAAAGAGCATGAGCTCTACTCAGTAAAACCTCAGTTACAAGAATGGCTTGCAGCTTTCTAACTATCAGTTTTGGGGAAAGCTACTTATAAAAATCGCTGAAACGAAGTTTCCTCATTTATAAAATGGTAATAATAATACCCGTTTGCTATAGTGAATGTGAGGACAATAAGAGGCAAGGAATTAAAGTACTTGGCACTTGCCAGTGGGCCCTACTTTGGAATTTATGCTCCCCAGAGTGACAGAGTTGGACTCAGTTGTGGTTTCCCTACACATGGCTCTTCTGTCCTTCTATTTGAACCTATAATTGGTACTAGAGTTGGTACGTGTACATCCAAGAGACTTAAATCTTTCGGCTATCCATGTGCCAGCTGGGCCCTGAATCTCTACAGAGTTGCAACACCTACTCTCCAGTTCATTGGTCTCACCCAGGACAATTAACATGGAGGTGATGATGGACAACCACCATACCAAGAAACCGAGAGAGTACAACTGCAAGCAAGAGAGTCCCATCCATCAGCCCTATGGGATCATAGCCCCCTCTCAATTAGAAGTGGAGTGGACATCACCATCCCAGAATCCTCAGGATTGGGGAATGAACTATGGACTAAAGTAGACTTCCTGGTATTCTACTAGAGACGTACTGCAACTCTAGCAATGGAAGAAATTATATCATTGATGTGGAGGCAGTGGCCACTGAGGGCAGGTAGAGGGAAAAACAGGTGTAATATGGGGGCATTTTTGGGACTTGAGAATTGTCCTGAATGACATTGCAATGACAGATACAGGCCATTATAATCTTGCAATAACCTACAGAATTGAGTGGGAGAGATTGTAAACTACAATGTAAACTTTAATCCATGCTTAGTGGCAATGCTCCAAAATGTGTTCATCAATTGTAAAAAATGTACCACACTAATGAAAGATGTTGTTAATGTGGGAAAATGTGGGAGGGGTAGGGAGTGGGGCATATAAGAATCCCCTGTATTTTTTATGTAATCTAAGTATCTTTAAAAACAATAAAAGTATATATTAAAAAAATAAAAAATAAAGTACTTGGCACATGGTAGGTGATTAGTAAATATTGCTAGAGTTCTCTTTCCTAAATTTTTAGTTTTTAACCTGTTTTCTCACCTGAATGCTTTCTGCTAACCCTATCAAAATTCTACCCATTCTGCAGCATCTGGATTTACCATTATATCAGGCCTTTCACTGACTTCATTATGTGGTACACTCCCTTCTCTAAACAGCAGTAAAGGCCATAAGTGTTGACATTTCAAGCACATTAATTAATTAATTAATTCATTTACCCAACAAATACTTCTTGAGTACCTACTTTGTACCAGGTACTATTCTAGGTGCTAGAAATATAGCTGTGAACAAAGTTTCTACTGTCACTGAACTTACATATAGTAGGGAGAGAGAGATAATAAGCAAATAAATAATTATGTAGTGAGGCAAATAAATGCTACTGAAGAAAAATAAAATAGGACAAGAAGAAAAGGTAGTGCCATGGTGGAGGGATATTATTTTATATTAGATGGTCAAGAAAGACCTTGCTGAGAAGATGACATGGGAGTAGAGAGAGCCTGTGTGATGAAATTTCAGGGTAAAGGGTCTAGACAGTGCACAGGCCTTGATACAGGAGCAAGCCTGACATGTTCTAGGAACAGCAAGGATACCAGTGTAGCTGAGCAGGGTGAGCCAGGAAAAGAGTGATGGAGATGACATCAGAAAGGCAGGAATCTGGTAGATGACGGGAAGGAGGTTGATTTTTACTCTGAGTGATCTGAGAAGCCATGGGAAGGTTTTGAACAGAGAAATTACATTGTTTTACTTAGATTTTTTTAAAGTCTCACTCTGTATACTGGGTTGAAAATAGACTTCAGAGGAATAAAGTCAGAAGAGACAAAGTTAAGGGACTTGCAGTACGGGTAAGAGAAGATGGCAGCTTGGACAAGATAGTAGTAATGCATGTGGTAAGAAGAAGTTGGAATCTGGAAATATTTTGAAGAAGGAGTAAAGCATTCTCTGACAGATTTGAGAATATGGTGTGAGGAAAAGGAAGGAGTCAAGGAAGACCCCATGGCTTTTAGTCTGGATTACTGGAAGGAAGGGGAAGATTGTGGAAGGTTTTGGGTGTGTGGAGAATCTTGTGTGCTTTTTGGCATCTGTTGAGTTTGAGATGCCTATTAGATTTCCAAGTGATGAGTGGGCAGTTGGATATGTGAGTCTGGAATTCAAGGGAGAAGTCTAAGCTTGAGATGTGATTTGAGAGTCAAAAGTATATACATAAAGCTGAAAGCTGGGAAAGTGGATGAGGTCACTGAAAGAGCAAATCCTGGAGGCCTCCAGTTGTCAGTGTTTGGGCAGATGAGGAGGGATAGACAAAGGAGACTGAGAAGGAGCACCCAGGGAGGAGAGCTGTGAAACCAGTCAGCTCTTTAGTCTACATCTCAGGGTGGCCATGTTGTTTGATAACTAGTATAGAGCTGTAGACATTCTCTGAAGGGCGGAAGACTTCAATTATTTGTGGGAAAAAAACCTGCCTAAAAATGAAAGCAGCACTTTCACTGGGGAATCCACAAAGGTCTCTACATATAAACCACAAAAATGTAAAAATCAACCAAATTTCACATTCATTTTGTTTAAATGGGCACGTTGCTATAATCTCTATTTCAGCCTCTTGCTAAATACACAGGTCAAACAGTACCAAGCACTGGGGGAAATTACCTTCAGCCAAAGCCAGCAATCATGACAAATTCTGAGAAACAGAACAGAAAATTCTCTTAGGAATATGGGGCTGGGAAAATGAAAATAAACCGAGATGTAAAAAACAAAACAATACAAAACTTGTCAGATAAAATGGACTGCTTTACCCAGTCCTGGAGGGATAATTGGGAAGCTGAGGCTTATAATAATCCATCAAGTCTGATCATGCAGCAGCTTTGGCAAGGAATAGAATGGGAATTTAAGTTAATTTTGGCAAGAGCCTGCTTCCTGTCTGCTTGTTCTGCCCCAGAGGAACAAGTTTCCAGAGGGATCAGGCATAACAATAACCCCTCCATCTCATCCCTCCTGTGGTCTCTGCAGTCTACAAGTCTTGCTGACAGACCACTGTATTCAGTAAGTGTTAGTATCTCATCCTGAGGATGTGAATTGGAGGCTAAGAAAGGCCAGGTAATTTGCTCAAGGACATCCAGCTCATTAGTGGCAGAGCAGGGGTTCAAACTACATCTTCTGGGTTCATCTTCTGACCTTTTCACTCTCCAACCAGTCTTGTATTTAAGAGAGTCTAAACTGAGTGGCACATTGTCTGCTTGGACAAGGCATTTATCCTGGCTTACTAATGGTATATTTCTATCAGGACTACCACTTGGGAGGAAAGAACATCTCAGAAGCAGATTTTCAGCCTTGCCTTGTGAGTATTGTGTCTTCCTTCATCATGTCTCATATGTTTCTTCCCCCTTTCCATTCCTGCCATCCTCTATGCCTCCTATAACAGTCAGGGCTCTCCAGAGAAACAGAACCAACAGGAGATGTCTCTCTCTCTCTCTCTCTCTCTCTCTCTCTCTC
>JAKSZT010053887.1:59957147-59979601 GCA_026826555.1 Tolypeutes matacus
CCAAGTGCCAACTGGCAACACAACTGGAAAAAGACCTTGAATAAAAGGGGGAAACGGTAAAGACAAATGAGTTCAAGTGGCTAAGAGACTTCAAAGAGAGTCGGGAGGTCATCCCAGAGGTAACTCTTACGCACACCTCAGTAGGAGCTCATAGAACATCTAAGTGCCTTTCACCCCACTCAGTGGGGTTCCTGAGAGCTCCGGAGACACCCTGGTCTTATATAAGGGGGGATAGCCCCAGAGACTGATGCCTTATCAGTGGGTTCTATTTTGGAATCTGTGCTCCTGAGAGTGACAGAATTAGACTCAAATAAGTCCTCCCTGCACATGGTTCACCAGTCCCTTCTATTCAAACCTATATGTGATGCTGGAGTTTCTTAGGTATACTTCCAGATACTGGAGCCTCCCGCCTACCTATGTGTGCATGAAATCTAGGTGGAGCTGCAACTCCTACCCTACAGCTCAATGGACTCATCCAAGTCACCTGGTGAGGAGACAACGATGGGAAATGGCCATCCCAGGGAATGGAGAGGGCTTGCATCTGCAGGCAGGATCATCCCACCCACCATATCCATGGGATATAAGCCCTCTCTCACTTGGAGTTGGAGTGGACATCACCATCCCAGTCCCCTCAGGATTGGGGGAAGAACTATGGACTAGAGTGGACTTGATGGTATTCTCTTGTTCACATATGGTGATTCTAGCAATGCAAGAAATTATAACAATGAAGTGGAGCCAGTGGCCACTTGACACTTTTGGGGTAGGGAGGGGACGAGCAGTTGAAATACAGTGGCTTCTTTGGGAGTTGGAGGTTGTCCTGAGTACTGTTGTGGCAACGGATGTAGGCCATTTTAAATCAGCACACACCACTCAGAACTGAGTGGGAGAGAGTGTGGTCTACAGTGTGAACTGTGGTCTATGGTTGGTGGCAAGGCTCCAGGATGTGTTAGTTCATTTAGGGTGGTGGGCCACACTGTGGGAGATGTTTGTGTGGGATGTGGTGGGAGGTGTGGGAGGTGGACAACATGGGAATCCCAGTGGGTTCCGTGTAATATTTTAGGTAATCTAAGCACCTCTTAAAATATATGTGTATATATATATATAAACAACATTTTTGTAAGCAAATACACATATATGCATATATATTTATATATCATTTTGCAAATGTTTGTATGTATTGTGAGAATTTTGATTTTTACCCATAATAAAAAAAAATAAAAAAAAAAAAAAATGGAGGTTATAGACATAATAAAAGTCATTAAAATGATTGGCTCACTCTTTGCCCCATTTCATCTTTTGCTTAGATTTTGTGACTTGTCAGCTGTGACCATCATCATTTCATGTAAAACCCAGTACATCAGCTTTCTTTCTTTTTTTTTTCTTGTCGTGTCTCATTTCTTTGTATTAATTAGTCCTAATAAAGATGTGCATAAGTGTGTTTCTATGTAGATGTATGTGTATTTTCTCTTTCTCTGTACAATAAAGTATTAACTACATAAAAAAATAAAATAAAATAAAAATAAAAAAAATAAAAATAAAAAGCATGGCTCAGGCTAGCTATAGGAATTTCATTTTGCTGAATAAAGTATGCAAGCTCAGAGCCAGAGCAGAATTGCTCCAGACAATAGAGGCACAGATAGATGCTGTCTCTGGGACCCCCCATCTTTACCTCCTCTTCTGCCTTTAAGTGCTCAGTCCCTCCTCCAAATATTAGAGGGAAAGTTGTCAAACAAATGGTTAAAGAATAGCAGTTTGAAGACCTGACAAGTCATTAGTATGCCTGGGGTGCCCATTTATTTTGTTACACTCTGAAAGTAGCAGGATATAAAATAAGCAAATTGAAACATCAGCAAGAAGGGGTAGTGGCAAAGGCCAGGTATGATTAGGGTGATAGGACTAGATATGATTACATTCTGTGGATCAGAGAAAAATAAGAAAAAATGCAAGCATAAGGGAAAAATCATCTACCTCAAAGAACTGCCAAGAAACACAAGACAGAACAGAAGGACCTTGGGTACCCAAAGAGAAGAAGGAGATTGGGCTTGTAATGATGATGCTTAATGAAAACTCAGGATTCAAAAACTCTTCCTTAAAGCCAGCATGAACTAGGGAAGCAAGGTTTAAATTTTAAAATCTGGGGTCTAGACCTGCTTAAAATCTTGTAAAGACTTTTTGTGTGGAGATCCTAGGACTGCCTGTCTACAGAAGGTGAACTTGGGGTGGGGTGGGGATACAGGTATCACATGACCAAAAATCTTCTACTTTAACTTCCATTAAATATTAAAGGCTTATTACAGACTTATCTTCCTCCAGAAAGACAGACTCAAGAATGTGTGCAGGACTATGGTCTTCCCAGAGGTGAAGAAAAATAATTTTGTGGAGAGGTTTTTAGTACTTCCCTGGTGGAAGGCAGATAGGGAACTCAAAACTCCATAGGAGCAATTGCAAAGTCCCTATGATGTTAGCAGTGTCACCCTTTCTGGAGGTAGAAACCCTTAAGTACAGATGAAAGCACATTGGCCCCACACATGGCCTTAAGTGGACAACAGAGGCAAGAGGCAAGGTCTGAATGAATTATAAGAAATCATGGAAACAAAGGAGGTTGTTTCAGCAGCAGCAAGCCACAGAGCTGATTTGCTCGATCCAGAAGGCCATCCAGAAGGGTACTGTTAGGAAAATGTATCCAAGCTTAGAGTAAAGGCCAAAGGATGACTGCATGTCCTTTCAGTGTCATGGTGGAGCATTGTCTAACAGGCCCATCAAGAATTTAATATTCTAAGGTAGAAGTTGGCAACTATGATTCATGGACTTGCCATCTCTTTTCTAAATAAAGTTTTATTGGAACACAGCCACAACAATTTGTTTACATATTGTCTACGGCTGCTTTCCCGCTACAGCAGCAGAGTTGAGTAGTTGCAACAGAGACCTAATAGTCTGCATGCTAAAATATTTACCATCTGGCTTTTTAAGAAAAACTTTGCCAACCCCTGCTCTAGGGAATAATATTTTTATTTAACATAGTATTTGATGGGGAGCCAGATTTTGTGAATTCATATATTAACCTGTAGAAGATGTTGCAAACAATTTCTGTCCAGTAGAAAAGAAAACCCCAAGGGTTACAGTTTTATTTTCCTTTTGCATATTAACCAGTTTTATATTCAACCTGGCAATATTATTGCAATGTATTTCTTCCTCACCTATATGTACTCAATCTCTTCAGTTCTTTCATTAAATAAACTTTTTATTTTAGAAGAGTTTTAGATTTAGAGAATTATTACAAGGATAGTACAGAGAGTTCCCATGTTTCCCACACCAGGTTTCTCCTTTTTTTTTTTTTTTTTTTTTTTTTGCACTTAAACATTTTATTATGAAATAAATAAAACATATACAAAAGTAGATAGAAAATCATAATGAAGTCCTGTGTACTTATCAACCAGTTCTAAATAATTATCAATTCCTGGCCAATCTTTATTTATCTCTTACTACCATCCCCCATTATATATATTTTATTAGAGAATTTGTGAGTTTACAAAACAATCATGCATAAAATACAGGATCTGCATATACCACCCCACCTTGCATTGGTTTGGAACATTTGTTACTATTGATGATAGCACTTTAAAAAAAATAATTGAAGTATTTTAAACAGTAGTCCCATTTTATTAATATCGTACATTAGTATACTATATTTGTCACAATTAATGAAACAATATTGATGTATTATTATGAACTAAAGTCCATACATTTTTCAGATTTCCTCAGTTTTTTTTTTTTTTTTTTATTATGGGTAAAAATCAAAATTCTCACAATACATACAAACATTTGCAAAATGATATATAAATATATATGCATATATGTGTATTTGCTTACAAAAATGTTATTTATATATATATATATACATATATTTTAAGAGGTGCTTAGATTACCTAAAATATTACACAGAACCCACTGGGATTCCCATGTTGCCCACCTCCCACACCTCCCACCACATCCCACACAAACATCTCCCACAGTGTGGCCCACCAACCTCAATGAACTTACACATCCTGGAGCCTTGCCACCAACCATAGACCACAGTTCACACTGTAGACCACACTCTCTCCCACTCAGTTCTGAGTGGTGTGTGCTGATTTAAAATGGCCTACATCCGTTGCCACAACAGTACTCAGGACAACCTCCAACTCCCAAAGAAGCCACTGTATTTCAACTGCTCGTCCCCTCCCTACCCCAAAAGTGTCAAGTGGCCACTGGCTCCACTTCATTGTTATAATTTCTTGCATTGCTAGAATCACCATATGTGAACAAGAGAATACCATCAAGTCCACTCTAGTCCATAGTTCTTCCCCCAATCCTGAGGAGACTGGGATGGTGATGTCCACTCCAACTCCAAGTGAGAGAGGGCTTATATCCCATGGATATGGTGGGTGGGATGATCCTGCCTGCAGATGCAAGCCCTCTCCATTCCCTGGGATGGCCATTTCCCATCGTTGTCTCCTCACCAGGTGACTTGGATGAGTCCATTGAGCTGTAGGGTAGGAGTTGCAGCTCCACCTAGATTTCATGCACACCTGGCACATAGGTAGGCGGGAGGCTCCAGTCTCTGGAAGTATACCTAAGAAACTCCAGCATCACATGTAGGTTTGAATAGAAGGGACTGGTGAACCATGTGCAGGGAGGACTTATTTGAGTCTAATTCTGTCACTCTCAGGAGCACAGATTCCAAAATAGAACCCACTGATAAGGCATCAGTCTCTAGGGCTATCCCCCCTTATATGATTATTAATTCTCATTAATTACTTTTTAAAAATGATTTAAAGAAAGGGAGAGATTGAGATTTAAGGAAGTAGCTCATGCAATTGTGGGGGCTAGCAAGTCACAAATCTGGAGGGGAGGCTGGCAGGCTAGAAACTCAGACTGGAGCAGATGTAGTAGTCTTAGGACAGAATTCCTTCTTTTTCTGGAAACCTCAGTTCTTTGCTCCTTCAGATGATTGGATGATGCCCACCCACATTATCAAAGGTAATCTCCTTTACTTAGAGCCAACTTATTGTAGATGATAATTGCATCTATAAAATGCCTTCATTATAACATCTAGGCTACCGTTTGGCAAAACAAGTGGACAGCATAGCCTAACCAAGTTGGCACATAAAATTAACCATTATACCTCTGTTATCTCATCCTGGGCTGTTGTGTCTAAACTGAACATTCTGCCACTGTGCCTTTCTTGCAAACCAGTTTTCACATTCATGTAGATTAATTCCCTAAAAAGCCAGCTTCATTACATCACCTGCCTATTACATCACCTGCCACTGGCTGTTGTTTACAGGACCAGGTACAAGCTCCTTGGTTAGGCATAGAAAGTCTCCACAACTTGAGCTCAATCTATCTTTATAATCTTATGTCCTACTCCTCTGCCCCTTCTCACCCCAGAGTATGCAAATTCCCCAATCTAAACCTCAGTTTCTTGTGCTTACTCTGTATATAATGCCCTTATCTCTCCTCGACACCTATACATTCGACTTCTAGTCATTCAAAGCTGAGGTCATTTTCACCTGCTCAAAGCCTTATCCTAAACGTTCCAGCATATGGTGGTTCTTACAGAGCTGGGTGTCTTCTGCTTGCCACCCCCCGCCCCCACCCCCAGATCCACTCTCTACCCTTCCCCAACAGTCCTGTACTCCAGGAAGTTGAGCGGCATGGACTGGATTCCTTGTGTTCCCCCAACACTGAATTCTCTTTTGTGGTTTCCTTCCACTCTACACTCATCTTCGTAATTTTTTTTGTAAATTAAACTCTCCTCAAATTACCCAATTTGAATTTGCCATCTGTTTCCTGCCAGGACCTTGACTGATATCTTTCCATTTTCCTATACACCCGCAGGCCTTATTTATTGCTTTAAGCCTTTGAATATCATATCAAAGGCTGCTATTTTCCTCTGTGATTATATAATGCCAACATGACTGTAAGTTTTCTAAATGCAAGGACTATATATTATACTCCTTTTATGTTTGAATATCCTGTTACCAACTCCTACCTCAACAGCACTTAGCATAATATACCAAGCAGTTCATTGATTGGTGAAGGTTTTAAGTCAGTAACAAACTAAGTCTTTACTTCAAGAAAAAGTTAAGGATAGAGAGTGTTGGGGATTGAATCATGTACCCCACAGAAGACATGTTTAAGACTTCATCTTCATTCCTGTGTGTGAGAATCCATTTGTGAATAGGAACTCTGAAGACATTATTAAGGATGGGTCCTAATCCAAATGGCTGGAGTCCCTATAAAGGAGAGGTGGATGCTCTCAGTCAGAGGAAGCCAGACATCAGAGGAAGCCTCAGGAAAAGGAGACCATGGAGACAGATTGTCATGTAACAGAAGCAGAGGCTAAAGCCAAGGAACTGCAAGGATTGCTCCTGGAGAAAGTTTGCCAGTCAAGATCTGATTTTGAGCTTCTATCCTCCAAAGCCATGAGGCAATAAATTCCTGTTGCTTGAGTCAACCAGTATGTGGTATTTGTCATAGCAGCCCTGGCAAACAAGACAGAGTACGGGGAAATCAAACTAAAAAGACTCTCAAGTCTTCACCATTTCTTTATTTCAAAAATGAAAAATGCCTAATTTCTTTCTAGCTGTTTTTTTGTCTATGAAATGGGCATTAAATACCTGCTTTTTCTACCTCACAGGGCTAAAGCAAGGATTAAATCATACATGTAAAAACCCTTTGCAAACTATGAAACATTATGCTGCGTAAGTGTAAGAGATTATTTTTATCAAATCAGTAGCTGACTGCCTATAAAAGCTAGTGTTTCAAATGATTGAGGTGAAAGGGGTGGAGGGCAAACTTCTAAAAGAAGTAATGTGCAATTAGGCTATATATTTTGAAAATGCCATAAGGGAAAAAGAAAACACCTGAAAATTTAAAGAATTTTCAGTGGACAAAAACATTGGGAGATCTTTATTATCATGTGTCCTTGTGTACAGAACACCTAAATTGGTTAGAAAAAGCAGACCTATTTAAAGCCTTAACAAACACACACTGGAAAGCATCCAATTGTAATGAAAATAGGGAATTGACTGATGCAGGGAGTTGATAATGACATATTGCATCTTCCTTTTCCAGGTAATTGATTGCAATTTAGTCCTCTCAGACTTAAGTAAGTTATTACCACAATTCAAAGACATCTCAGTTGACTTCAGTTTACTTACTGCCTGGCCAGTGGGCTGGGGGTGTGGGGGTGCAGCTGCAAAGGATGCTACCAACTTTAAGGACAACAAACTTTCTGCGCCTTAGAGATGGCTTCTAAAGGGCTGGGAGGCAATTTTCCAGAAATTGAAGAAACACCCAAAGTCCATGAAGAACCACTTGATTTTAACTTCAGTTTTAAAATTATTTAAAATTGTGTTCTAAACGAGATGGCCAGACCATGTGATGGATTCTGACAAGAGCATCAGGCGTCCAGGGCCGGCCTAAGCCAGTGTTCTACACTCAGCTCCCAGGCTTTGTGAGACAACCACATGCACATCTGCTCAAACCATGGAATTTGTGTGGGGCCACTCCCCTCCTACCTCTCTATTACTTAAAGAACTAGATGGGTGGGCTTAGTCCAGAGAATAGTTTGAGTCATTTTAACAACAGAATTGGATCAGTAGACCATGAAAGATAATAGCTTCACTCACATGATGCCTGCCGTCTTCAAATGCCTTCACTTTTGATATCTCATTTGCAAGCCCATCAGTTAGGTAGACAGATATTATTATTGCCATTTTACAGACAGAAAAATTGAGGCCCAAGGAGTTAAGAGACTGGCTTAAAGTTGCAGAACTAGTTCTTGGAGCTGCTGGTAGGGCATTTAGGACTCCTGGCTCCCACCTAATTCTTCTTTCTTTCCCCTTGCAATGACCTCCATACCTATCAAACCATGAGTACATCTCTTTCACTGTGTTCAAAAGATCTACTTTCAATATTTATTGATATGCCTCTAAGTACACCAAAACTCAACAATTTTGGAAATATGTACTAATTTAACAAATCTGTTAGAAAAGGCATTCTTTTGTTTGTTTATAGCATTCAATCATTTTTTAATATTTGAAATTCTCAGAGGGTAGGAACTGCATTGATTAAAAGTTTACCATATGGAATCCATTGCAGTGGATAATAAATACAATAAAAATCTTACATAGTATAGCAGGTTAGGAGCAAAGAACAAAGAACTGCATTTGGGATCGGAAGATTTAGGCATGTCAGTTCCATCATTCACTGGCTGTGTGACCTGGGGTGAGACACTTAACCTCTAAGAATCTCATCTTCCTCATCTATAATAGAATCATCTTTGAGTAATATTTGGAGAGTTTAATGTGCCATATTAAACTGAAATTTTAATACATATTAACTGTAAAGAACATCACAAATTTAAGATAGTAAGTTTTATCTCATGATTATGCAGAATCCGATCTGTGTCAAAAAGTAAAGTTACTAAGAAATCAGACACCCCCGAAATCCTCATGCAATACACCTAATTGATCATATCCTTAGTAAACGTCATGGAATGATTTTATTTTTTAAAGCAGAGGCTCTACTATGCTAATTGACAATAGTAAAGTATTGATGTTGGGTACGTTCTAAAGAACATGGGTTTTCAAACCAGGGAGATTAGGGCTCAAACCCTGACCCTGCCATTTATTATATGCATGGTTTGTGCCAGCCAGCTATAAAAGGTCAATGCTAGACCTACCTCCCAAGTTTTTTGTGAAGACTGAAATAATAAATATAAAATACTTAGCTCAGTGCCCAACACATGGTTATCATTCACTGAGGTAGCTCCCTTCCCCCTTATATTCACATGCATATACATCATATATATAATTATATCAAACATGTGCAGTTATATATACAAAGCACTCAGAGGTTTAGTTATAAAAAACATTGCATATGTTAAATGAAGTATCAACATAATATAGATTGTGCTTTTGGAAACCAAAACTTAGATCTTTTGGTTTAATTACAGTAAATATGCCATGCATTAAGGGAAATTACCACTTTCCCAAGTTCATAAGTAAGGGAATTTCTGCCTAAGACAATTTGCTGAAAATTTAATGTGATCTGTAGAGTGTCTTTGTGGCTATTGTGAATTGCAGATATGGAAATGTTTTGATTATTTTACTATCTTAGGCATTATAATTGGCTATAAGCTTAATTTCTACAGACTTTATAAAAATGCATTAAGAAGAAAGATCACTGAACCAGTCAGCAAGAAAACAGAGCTATAAAGAGCCAGCTAAAGGATATCTTCATTTCTATGTAAAAATCTCTCAAGTAATGGGAAATTGAGGAATGTATACAGTATATTCTAGCTTTGGTTAGAGTGACTTATGCTTTTTCAGTTTCCTTCATCTCTGTTCCTTGCTCTTCCTGCTTTTCTTACTTCTATGCTACTTTGTTTCTTGGCTTCTGCTTATTCACAGCTTCTTCTTGCTCGTGGCTTCTACAGTCTGGTGGCTTCTTTTCTCTGTCTTCTTTCTGTGGTTGCTTGGACTCCACTCTACTCTGGTGGCTATTTCTGTACATTTCAAATGCCCAAGTCAGTGGCTCTGATAGAACATCAGTTGCCATCCAGAAGAGTATGTCTCTTGGGCCAAGCTCTAGTACCAGATCAGTGCATGTATAGAGATGGTTGTTTTGGGGTCCAGAGGCGCTCCAGACTCTGCTTCAAGCAAATGCAGCCAGGGGCTTGGTGTCATGTGATACCTATGTGAGAAGCTCCTCAAAGTCATCCGTGGATGCAGTTGGTACCAGTGTAACTGACAGGTATTTCTAACTCTAAATCTATGACTGCCAATTCCGAATGAGATACAATTAGCATGTATTGGAAGACTATTACCTGCCAGGTATTCTCACATGTATTGTCTCATTTATTTCTTGTGACAAACCTGGGAGCATTTTTTACCATGTTGCTTTGAATTTAAGATGTCACTAATTGTAAGCTGAACCATTATTTTAACATGCCACTAAGATTAAAAGAATATTGTCAATTAAATTTTGATGCAAAATTCTCTTATCACGTAGGTTTTTGTAATGTAAAAATTAAAAGAGCTCTCCTAGACTATGTAGACACAGCTTTCTATTACATACTATTTTGTATGTACATTGAAAAGAAAATACAGCAACATAAATTAGTCAAGCTATTCTGAAGACCTCCTCATGTTCAGAATCTGACTCTTACGAATGCCTTTTCTATTGAGTTCTCCAAACTATTGTTTTTGCACTTGATATCGTCCTCCTTGCCATCAAATGCATTGGTGACTTTGTTGTTTTTTTAAGTGTTCCACTATTGTCTCGTATTTTCCTTCATACTGCTGCTACCCATTTTGCAAGTTTTGATGTGAAGACATTTTTAAAAATCTTATCAGAAGTTGTGGAAGATTTTCCATCCACAACCAGGACTCATATTCCTTCTTCAGTTTGTTCCTAAATGGTTAGGAGGCTGCAGTTGTCTAGTCCATGCCATCAAGAATAACAAGTTCACACACACACAAGCAATGACAGCCATGTCATGGCAACCATCTGGCAATCAGATGGTAAGATAGCCAGACATAAGACATTAAAATGGGAATAGGGTGATTATAATCAACAACATAGGTATTATTACCAATTTGTAGATGAGGAAAATATTGCTAAGAAATGAGGTGACTTGCCTAAAACCACATAGATGACGAGGGGCATAATCGAGTCTTCCAACTCAATACCATTCCACCTGGTCGCCTGTGGAAGATGGGGAAGGGAATGGACAGTTCCTAAATATCTCCTTGTTTGGGTGTCTTAGACACTTCTTTCATATTATGTCATTTAATGTTCAGAAAAACTCTTTGAAGTTTGCGTTGCTTTACAGATGAGAAAACTAAGGTTAGAAGGTTAAATATCTTGCCCGTGATCCTAGATCATCAAATGACAGAACCAGAATTTAAACCGAGGTCTAAATTCTGTCTGTAGGAAGTCTTTCCCAGTCTGTGCAAGGCCAGCCCATAAAGGATAGGGTAGGATTAAGAGAATTGGCAAGAAAGACAATTAAGATCCGCAGAAAGATTTTTCAGGAAATTATCAGTATCAAGGATACAGGTGTATGAGTGGATGTAGCTCCCTGGTGTTCGAGGTTTGGTGGTGAATGCTTCCTGCTTGAAATGAGAAGCTTGCCTAGGCTGAGAGTAGGGTCTCATCACCTTTCAAGACTCATCACCTAACACACAGAACATTTTCACTATACCAGTGATATCCTTCTGCATTCCATCTTTTACCATTTCATCCAGCCTGCAGCAGATCTAAGCTACTACTGAGTCTAAAGCCCTGGCTTTATCTATTTTTTGTTTGTTTGTTTGTTTGTTTGTTTGTTTTTGTTTGTTTCTTTAGTTGTTGGTTTGGTTCTAAAGTATTCAAAGGATTTCATTTTATAGGGAGATTCCAAAGAAATCATTTAAGTGAGCATTTTCCCTTCATTTTATTCAACAGGTAAACAATAATGAACCAGGAAGTTTTCTAGTATAAAATGAACTTGAAATGGAGGCACAGCTGTCTTAGAGGTTATAACTGAGACCAAGTTTTCCTCTGTAGGCAGAGGGGACTGTCTGGGCATAAGATTTCATCATTATAGGTCATGTTGTCACTCTTAGCTCCTCAGACTCTTGGCAGACAGCCAGGGGGCTATGTGTCTAAAATGAAAAGCCAATGGTCAAAAAATCAGATGAAAACAAGGTAAGAGCATGCCATGGGATGAGTGTCTGATGAGATTCACTTTACAGCTCCTGTTGCCCAGATGTTCCAGAGGCATATCTGTAGGAAGTAGGGCCATCTGCCTGCTTCCACTGAAGCCACAACAGACAGAGCTTAATTTCCAGCTCCATGATATGCCCTTGGACAGAAGTAGCCAGCATGGATACAAAGTTGCTTACCCTGTCCTCAACTCCCTTCCATACCCAGGGGAAGCAATTCATGGAGAGGCCTCTGTTGAGGTCTGTGAGATGGAGTAGGCTTCAACAACAACAACATCAACAGCAAATAACCACTACTTATTGAGAACTTATGGTATATGAGAGGTTTCACACATTTCATCTAATTCAATCCTCACAACCTAGGAAGTAGCTATATTATTATTCCCATTTTTCAGATGACAATACTGAGTCTTGGAGAAGGTTAAGTGATTTGCCCAAGTTCACAGACAATATATGGTGAGGCAGCACTCAAATCCAGGTCTGAATGACATCCCAGACTGTCCTCTGTCTTAGTAGAAGCAATCCTACCCTGTCTTACCATTTGAATATCCAGGTCCTGGACTGGACACACCTGTAGTGACCAACCAAAGATTCTAGCTCCAGAAAAAAAAAGTATGAAATGCCTGAAGATTGAGGTAAGCCCTGCCTCAATCAATAGAGTAATAGATTAAAGAACATATACATGAGTAAAAAAATAAGCATTTCATGTTTTTTTCTGCCCTCCTGGTTGTTTTCTTTGGTTTTACCACTTTTGGGGCTTAGTTCTAGCCCCTGCCTTTTTCTTCAGCTCTCTCTTTGACCAACCCATTCAGCTCCAGACTGACTGGTTCCCTGACTCTGCCCTTTTTTGACTCCTTGGCCTGCATCTTACTTCTATCCTGGCCAACCCCATTTTGAAAACCTATTTCTTTGGCACATTTCACACCTCTAGCTGTTATCTGAGCACCTCTTCCCTTGAGTTCATCAGATCAAGTTGGGGCAACAGCTCTAGACAAAGGGTATCTGGAAAATCAGTGGGTATAGAGAAGAGAAGTCTGGATTTCCCTAGTAGACCTTGATCATCACATAAAACCAATTGCATGAGATCATTCAGGACCCAAAAAATCTGCATGAGCAAACCAAAGTTGAGTCATTAAATTCTGTTGAAATTCTGTGCTTGATCTTGGATCGCCATTGTTGGAGATCTAGTACCAGAGATGTTAACAGGGACGCAAATCTACCAAGCCCTGGTTTAAGGTTCAATGGGTGGATTCTAGGCTCAGGTGAGTTGGAATTATTGGAGCGTTGTATATGTGTGTGTGTATGTGTGCATGTGAGTATATACCTGCATGTGTGTGGATGTGGAGTTCTGACTGAGCAGGTGCAATAAAGTAAGCCTGTGTTGGGCAGAAAACTAGAAGCTCTGATTCAAAAAGGGGAAGTTAAGTAAAGATGGGGTATTTTGGAGCTTTGAGCAATCTTTCCCTCTTATTCTCCATATTTTAATTTCACAATAAACCTTTCTTCTTTTTTCTTTCATTGGTCAATTTATTCACTCAACAGATACTCAGAGTTTCTATGACTCTGCTCTCACTGTAATATGCTCAGGGAAAATGTTCATTCCCATTCAAATTCCTTACAAAAAAAAGACGTTATTCAAATATGCCTCCACATAGCTTCTCTGGATTGCATTATTGGCTCTTTTCTGCATCATCTCACTCCTCAAGACATTTCCCCTTAGGAAAGGTTCAATAGATGCTCAGCTGCCTCCCACAAAGGAAGTCTGGAGGTGAGATTCAGACCCATCAGGAATCACGTTGCTACCTCAGTGCTCTAAATTCCAAACGAGACTCCTGGCATAACAGTTTGAGAGATTTGCCAGTTCTAAACGACTGATTTGCCCTTCCACTGGTATCCTATTATTAAAATCAGGAACAGAAGGAAGTAAGAAAAGAAAGAGGAAGGAAGGGAAGGAAAGAAAAAGGAAAGAAAACAAAGAGAATAGCCATTCACCAGGGCATGCAGAGCATCGCAATCTGGAGCTGAGTTGTATATGTGGGTGGTTTTTGACTGCTTCAGGTATTTTATTAAAATGTTTCATGTTTGATCCATGGCCAGGGTACTATTTATGTGCTTTACAACTAAGGTATAGCTACACTTAGTTGACTAAATAAGCCAAGCTGAATAGACCCCAAAACTGAAAATGAGATGCTTTTCTTGCTTGGCTCTGACTTCACATTCCTTGATCGAGTTACTGACAGGTCTGTTTCAACTTAGACCTATTTCTTCTCTCCAACAAGAGTTAACTCTGGCCCAGGAAGACCATATGTTTTCAGTCTCTGTCCAGCTGAATTCCTTGGTGACTATACTAGTACAGAAGGTAATTACCAAGCTGATGTGGTTCAAAGGGCTCCTGGATAATAATTAGCACTCCCTCTATACCCATTTGGTCTACAACCTGAGAGTCAGCCAGAGACTCTGCAAAGCTTTGCAGTAACAGGCATATCTCTGTTGTGTCTTAGTAGCCATGAGTCTTGGGATCTGTTTCTCTATGTCTGAGTTTTTATGGGTATATGCAAGATATTGTGTTTGAAAGATTCAACTTTGCATTCTTGATCATTTTATTAAAATGTGCACCAGAAATACTTGTATGAGTATTATCAATGAGTTACTGCTGATATTACAGTTACTTGTGTACAAGTTTGTTTGACTCCAACAGGTTATAATACTAGGGAGAGCAAGAAACTTGTCCTTTAATTCATCTTTCCATGCACTTAGCAGATGCTCAATACTCGTTTGCTGTAGAATCTGTGAGTAGTTATCTCTAAACAGATACTCTTCAAGAATGGAAAAGAATGTTCAGGTGTTGAAAAATGATATTCCTTTTGGTAGAGACCAGTTCCAAATTGCTGAGTAAATGGGAATTTGATGATGTCAACTTGGACACTGCACCATTATTTCTAGCAGTGAGTGCCATTTTTAAGTGCTAATTATTTGCTAGGCACTCTGTTTGACATTTAATTATTTTCTAAACTGTTCAATAACTCTAGATATAAATTTTATTATTCTTATTTTAAAGATGAAGAACTTAAAGATGAAGCTTAGAGATGTAAAGTCACCTGCCCAAGATCACATGGATAGTGAGTAGTGTGGTTGGATTCTTTTCCAGGTATGTTTACATTTATCCCCTACATTTTTAAAACCACTATTAACTCAACTGTCAGGAAGAAACAGGAACTCCAGAAATTACTGTGATGTGCAATTTCTGCAAAGGGTAGATTTTCTGGAAGTAAAAACTGCTTTACCTTTATCTAGCATTTTAGAGGATTTTGTCTTACATGACCTTGACCCAAACCTTATGAGATGTTTTCCTTATTTTTTTTTCTTTGTTATTTTTTATTTTTTGCTTTTCGTCTTTCCTTATTTTTCATAGTCCAGAGAATTTATAAAGAATTTTATTGGATCAGGAAGATTGGATAACCTGACTCAGGACACATGGACAGAAGTAGCAAAGCCATAACTAATCACAAGATATTTGTGGTTCCCACCACATGATTCAACATCCCAAAGATAGCAAGGAATCCTAAAAGACTGAACAGAGAAGCAACCAGCTGATGGGCTCCGGTTTAACACCATGGAAACAGAATTGAAAGTCAAATACTTGCTAAAATGTAATGCTTATAGCATGCACATCCAAAGAACATATATAGCAACCACATTTCAGTTGTGACTGGGATCGTTTCCATAGCAATGTGATTTATATGCAGCAGAATTTGTCAACTTAAAATTGTAAGCTTCCTCTTATTAAGAGAAACAAACAAAAAGTTCATCGTTATATATTATTTTATTTCCACAGATCATAATGTTTGATTATGGCAAAGAACAAAAATTCGCACCATGAAGCAAACAGGAAATAAAAGCTACTGTTATTTATCTGCAACAAAATGGGTTCCTGTTGATCATGTGGAGCTGCAGCAAACAAAGGACATGGAGTTTCAAGCATGCTGGGCCAAGGCTAGAGGTCTGGCTCCTTCAGATTCGCAAGGAGGTGCAATGCCAGCAAGTGATATCATACTCAGAAGTTTAAAGTAGCCTTCCTTAAGTAGAAAAAAAAATGAAAGAAAAAGAAGAACAGTTTTCTTCAGGAAGGAACACTTAGCCTTGAATGGAGCAGAGAAGTGTTGAACTGGAAGAAAGTAACAGTAATGAAAGTTGACATTTTTTGTGTTCTTTCTCTGTGCCAGACACGGTTCTAAGATTTTTCTACAAATTATCTCAGCTCCTCTTCCCATGAGGTAGGTACTATTATCATTCTTGATTTGCAGATGTGGAAACTGATATATGAGAACTTAAATATCTTGCCTAAGGGCACATCGTTGGGAAATAGCAAAGTTAGGATTTGAGCTCTGCAAACCTGGCCTCTGAATCTGCACTCTTCTACACAGACAAGGAACTGAAAAAAGATGAAGGTTCTTGTCCAAGTTGCCACAGCGTCCTAAGTGACTGAACTTAAAATCTTGGACTGTAGGTTTCCTGGAATACCCATCATGCCAGGCTGGCTCTTCTCACATGGACGTGGGCATTACGAGAAGGAAGAGAGACCCATGAGAAGCACAGTGGTAAAAGTGCTAAGCGTGCCTCACTACTTTTTTAAAAACTTAAAAAAAAAAAAAAATTTATTGAAGTGTATCATTCATACATGAATATATAGGAGATTCCCATATGCCCTGCTCCCCACACCTCCCACATTTTCCCACATTAGCAACATCTTTCATCAGTGTGGTACATTCATTGCAATTGATAAACACATTTTGGAGCACTGCCACTAAGCATGGATTTTAGTTTACATTGTAGTTTACACTCTCTCCCATTCAACTCTGTTATGGCTGGATATATAATGGCCTGTATCTTTCATTGTAATGTCATTCAGGATGATGCCCAAGTCCCAAAAATGACCCCCTATTACACTGTTTTTCCCTCTCCCTAACCCCAGAACATCCATGGGTCACTTCCTCCACAACAATGGTATTTCTTCCATGGCTAGAATCACAAGAAGTATATAGTAGAATACTAGTACGTTTATTTTAGTCCATAGTTCATTTCCAAATCCTGAGGACTCTGGGATGGTGATGCCCACTCTACCATTACTTGAAGGGGGCTTCGATCCCATACATCCGATGGATGCAGTTGTAGGTACTCTCGGTTCCTTAGTATTTTTTTTATCCATCATCTCCTCCCTGTTAGTTGTCCTGGGTGAGCTCATTGAACTGGAGAGTAGGTGTTGCAACTTTGTTGAGATTCAGGGCTCAGCTGACATATGGACAGCCCAAAGATTTAAGTCTCTTGGATGTACACCTACCAACTCTAGTACTAATTACAGGTTCAAATAGAAGGACAGAAGAGTCATGTATAGGGAAACCACTACTGAGTCTAACTCAGTCACACTGGGGAACATAAATACCAGATTAAGGACCACTGGGAAGGGGCCAAATTCCTGAGCTGTTTGCCCTGACTATAGTGTCTGAGTGTTCCCATATCCCAAAGGAGCTTCGCTGTTTGAGGTAGTAGCTACTTTGGCTGTCAATGAGAGCCTGTTGAGATATGCATAAGCACTACCTCTGGGATGGCCTCCCGACTCACTTTGAAGTCTCTTAGCCATACAAACTCATTGGTCTTTAGCTTTTCCCCCTTTTGGTCATGGTGGTTTTGTTTTGTTTTGTTTTTTCCAGATGCATTGCTTGTTGGTATCTGGTAGCAATCCCTTGGTGCCAGGGAGGCTCATCCTTGGGAGTCATGTTCCATGATGGGAGGAAGTTATTGTTTTTATATGCTGAGTTCAGCTTAGCGAAAGGCCACATTTGAGCAACCAGGAAGCTCCCTGTAGGTAATTCTTAGGCACTCTACGTCACTAGGCTAAATTTCAATTTCAAGAGCAAAGGCTCATAAGCATAGTCAATATCAAGGGTCCTTCAATGGGCCACCCTCCTTCACAAGTCATTGTCCCTGTACTTGGGGCATTCTTGTTGTTCCATTAGAGAATGTGGCAGAACTCCCCCAGATGGGAATTTGATATTCTTTTGGTTATTGTGTGAATCTCTGCCCACCATGACAATGCCCCATGAACATTTGAACACATTTATATGCTTTATATGTATACCCAGGTGAACTTCCTCCAATGTACTCCCCTCACTGGCACCCCACACCAATGATACTCCCCTGCCACAGTTGTAACCCTTCTGTGATCTAAATCTTCTTCAAAAATGAAGCCAAAAAATAGACACATACAATTATTAAGAAAATGAAATAATAACGATAGTTTCATAAGTAAGAAGTAAAATACAGAAAAAATTAATAAAAAGTAAAAATATAATATTTTTTAAAATTGGAATATTAAAAATAATGAAAAAATATTTGGAAAAAAAAACTTTTTTTTTTTTTTTTACATTTTGCCTTTCATCACTGTAAGACTGTTGTCCTGTATGTACAATGACATTCTCTTCCATTTATTCCCCCAGTGTCTTTTTGTTTTTCTTCAAAGAAGTTTTAGGTCAGAGCAGAGTCACATACAGAAGACAGGGGATTTCCATATACCCAACATCTTCACTGCTTTTTAGTAAACACACTTATCCCTCTAATTTAAAATAAATAGTTCTCTCCAAAACTCCCTCTACAGCTCAAACTTTTCTAAAGCCACTTTAAGGGTATGTCCAAGTTTTGGTGAAGCTACATTTTAGTTAGTTGATAATTATTGCATCTCAGATTTGAACTTGAAATTCTTTTGGTTGTTAATGGTTGTTGTGTTTGGAGGAATAGGGTTCGATCTGCATTCCCTTTAGCCAAGGAGTGATGGTGTAAAATGACTGCATTCCACACATCAGCTATATTTGCTGACCTTGTGGATAAAAGTATCTTATTTTTAAAAAGGGGACTCTGGCAGCCACAAGACTGAAACCAGAAAAATTTGTCTGTGAGCTAGTGTATGAAGAGAGAAATGGGGGAAGAAGTTTTGTGTAGTGATTAATAATGTCACTTCCTCTGGGATGCTGTTGATGACCTTGAGCAAGTTATGTAACCCTTCTAAGCCTCAGTTTCCTCATCTGTACCACACTCACAGAATTATGGAAATTAGGTGAGATAATCAATATAAAGCAGTTAGAACAGTATCTGGCACACTGTAAGCCTCACACCTGCTTCCTTTGCCCTCTGGGCTCCAACAATACTGAACTCCTGATAGGTCTCCAAACACACCATGTTCTCTAAGGCACCATTGTCTTTCCACTCTGCCTGGAAGGCCCATCCCCTATTTGTCCTCTTGATGAACCCCTCCTCATTCTTCAAGTCACATGCTCTATGGCTCCCACAGGCAGTCTTATATATCTCTTCTATCTGTCCACTATTCCTAGTACATTGCACCATTATAATGCTCATTAAATTGTAATAAATTGCAAGCAGGCTTTTCTCCTCATCAATTCCTTGAGTGTACTTTAATCTTTAATCCAGCACAGAGTCTGGTACATGCTGGATATTGAATAAGTAGTTGTATAGATGAATAGGCACATATCTGTTGGATGTCAGTATGACATCCAGGCTTATGTTCTATAAATTAAAACAAAATATTCTGGAGGTATTACTGTAATCAATCATGAAGACTCTAGCACTAAAATCTAAAGTGCATTTCCACTTTGAATGGGTATTTTGGCTTTAATTGAACAAGACCCCAAAGCTGTAGAAATTATAGTCCAATTATCAAACATAATCAGACCCAGAAAAGATTATAGATGATTTTGTGATAGAAGGAGACTCTTGAGGCTGGAGGAAAGAGGCGGATACCATGATCCAACTTGCACCAGAGAAATTCCATAGGCTTCAAATTCTTACTTCACATCTCAAACAACAAGTTATCATTGATTTTTTGTTACCCAGTAAATATTCTGTATAATAATGCACTAATAGATGCAAGTATATTAAAGCATGTCAAGAATAACTAAGAAAAAAAATTTTTTAAGTAAACAAAGAAAAAATAAAAATAAAAAACAAAAAAGGATAATTAACAAGGTATTATTGTCTTTCACACAAACTAAGGAATATACGGAAATACTTATATCCCTTTCATTAGTCTAAAAGAATATCCAGCACTTTCATTGTAATGGAAATAGAGCTAAGAGTTGAGTCTGGAAACTAGTCCATCCATACCATTCAAAGCTTCTATGGCCTAGACCACTCTAGCAGGCAGGATACCTGATTGTTGGGGACAACGAAGGTGGCATGTCTATTCACCTTCAGCGATGCCGGTGACATGCAACATGGCTGCCAGGGTTGAAACAACACATTAAGCTATAATTAGCCTTCTTCTAGAACGTCATTGGTAGTTCGCGCCAAAAGCAGTTCGCGCCAAAAGCACTAACCTCTGCAGCCGCCACCTACCCTAGCAACAGAATCCACCAATCCTAAACCGCCACCCGTCCTTATAAGCCACCCCCTTTTCCTTTTGAGTACATATACCCTGCCTTTTCAATAAACTTTTGCAGCTTGATCAGAATCCTGTCTTGCTGTCATTCTTCGTGTCTCTTGTCCCATACCATTCTTCCCTCATAGGAGCTGGAGCCCCAGTTGATCGTCCCGCGGGCCGGGACAACTGGCGCCTAACGTGGGGCTCGGACTCTGCGAGGAGAAGAACGCCGCACTCAAGGAGAGAGCACTCTCACACTCACTGCAACTGGGATCGCCACGAGGGACTCGCTCACGAGGCAGATCCGTTCAGCTGTCGATCAGTGTCAGCAAAACAGAGAAAGAAAAGAGAAAAGAAGCAAAGGTAAGCCCCCATCCCCATCATGGGACAAGCAACCTCCCAACATGAATTATATATTAGTCAGGTCAAACAATCGCTCAAGGCACGGGGAACTAGAGTTAAGAAAAAAGATCTTACGTATTTCTTTGATTTTCTACTAAGAACTTGCCCTTTGTTCCCTCGGAAAGGTACTATAGATCATAGATGCTGGCTTAGGGTCGGAGATTGTCTAAAAGACTACTATTGAACTTTTGGTCCTGAAAAAATCCCCGTCACCGCCTTCACCTACTGGAACCTCATTAATGAAATTCTAAAAATCCACTTCTTCGCCCCAGACATTCAAAAACTCTGTAGAGAAGGGGAAGAAGTTTTAAAAGAGCACTCTTGCCCCGCTTCAGAAAACAACTCAGTAATCATTGACATGTCCGAAATACCTGAGAAACCTCTTAACAAGGACCCAAGTAGAAGTAAACCAAACACCCCTGTCAGTCAGGTTGGCTCATTGCCCGATCAGTGTACGGGTGACCCAAATAAAAGCAGACTGGACACCCCCATCAATCAGGCTGGTTTATTATCCAATCAGTGTAGAAATGAAACAAAGGCTGAAACCTTTCCCCCCTTGGAGGGTAATTCCCTTTCCCCGTTCCGACCACCTCCTTACGCACCTGCCATTTCACAGCCATCATGTCCTCAATTTTACCCAGTTACATCCCTGCCTCAGTTCCACGCCCTAGAAGAGGCTACGGAAAATCTCCGGCTACACGCCGATAATTTCAGAGAAGCCTTTCAGCAGGAGCGTCTGCGGGCTGTTAACTTGCTCCCTGGCCTCCGCTCGGCAACCCAAAGCATCGCAGCCCTTGCACTCCCAAAGAATGTCCCCTCATCGCGCCCCCATTGCACCCACCACACTTACGCTTTCCCGGTCACGCGCAGTCAAACTCAACCCGCTACCTCTCGTGCTGGCTCCCGAAATGGCGCCGCTGATTCCCAAAATGGCGGCTCTAGCAGTGAAAGCGAAGAAGGTGATGAGTCAGAGGCCCATAACTCCAGTGAAAATGAGCAGGGAGAGGATAGTACCACTTCCATGGCCAAATATAAAAAACTCAGCTTAAAACATTTAGAAAAACTGAAGAAGGCAGTGAATGATTATGGCGCTACTGCCCCTTTCACGCTCACCTTATTAGAAAACATCAGTGAAAAGGAACTTATTCCTAACGATTGGTCGCACCTGGCTAGAGCCGCCCTGTCCGGTGGCGATTTCTTATTATGGAAATCGAATTATGAAGAGCATTGTAAAAAATATGCCACACGCAATGCTAAAAAACCCACCTCTAAAAATTGGACTCTAAATAAATTTTTAGGTCAGAGCCCTTATCATCAAAATAATAAGCAAGCTCAATTCCCCCCAGGTCTCCTTGCGCAAGTACAAACGGCCGCACTCAGAGCATGGAAAAAACTTCCACAAAAGGGCGCTGCCACTTCCTCTCTTGCTAAACTCAGACAGGGGCCCGATGAACCGTACAGCGACTTCCTCAGCCGCCTACAAGGCATGGCTGAACATTTGTTTGGGGCTAGCGAAAATGAAAGTGACTTTATCAAACCCCTAGCCTACGAAAATGCTAACGCTGCCTGTCAAGCAGCTATCCGCCCTTTTCGCTATACCGATCTCAATAACTACATAAAACTTTATTCTCAGGACAACCTCCAACTCAGAACTGAGTGGGAGAGAGTGTGGTCTACAGTGTGAACTGTGGTCTATGGTTGGTGGCAAGGCTCCAGGATGTGTAAGTTCATTGAGGGTGGTGGGCCACACTGTGGGAGATGTTTGTGTGGGATGTGGTGGGAGGTGTGGGAGGTGGGCAACATGGGAATCCCAGTGGGTTCCGTGTAATATTTTGGGTAATCTAAGCACCTCTTAAAATATATGT
>JAKSZT010053887.1:59983246-60003898 GCA_026826555.1 Tolypeutes matacus
CTGGATCAACCTAAGACAGGGGCCTGGCCGATTGCTGCCATGGTTTCCGATGACGGGTAAGATCCAGCAGCCGTACAGCATGGTCCTGACCTAAGGCAGGCACAGCCCCCCCCCCCCCGAAATCAAATGAGGCCTCTGTTTCCCCCAGCAGGTTAATGCCAAAAGAATGCAATCTTCCTCCATCCTTTAAAAAACAAAGGGAGGACCTGGTAAGGGCAGAATATTTCTGTGTTTCCTGAGTGAGAACTGAGGGGTTATGTTCTAAAGAAAAATCTTGTAAAGACACAATACAGAGGGCCATCCCCCATGTAGCCTATTGACCAACCAGTATAAAGCCGCATCAATGCAGAGAATGGAAAGCAGAGGTTATTGTATGCTTCTGGGTAAAAGCTCCATAGAGCATAGGGAGAGGCAAATCTGACTCTTGGGCAGGTCTCATAAGAATTTCTCACCTGTGGCCAGATAACACAGGGTGACTGCAGTCCAGAGGGGACTGTGAGGTCCCCACATTGCTTTCATAGACAATTGCTTTTGTAGACACCACTGGCAATATTAGGGTCAGAAGTGTGTGTGTGTGTGTGTGTGTGTGTGTACACATAGGAATACACACTGTATTTTCCTTAAGATACAGGAAAATCAGACACTTAAAAAAAAATTAACACTGGGAAGGCAGAACTGTGTTTCCAGCTTATGATTCAGAGAATCCAGTCTACATTTCTCATCACTTTCCCACTTGGTTGCTTTTAGATTTTCCTAGAAGGATAATGGTTATTCTCTACTCTGATATTTCCTTCCACATGGTGGGTGCTCAATTAGAGTAATGCATCTGTTGTCTATATGTCCCCAGGGTAGGAAGAACTCTTATTGAGGACTGTGGGAGAGGAACTAGGAAAAGGTGCCCCAGTCCTTTCCTTACTTCCTCCCCTTGGGAATTAGCTGCTCACAGAAAGCAAGGTTTTGTTCTGATTCTCTGTGCTGTAAGTCTTGCTGTGGGAGAGCTCCATTTGGAGAGTACAGTGGTTGTCCAGCTGGGCTTGTGACTAGGTGTGTAAGTCTGTCTGATTGTGGGGTAAAGGATTAGGGAGCTCATTCTTACTGCACTGAAACCACATTCACTAGTCTAGTCTTTATCAGCACAGAAGGTGATACATTGGATTCCATCTGCCTGATTGTTCTCTTTCTCAATCGGTTCAAAACTGGATCAGGAAAAGGGGATGTGTTTACAGGACCCCTAATACCTTAACAGATTTGGATACCCAGTTTATATTATCCACTGTCTTACCACCTTGTCTTTGCTGCAGCAGGACAGATGGCTGTGTCTAAAGGTCAGCCTCAGCAATGTTATGGTCAGAGGGGTGTGTGTGTGTATGTACACATATAGGAACACACACCTTATTTTCTTCCTGTAGGGAGATACCCAGTAGTCAACCACATCTCCAGGAAAAAACCCTGATCTGCAGCATTTGCCATTTTCCATGGTGCTAATACCCACACCATGGCTAGATTCAAGGTAGCCACATGACATCACAGTACACAGAGTTGGGAAAAGATGTACATAGTTCAACCTTCACATGTCAGTAGACATCAACTCAGCCAGCTCACTGCACCTCTCTAGAGCCAGAGAAAACCCTCCTTCCAGAGAGCAGAGGCCACTGGCACACCTCTCAGCTGAAATTCTTTACTGGTAATTGTTTGCTGCCTCAACTGATAACTGGCTTAAGTGTAGAGAAAGGCCAGCTTTTGTGCCTTATTCAGTGGAAAGTCTACTGTCAGTTCAACATATAATTAAAAGAAACAAGATGAGAACAGGGTCACCTCACAGGTGGCCACACCAGGAACCAGCCCAGGATGGATTAGAAGGACTTTCTTCCCAGGTTCCTGCAGTTTCACATTTCCCTGATCTTGTTTAGGAATTTTGCAATTACTTCCATGTCATATAGGAAAGATTATTTTTCTGTCCCTAGCACAGATCTTCTAAGCAACATACATGCTAAGGTTTGAATTCTGCTATCACCTACTAGTTGAGTGAGCATAGGCTGGTTGTTTAAACCCATCCTGAGCCATAGTTTCCTTATTTTAAAAAGTGGAGATTGTGATATTTCCCCAGAAGTTTGTTGAAAATATTATCAATGACATTTCTAAAACACCTAGTATGGTGTGCAGCTTGTAGTAGGCATTCAACAATTGGTATCCATTGAAATGACTCCTCTCTTGGGGGCTGGGGTAGTGACACAGCCCAGGAAGTAGCAAAGGATGTAGGGACACAAGTAGAGTTCAGTCGATGCAGTTCCTTTCTTTTTTTTTTTTACCGGGAGGTCCCAGGGATGGAACCCGGGTCCCTCCATATGGGAGACGGACGCCCAACCAGTTGAGCCACATCCGACCCCCAGTTCCTTTCAATTCACTGTTTATTTCCTTAGTTTGTGATGTTTATATTGGTTTTGCCCACTTTGCCTGATTCCACACTTGTCTTCCTTCCAGTACCACCTTCTTCTGGGGAGGCAGTCCCAGAAGTCATCGCACTTAAGTGGCTGTAAGCAGTAGTGGGTAGAGGCAGGGCCCTTGCTCCTAGCAGAACTTGGAAAATATGTGCAAAGTGCCTATATTATCAGCATTTCTTTTCATGTTTTAATTACCAGAGTAATATTCCATTTAGTGGACATACCATATACTGTCATAATTTGTTTAACTGGATCCCTAATTATGTTATTTTAAGTTGTTTACTATTTTTACAAGTATTTTATTGAACATCTATGTGCAAAAATTCTTGGAGCCAGTGGAAACTCATGCCTCAGAGATATCCCACCCTAGGGTCAGGGGAGCTGGGGTATTTGCTCACCAACTCCTACTAGTCATTGCGTGAGGGCTGCTGTAGGAGGGTGTTACTTCACTGACACTTCCCATGGCACAGTGTGGTCTCAGTGGCCAGAGAAAGCCCTCAGGCAAAGCAGTGCAAGAGCTGACTGCTGGTCAGCTCTTGCACTGGAGGTCTGCTGGCAGGCACTGAAGTTGTAAGGGTGAGTGCATATGGGTGTGGTACTGCTAGAATCTGCCCCTTGTGACCACACAGCTGAACTCCTGGAATGTGGTTGCTGCTTTAAGTTGTGAAAAGCCGGTCCTTAAAAAAGGATATTTGTGATCTAATATCCATGCTCTTCCCTCTCTTATATACTTTTTGCATATTAGATAAGCCATGGAAATAGACCATAACATACCAGGAGAAGAAAGTAGGAGGGGATCCCCATCTAGGAAGTGGCAGTCATTCATTTAGCAAGCATTTGTATTGAGAGCCTTGTAGTCTGCCAGGCTCTATGATAGATGCTAGAATACAAAGATGGACACAATCCCTGCCTTTAAGGAGTTTACTTTACAGTCCGGTGAAAGAGGCAGACCCCTCAGACCAGAAGGTGGGATCTGAGAGCAGAGGAGATTGGTGCCCTGCTATCTGGGCAGATGCCCTGCGAGGCAGCATCACCTCAGAAAAGAAATAGTTACGTGGTATGTCTAGGTTGACACGGTCTCAGAGAGCCTCCCAGAGTTCCTCAAGTCCCACCACGGTGAAGAAGGTTGCAGAAGGATGTCCCAGGCATCCCATCACAGGGCTACAAGAGGACTATTATGTGCCCAAGAAGGGCACAAAAGAAGCAGGGTAAATTGTGAGGCATGGACGGCATTTTCTGGAGGGACTGAGGTATGACTGGACATCACAAGAGGAGAGGATGAGTAGTCGGGTGAGCCCCGGTATGTATAGAGGACAGTCAAGAACCAGATGCCTCTCTTCCCATCTCAATGTGCTCCCCAGGGTTTGGATGTAACTGGAGAAGTCGGGAAAGGGGTAACCTAAGCTAAGAGTTCTACCCCTGACAGAATGTGATCTTGTCATATAAATTATATTGAGTTACAGACAAATGAAGACAGTGGCATTTCTTCTCTACTCAAGTTTGTGGACAAAAATCTGTACCCAGTATACAGTGATTCTCCTAATTTTACATTGTTCTCACCAACTAATCTCCCAGAGTGGTGAAGGAAAGAGGATATAATTTTAGAGTCGGACAGAATTTAGTCCAAATCATCACTCTCCTAATTCTAGTCCTTATTTTGATGTGTAGTTATGGGCAAATACACTTTTGAACATCAGCTGCCTCATCTGTAAAATGATTTTTAGTGCGAGGATAGAGTAAGAAAGACAGGAGGGATGGATGTAGCTCAGTGGTTGAGCACCTGCTTCCCACATATAAGGTCCTGGGTTCAATCCCCAGTACCTCCTTAAAAAGAAAAAAAAAGTTAAAAATAAATAAATAAATAAATAAATAAAGAGATAGAAGATTGTTTAGAGAGTCTAAATAGAGAAAGCTTCCAGGGGGGAATGGTGTGATGGTCTCCTGGCTTCACAAAGCTGCAGGGTGATGTCACCATGGTCCATGGGCAGAGGGGAAGGAAGCTTGATGGACAGTCCAAAATGGTTGTGCCTGGGCTGGATCACATTGTGAATATTTCATAGACTTCGTGGAGATACTCCAGATGCACAGGCTGAGAGGCGAGTTTGGAAAGGAAAGACTTTGCTACAGCAAACAGATGGCCCTGAGAAATCTTCTCAGAAGAGCTATTACATCATCCACTCCTCTGGTTCTGCAGATACAATTACAATAAATTCCAAGGATGAGGGAATTTGCCACAGATCAACAAGCATTTCCAAAGAATAAAAAGTATGTATATATCACCAGTTTTAAGGTGATGGGTATTGAAAATTCTGATTCTCAGTAAGAGAAAGACTGAATAAAATACATTATTTTTCATTCATACTTATATGTCTAAGATTTAGGATTATATATATCATATTTTTTCCTTTTTCAGATAAATCTAGATGGTTTTGATCTATGCAAAATAATGATGGACATTTATTACATTCTTCAACTGATATGTGAAATGCACTTACATAAAATAAAAAGGTTTTAAAATTACAACTCTTTCTAAATTTGCTTATTATCATACCTTCTGAGCTGGAAAATTCTTCTTCTATTATTTTGCTCTTTGGAATTAAGATATCAAAACTTCAGAAATATTGTTAATCAAGTCACAGAAATTTTGGAAAACATTAACATTCTGTTTTATATTTTTATATATATGTATATACACATAATATATGCTATGTGTGGTATACAATTAGTGCTCAATAAAAGTTTTTTTTCTCCCTTCTCCTCCTTATTTACTCCATCCTGGGACCATCTGTTAAATAACCCCACCTTCTCATCATTCTTACATATTGGCATTTCCATCCCATATTTCTACTCTGCCTCAAGGCATGAGGTATCATCAGATGTTTCTTCTTCAGTCGTGCCAGGTACTGGGAATGCAGAGTTAAGGAGGACTCAGTCTCTACCTTAAGAAGCTGAATTTACAGTTTTGAGAGGGAGAAACGCACGAAAACCTTGGATAGATGGTCAGTTTGATGCTTACCAATCTACACTTAATTCTATGGTTTTCTGCTATTGTATACAATGATCTTCTCAACTGGCTGGCTCTCATCGGCTCGCTTTTTTCTCAGGCTACCTGGTCCAATGAGTTAGACCATCCCTTATAAATGAGGCCTGCTAACACAAATCCCTCAAATTTTCAACTGCAGAAGGCTGACAGCTGCATAGTTAGGTTTGATAGAATCCTTGAAGGGCTTTCTAAATGAAGGAGACATCTCTCTTGAATTGAAGAGGGAGATCATTTTAAAAGCAAAGATCCTTTCTATCAGTAGCAAACATATTTGTCTACTCAAAATTTCGATTTTCGGGATCAAATTCTGTATGATAACCCTCTTTCATTGCTATCCATTGAATCTTTCACTTAAGCATTTTTAGAGTGCCTGCTTTAGGCCAGGCACTATAGAAGCACTCTTAGTTAAGATGAATTAAACACGGACCCTGCCCTCAAGGAGTTAATGGCCAAGTAGAGAAGAAAGATAAGCCAATGGATAATTAGAGGAGAGTGCGAGGATGAGGGGGTGTTCCAAAGCCATGAAGAGGGAGACTTGGGAACACAGAGAAGGGCCCCCTCGAACATTTTGGTAAAATCTGCTCCTTCGCAGTGTGCCCCTGGCCAAGTTAATCTCCATTACTGTAAAAGCAGCGATCCTGGCACAGAGAATAAGAGCTTAATTTTTCCTGATTTCAATTTGGCTCCCCAGTGAGATGGATGCTGCATGTCTTAATGTTTGCATTTTTCTTGCTAAAGCTGCATAGCCTGTTGAAATGCTGGTCTCAAGGATTCTTTTCTGTGCCCTGAGGGCTGATCCATCTCAGGAAATGGTAACAGCAGAACTGTCAGTGGCACTGTCAGAGCACCTTCCCTGTAGAGTCTGGGGTTAGAACTGTTTTTCTCACAGTGAATGGCAGCTTATTCCCTCATATTTCTTCTTGGTCCATTGGTAGCACCCCTAGTAGTTGGTGCTTATCACCTCCTTCTTGCTTGTCACCACCCCAGAGAAGGATTAAAGCACACAGAGCGCCTTCACGTCCCTCTAGCCCTCCCTTTCAGAGGTGCATGCTCTGAGCCTGTTTGTTTTTGTAACTGGAAGGCTGAGTTGAGGGGCCGAGCAGATTCCATAATTTGATTTCAACTCAGAGAACTGAGAGATGTGGCACATCTCCTCTTTTGCGCCCCACCACTGTCCTGTTTAAAGTAGGAAGGCAACCCTTCTGATGCTGGGGATGGATATGGGGTTGGAGAGGCCCTGTAAGCTGTGGCAGAACCAGAAGACAGGAGAGACCAGAACGTGGAAGTGGACTTGGCCAGGCTGAGGTAGAAACTAGGAGGATCTCAGCCACCAGGTAACAATCAGTAGGTAGAGGAACTACATTAGATGGTGACATTAAAAGTGCACACACACACACACAAAAATCACACACAAAAAATCACACACAAAAAAATCCCACAACTCATTTATAAAGTTCTTGAAACATCATTTAAAAAATAAATATAAATCAAGCTTAAAACATTCTGTTTTGTAACTGTAAGCTGTCTTACAAATTTTTTGGTTACCATGGAAATTGATTTACAAATTATGGGAGTTGCTGAAAACAACACCTCAGGATCTAAGCAAGAGTTGTTTACGAATTTAAGGGAAGAGTGAGAGCTTCTCAAAGAAGTGACTGAAAAAAAACACTCCTTTTCTGATTGTAAAAAGGTTTTTACACTGCTATGTGACTATAGTGTGACTACAGTGCTTTTTCTGGTTTGCTCCAATGAGGGAAAGAGCAGTGATGCTGTGTTTTTATTAAGCTACTCACAGTTATTCCTCACTTTAACAAATGACAACAGAACTAAAATACCAGCTATGTGAGCAACTATGGACTGCTATAAGAACATCTATGTGTACCTAATTGCAGACTTGAGCTTCTTATAAGCTTAGAATCTTCAATGATAAATCCAAACAGGGAGAGAAAAGAGCCAGGGTTTTGTCCGCACAAAAATATTTAACCTTTTAGGAGGTTTAGTGAATAAGATGCTAAAAATATACATAGGTGTTTATTTCTTTAAATTTTGCTCTATAAGAATAGCATGTTTAAATGTAGTGTTCTTTAATGATGTTAAATTTATTTTAATAATATTGTATCATATTTTATTTATTTATTCATAATATTATATTTTTATAAGGTGATGGCTGGGTAGAAAAGCATGGTTTCTTTCCCACTTCATGTCCCCGCTATCCAGACCCTGTGACCAAAATGAAGATGCCTTGAATGACCTGAAGCCAGGTTATTCCATTGCAGTAACACTCTGTAAGGGGGTGAGATTAGTAACCTCTTTCATGAGTGATGAATTTGCAAATGTAAATATAAATTGATAAAAGATGCTCAATAAATACCTATCTGAACAATGATACCCCAAATTATAGTGATCAAAACATGGCAAAAGTTGAACTCAAAGGTTGAAGCTCTCCAAGAAAACCATTCCAATTGAGCTCTGAAGGCCTCATAAACTCACACAAAAAATGATTTTGTAAGTCAAAGGGGGACTTTTACTGGAATAATTGTCAGAGCCAAAATCAAAGCTTCCAAAGCTTCTGAGAAAACTGCAACCCCTGACATTGAGGATGACTCTGCTTTTTTTTCTTGAGGTATGCACACATAATTCAAAACCATAACCTGAGTTCATCCTTTGGAAAGCCATGTCTTAAAAGATGCTAGAGGGAAGCGGCTGTGGCTCAATCAGTAGGGCTCCCGTTTACCATATGGGAGGCCCCGGGTTCGGTTCCCGGGGCCTCCTGGTGAAGGCAAGCCCGCCCGCAAGGCGTGGTTAGCTGACCCAGCGAGCGCGAGCAGCAAGGGGGGGATAAATGAATAAATAAATAAAATCTTTAAACGCCGCTAGAAATAAAAAAAAAAGATGCTAGATAACAAGAATGACATTTATTTCTCTCTTGCTTTCATGTGACACTTGCTTTGAAGCCCAGCTACCATGCTGCAAGGAAGCCCCAACTAACCCAAAAAAGAGAGACCACTTTGGGAGGCTGCACACAGGCCTTCTGGTCAACTGAGCCCAGCTGAGGCCCTCATTGACAGCCAACATCAACTGCCAGACAAGTTGAGTGAAGACATCTCAGGATGATTGCAGTACCTGACCATCGAGTCTTCCCAGCCGAGACCTCAGACACCATGGGGCAGAAACAAGCTGACCTTGCTGTGTACTGGTTGAGTTAATTGATTCAAAGACTCTCTGAGGGTAATGAAATGATTGTTCTATCCCACTAAGTTTTGGGGTGGTTAATTATGCAGCAATAAGAGCTGAACCAGTCAGTATCTTTAAGCTCCCCAGTCCAAAAACCTCTATTATAGTATCCAGGTAATAAATCTCCAGCCTTCATCCCATATGGAGGAGAGACCAGCCATTTGGATTTGGCAAGAGAATCTGAGGATTGAACTGCTTCTCTAATATACTTTGTCAGTCTTGTCTCTAATTACACACTCACTCCCACTTACAAAGGTCTTGGTGCCATCAATTCCTGAGCCTCTTGAGGAGGCTACAGTTAAAAACAAAAATTTTTTTTCTCACCCTTCCCTTCAACCACCTCAGGATTCAGCATTGTTTTTATTTGCTAAATCTATTATTCTTTCCTTTAGCTTCCTAGCTTCCAAAGTTTTGTTTCTAAAGTCTTTACTCATGTGTTTATGTTTTATTTTTAAAAAGCCATCTTATTTTTTCGTGGGATTTGTGGAGGAAATGGAGTTAAATGCATATGTTTCATTTGCCATTTCTAACTGAAATTTTACCTAGACTTCCTATATATTTTCTGGATGTATTAACTCCATTTCCTTTAACTTATTTTATTAAAATACGAATAATTAAAAATAGAACAACAACAACAAAAAACTTTTCCATACCTTTTTTTTCCTCAAACATTTAAGTTTTCTGAGATGGGTCTAAATGCCTGTGAGCCCGAAGGCTCCCTAGTTCTCTAGTACCAATCATCATTAAAGAGCTTTTGTGTGTGGTCTGTTACATATTCATAAGGAGTTATAAAAACACAGGCTCAGCCCTGAAGGTAGAGACAACCTAAAGAAAGAAAACAATGTAGAGAAACACTCAAAGATAGTTAAAAAGCATGCCATAATTTCAAATAGCAAGTAGACTAGATTAAATAGTTTCAGAATGAATGGACTGAGGGTTGTCTTCATGCTTTGGGCCATGAAGTCAAGAGAGTTTGAGGTTTCTGCTTCGGTCATAGCTGTTGCCACTTATAGCTGCTACCACCGATTAGGACAACCAACTTGCTTCTCTCCCCCTGTACTCATGGCCTCTTCTGGAAATGGGAGAGTCACCCTCTCCTGTTCTTCCTGCTTTGGCAGAAAGGAAAATATACTCCTGCCTGAAGGACACTCTCCTCTAACCTCTTAGGTGAGCTACAGCCTTTCGGCTACCAGCAGCACTCTATCTGTGGAAGGGCTACTCGGAGAAACCATCCCCGGCAAACTGAGTTACCCAGCACCTCCACTCCCCTACTTCTCAACCTGCTAGTACTTGGGCAGCTGTTTTGCAGGTACCCTTCCCACTCAGAGCTCGGCCCATGCCTCTATCTTTACCACATCTGGACCCATTCCAAACTTCAGCTCTTCTCTACCTAGGAACATCTCTTCTCGCACACTCTCACATTCTCTCATTAAATCATTAAAAAGAGCAGTTCATAAATATGTTCTTGTTTCAAAAGAGTCAATGTGCAGCCTAATGTGGTTTTTCGCATGATCACTCTAGTCAATGAATGTTCAAGCATCCTGTGACCATATGAAAACTAACCTGTTAATTTACAGATGTTTACCTTGATACATATGAGGTAGGTAGAACGTAGAAGAATTTTATGTTTTAAACCATTCAGTTCTTTTAAAGTAAGCTTAGACTTTCTTTAAGTGCAACATTAAGCTAGTCACTTATTTTAATAGTGTATAAAAGCATTTTTTATAATTATATGCATTTGTTAGAGTATACTGATGCAAATACTTTCATATATTTTGGAGTATTTATCTAATCAAATGTCTAAATATTTCCAGGAATATAAAAACAGCTGGGAAAAACAAACAAACAAACAAAAAAAAACAAAGAAGAAATGCTTAAATGAGGGACAAATGGGCCAAGAGCTGAAATGAAACTCTAAGACTATGATAACAAAGACTGAAGAATGAGGTGTGTGGGAAATGAGGAGTGAAACACTATAGATCTAATTAAATAGAAGCACCTGTTGAGATAACTAATAAGCTATAATTAAGATAGAAGAATGTAATAGGAAATATGTCAGCTTTCTGTAAACTTCAATATTAGTTTCACACCACACACACCTATCATTCCATCTGACACAAATACACTTCCTAGAGGTAGATAAGATACTTCTCTATACATTTCTCATTTTTACATGATAATCAACAAATCAAAGGAGCAGGTTTGGTTTTTTTTAACAGAATCTATTTATACCTCTAAAACCTGTTACTCAGATATATGTTGATCTCTCAATAATTCTACCATTGAACCCATTAAGTATAGTATACAAGAAAAGTGAGATTGTACATTATGATCAAAGACAAATATAAACAAATCATTAAAATTCAATAATATTTTATTAATATGCTTTAAAACCTTTTAGTTCAGGGTTTGTTATTACAAAGTAAATGTGATGATCTTCAGGTAAAATGGCACAGTTCTCACTTATTTCTCTTCCAATTCCCATTCCTTCTCCTCAGAGGTAATCACTGTTACATATTTAGTTTAGAATATAGGTAGGTATCTGTCCTTCCAGCCCTTTTCAATGTATTCATACACATATATACACACACATACATGTGGTAGGCACAAATATTGGCCCCCAAAGATGACTCTATCCCAATCTGTGAATATGTTAGGTTACATGCCAAAGGGGAATTGAAGTTGCAAATGGAATTAAGGTTGACCTTAAAATAAGGAGACTATTTTGGATTATCTAGATGGGCTCAATGCCATCACAGGAGTCCTTAAATGTGGAAAAGGGAGGCAGAAGAGTCAGTGTCAGTGTGATGTGATGTGAGGAAGACTCAACTGGCCATAGTTGGCTTTGAAAATGGAAGAGGTGGCCATAAGCCAAGGAATGTAGGTGGCCTCTAGAAGCTGGAAAGATAAGGAAATGGATTTCCCCCTAGAGTCTCCAGAAAGGAGCACAGCCCTGACAACATACCCAGTTTAGCTCAGGTGAGACCCATTTCAGACTTCTGAACTCCAGAACTGTAAGATAATCTATTAAGCCACCAACTTTGTAATAATTTATTATGGCAGCAATAGGAAACTAATACAACACTCATACATCTTTTACATAAATGGAATCACACAATACACATTGTCTTGTGATTTTCTAATTTTCATTTAACTGTATACCTTACAGATTACATGTTAGTATATATAGGTCTACCTTAGCCTGTTTAACAACTGCATAGTATCTATTTAAGGATGTATTAAACTTAACTATTCCCATATCTCTTTATATTTCTTTATTTTTCTGCTTTTATAAACAGTCCTATAATGAATATCCTATTCAAACATCTTTGTTCTCACATGTATATATATATTTTAAGAACAATTTCAGGATATAGAATTCCTGTTTAAAATATATATGCATTTACAATTTTTATGGATTATCCCAAAGTGCCTCCCCAAATGATTTTTTAAACAATCTGTACTCCTACCAATAGATAAGAGTGCTATTTTCCTACATCCTTACTAGCAATGAATATTATTAATGTTCTTAATATTTGTCGATCTGATGGGTGAAAATATTTATATATATATTCCTCTCCCTTGATTATGAGAGACATTGAGTGCATTTCCATATGTTTTGTTAGCTATTTTAGTTTCTTCTTTTGTGACATACTTATTCATTTCCTTTGCTCATTTTCAATTAGGCATTTATTTGTTTCTTGTTGATTTATAGGATATTAATCCTTTTTGTTATGTATGTAAAATATTTTCTCTTTGTCTCTTGTCATTTAGCTTTTCTCATGATGACTTTCATCAATCTAAGTTTTATTTTTGATGTAGTCAAATCAGTCTTCTGTATGGTTTCTGAATTTTGTGAATTGATAAGCAAGGTTGATGCCCTTCATGAATCAAGATGCCAAGAAAGTCTCCTATATTTTCTTCCAATTCTTATAATGTGTAAGTTTTCATTTTTTACTCTTAAAGTCTTTCCATTCTTTCTAAAATGAGCCTTGGCTAATTGTCTTTTCCTTCTAGGTTATATACAGATAATCAATGACATTACATCATGGTTTCCTCACCCCGAATAGTTTTAGCACTTGACATTAAGTATGAACAAGTAGATTAATGATTATGAAAGTAATTTGTGTATATAATTTTTTAAATCCTAGTCAGATATAAGGTATTAGGGTAATGATGATGATAATGTGATGATTTTCAATATTTCCTCCAGTCCTATTCCTTGCCAGTTACTTGCAGATTCTCCTTTTCCATCCTCCTTTCTCTGCATTCCTGACTTCCCCTCTGTGTGCCATCCGCATCTCTCACAGTCCCAGAATTCCCAAAGAACAAGTCTGCATTGTCTGTGAAAATTGACTTTGCAGAGTAGACCTGGACTGCAGAGGAATCTTGGAACTCCAGTCAGGACTCCAGCTTCATCATTTGGTGCAATCTTGTTAAAGACAGCTGCTCCACACAGACACAAGCAGATCCTCCTCTGGGCCCCGCACAGCTGGGGTATATTTACCAAGACAGTATCCCAGGCAGAAGCTCCATCCACTTTATCTCCCCTTCAGGCTTCAGAAGGTGGCAGACACATACCCTAGGCCATCCTTAAAGTCCTGGTAGGCTTGTTAATCAAAGTTTCCTTAGCTTCATCTAACAACGGGGGTGTGTTGAATAAAACTCCCAGAGTCAAGAGTTGGCTCTGCCTCCTTGAAAGAAAAGCACTGAAACAGAAAAGGCATCCCACTGAGATAAAAGCTAAGATAGCAAATGATAACATTTCCAAAATAAATCACTGAGCTTGAATGCCCTGGAATGAAATAAATGAGGAGGGAGATGTCAGAGAGGACCACAGGCTAAACCCAACCCTTTGGTCAACAGATGGGAGGGGATTGGCAGAAGAGCTTGGAATAAGATGTATGTCTTTCTGATAGCTTTTCTAAGAGGCCGCCCAACCTGGATCATTCTGCCTTCCTAGTATGTTTTCCCCATACTTCCTGCCTTCTTCACAAGGGGCAGGCTGAGAGGACATGTTAGGCTGCTGTTCTGAGTTTAAATTTTTTTTCACTGTTTAATCTAAGAAAGCAGTTTATTGGAAACACAGATTTTTTTTTTTAATAGTCTCAGTCCCACGCCCAACTGGGCGGGCCGTGTCACCTGTTGCTGGCATCACTGCCTGAGCCCTGGGGTCCCCGGTGACTCCCTCTGCCCTTTGCCCTGGGCCCACCCTTCCTGACCCCGCTGAGCCCCGCGGCGCGAGCACGGCTTGGGGTCACCATGCCCACACGAGTGTGCTGCTGCTGTTCCGCCTTGCGACCTCGTTACAAACACACGGTGGACAACATTTTCCCTGAAGACCCCAAAGTTGGCCTTGGTAAAGCTGAAATGGAGAAATTGACATTTTATGCAGTATCTGCTAGAGAAAAACTGGTCACATTGGTTCTTACTTGGCAGAAAGGTTGAGCAGGGATGTTGTCAGACATCGTTCCGGGTGTTTTAATTGCTATGGAGGCACTGGACCAACTTCTTACCGCTTGTCATTCTCAAAGCATTAAGCCATTTGTAGAAAGCTTTCTTCATATGGTAGCAAAACTGCTGGAATCAGGAGAACCAAAGCTTCAAGTTCTTGGAACAAATTCTTTTGTCATTTTGCAAATATTGAAGAGGACACACCCTCATATCATCGACGTTAGGACATTTTTGTATCTCCATTCAGTGCCATGTGTCATTCCTGTCATAGTGATCCGGAAATACGAACAGAAATCTGAATTGCTGGAATCATGGGTATTCAAGGCCTGATTTGAAAAAACAGTGAATGACGAACTTCGGGCTACCATTGGGAACGCCAGCATATGGATAAGATTCTTTCATCTCTGTTGTTTAACATGTAAAAGATAGAAGAGGTCATGGGAAAAAGTGTGGGAGGGGTAGGGGTAGGGTATATGGGAATCCCCCTACATTTTCAATGTATCACTTATGTAAGGTTTCTTTAAAAATAAATTAAAATAAAATCTTAAAAAAAGTAGAAGAGGTCGATAGTCAAATAGGTCCTCCTTCTTCTTCCACAGCTGCTGACAAGGCAGAGAATCCTTCTGTGGAGGCCAAAAACTGTTTCAGAGAACTGCTGGGTTGAGTGACTTTTGGGAATATGAATAATGCTTTTGACCAGTTCTTGTGCATTTAGATCATCATAAACTATGGGATCCCAATGAATATGCAGTTCACTGCTTTAAAATTATATCGTATTCCATTCAGACTCAGTATTCTCACCACGTGATCCAGGGGATTCTGGGACACATTGATGCTTATAAAAAAAGATTCTCTGCAGTTGGAGCAGATATTATTCAGGTTCTGTTAGAGGCTGTGGCCCTTGATGCTAGAGGTTCCATAGGCCCCACAGTGCTGGAAGTATTTAACATCCTACTAAAGCATCTGCGTCTCAGTGCTGAATTTGAAGCAAATGATTTACAGGGAAGATCTGTAGGCAGTGCCAACTTAAACACAAGTTCCAAAGACAATGATGAGAAGATTGTACAGATGCTATTATCCAAACAATAGGCTTTTGGGGAAGTAACCAACTAGATTATCAGAGGTCAGAAATCATGATGTTCATTATGGGAAAAGTACCTGTTTTTGGAACAACCACCCATAATTTGAATATCAGTCAACCAGGGGATTTGGAACCAGGCAGACTGAGATAATGGTGCTGAGATAGTTACTTACAGTAACCTCTGGATACAAAGCAAAGACGATTGTTACTGCACTGCCCGGGTCTTTTCTGGATCCTTTGTTATCATTCTCTCTCATAGAAGACTATGAACTGAGACAGTCTTGAAAGCAATGCATAATCTTAGGGATCACCATGACAGGCAAAGCTACTGGGCAAAGCTTCACAGAATCCAACTAATACCAGATGTAGCTGACCTAAAGATTAAAAGAGAAAAAAATTTGTAGACAGGACACAAGTTTCATGAAAAAGAATGGGCAACAGCTATACAGGCACATATATTTGGGCTGTAAAGAGGAAGACAATGTTCATAAAAACTATGAGCTACTTTATGTTTCTCTTGCTCTTATAATTATTGAACTGGCCAGTGAAGAAGTGGTTACTGATTTCATTTGATTAGCCGTTGCTTTATAGGACAGTGCAATTATCAATGAGCATAATTTACCAGTGTTCCATCACTGTAGAATCATAGCTCTGGTTGCAGCATACCTCAACTTCAGAAGTCAGATGTTAGATTTCCCTGCATTTTGCCAGCATGTTAGCAAGGTTATTGAAATTTGAACTATAGAAGCCCCTTATTTTCTACCAGAGCATATTTTCAGAGATAAGTTCATGCTTCCAAAGTCTTCAGAGAAGCATGATTACAGAATCATTAGGTGGAAGTGAATATAGTGTGGAGAGATTATCAATACCATATATGCCACAAATAACAGATGAAGATCACCTTTCTAGAAGAAAGAGCATTGTGGACACTGCATCCATTCAGGTGGATATTTTACCCAGCAATGTTCCTTCTGATGATGTGGTTAATAACAATGAAGAAATCACCTTTGAAGCATTGAAGAAAGCATTTGACACCAATGGAAGAACAGGAGAAAGAGGCATCTTGTGACAGGAAAATTCCAGAAAGCACCTTTTGAAGAAATAGCAGCACAGTGTTAATCCAAAGCAAATTTGCTTCATGATAGACTTGCTCAGATATTGGAACTCACCATTGGCCCTCCTCTAAGTCCATCAGGAACACTGGCCATTACTTCTAGGCATGCCAATACCAGTCTGTCTCAGTCTATGAGATGAAGTTTCCCTATGTGTGTGTGCACCTGGTAATATTGGAAATAGTAATGGAACTTACCTTTAACCAAATGCTTGACATACCATATTAGAAATTTTGGAACTATATATTATTTAGAGTACTTTTGAAGATAGATTTATGCCATGTTAATTTATTTTGGGGTTCCTGTTGTTTTTTAAAGTTGAACACATATTGGTCCACTGTTAAACAATATATTTTAAACTTTTCAAAAAAAAAAAAGTTTTTTTTTTTGTTTTTTTTTTAATTAAGACTTTCAAGGATTAAAAATGTATGAAGTGACCACTATATTTCTTCAACCTCTACAAAACTGCTTGGAAATAGAATTGCTTTTGTTTTGCAAAAGCAAATTTATACAATTATATTCCTAATCCTGGGGCTTAAAAACTATTCTGTGGTTTTTTTGTCCCCATGCTTTAGATAAGTTGTGATAGGCATCCCTCTATTTGTTTACTGTAATAACATGACAGGCTTTCCTCAACTTGTTTACAGTAATAAGATATCATTTAATAGTGTTCCTAGAATACAACCCTAAAAATCACCATACTTTAAGCTTCTAGTTGTTGTAATATAGTGTCTCTTGCTGAGACTTTGACCAGCCTACTTGAGAGGATTAGAGCTTACTCTTGGAGTAATGAATTGTGCAATATTTTTTACATCTTAAGATGTATTTGTTTGCAGGCTATGCTTTGAAATTATAGTAGCATTTTGCTGTGGCTCCATTAATAAAATGAGATATATATTTAGTATGGGGGGAAAAAAAACATTTAAAACAGCTACTAGTTCACCTGTGAGACGTCTGTACATTTCTATTAAGAGCACATTAATATGTATTTTTTACATTGCACATTGTTTTATTCCTTGTAGTAAAAAATTCCCCAAATAGACTTTTTTTTAAAAGGAGGTACCAGGGATTGAACCCAGGACCTCATATGTAGGAAGCAGGTGTTCAACCACTTGAGCTACATCTGCTCCCCCTCCAAATAGACTTTTGATTTGAACCCTAATTTGTATGCAGCTCTTTTTAGGATTAGTTATATTGCACTTGAGAAGAGTGTCTATGGTTTTAGTAATCAAGTGTGCTAAGAATTGTCAATTTAAGCTTCTATTTATTTACGTTGCATAGATTCCATGTATATTTCACACACACATTGACAGACCCATAGTGGTTTCTTAAAATTATGTTCGTTTTAGTGAAGTCCATGACATGGTAAGAATTAACAACTTTCTTTACAAATCATGAAATTCTCTTAGGACATGTTTATAAAATCAGGTTTTTGAAATTCTATCTTTTCAGATTAGATTTCTTTTTACATAAAACAATGTACATATCACAAACTACAGCTTAAAGCAATTCAGTTTTGGTTTTTGTTTTTGTTTGAAAAATTGCAGTGAAGAATGGGATGTTATAACTGTGCATTTATGATTATTGGGCACCTTTAGTAGAAACAGAAAATAGTAAGGGAATAAAACAAGCATATGTGAAAATTTTTGAGTATTTAAATCAAAGTGCCCTCATTCCTTGAAACACACTGGAAATGATTCTAGTCACTAAAAACTATACAAGTACACCAAACCATCCTGGACTGCTCATTAAATGTAAACGAACAAGACCTTATTTTCAAAGTGATAGTGACAGATTTATTAGCCATATTGAGGCAGGCTAGTTTAGGGAATGAAAAGACGAATCTGGATTCTGGCAGAAAAGCATGGCTGTAAAACACATGGCTGTGGAATTCCACCTGGAATCCTCTGAGAGAAAGACCCCTACCAGAAAGCTACTAGAAGACCCATGAGAATTTTCCTTGATTGTCAGGGATCAAGGAAAAGCCCCGGATATTCTCAAGGGGCCTTATCATTGAGTGTCCCCCAACCCCCACTCCCAGGAATTGATGGGTGGGGCAATCAATCAAAACAGCAAACAACTGGCCCGAACATTAGCACGTGGGAGGAATAATTAATGGCTTAAAAAGCAAGGGCAGAAGCAAAATCTGCCCTTTTTCTCCTTTTTTCTGCCTGGACCATCCCGCAAGTATACCTGGGACCCATAATCTGTTATTTTCTCCCATTTCTATTCTCTTCTCTCATTCCTTAATAAACTATTGGCCTAACTAAACCAGCATGTTCTTAAATTCTTTTATGTAACATAGCCAAGAACCTAGAGGGAATCCGGTAACAGTATTGCTGCTGGCACTAACTTCTCCTTCTGTTCAGGTAAAATGTTTCACCATTGACTGTGCCTTTTAAAAAATCTAAGCAGGGGAACATGCAAAAAAATCATCAACCACTTGGATATCATTTTATAGATTAACACCATGTGTTTTTGAGACAGGCTAGAACAGGGACCTGAGGGAGAAAGGTACCCTAGGAAAGCACTAGGGCAATAAGTACAAACAGCTCTGTGTAAAACTCCTGCTTGGGGGCGCCTGTCTTTGCCTGCACCAACAAGGGAGGAGTCAACTGCCCCAGACCCAATACCTGAAGACAACTGATAACCCATCTGTATACCCTCCCCAACCCCCACTCAGGCCTGCAGACACTTAGAACTAATGAAACACTTGTGTTGCCAATCCTTCTTCTGCATATTCAAAACTCACAAGACTTCATTTACATGGAGGGCAGAGGTGGGTGGGGGGAGGCCAGCCTTAAATAAGTCTGCAGCCCCAGCCCCAGCACACGTCTTGCCCTTGAGCACACCTACACACAAGTCTTGGGTGTGTACTCTGGCTTATTCTCATTTCTCATTAAACCCTTGCTTGCTTAACCCGGCACATCTCTGAATTCTTTCTTGAGAATTAGCCAAGAACCTGGAAAACCCACCACCAGCAACATTTTTGTATGAAAAAATATCTATAATTTAATAGTATAAGAAAAGATATATATAATCAATCATTTGCACTAAAGCAAAACACAAACTTACCTCTACAAAATTTCTTGTTTCTCTGAGATTTAAAAATGCATGTATTGCATGTAAAGGAAAATCATTGCAATTAATGTTATCTACCCCTTTCTCTTGTTCTCTCTATAAAATGTTGATTTAGGTTTTGTGGGGTTTATTGGTTTTGTATGTTTGTTTTTTTAAATCACAGAAGACTTCTGTATATCCTGGATTACTGAACTGGTCTTGTTAACAGTGATTCTTGAGAAATGGACCTCTTCTTTGATTTGTTCCTTACATGGTACAGGGAATTCTTCAGGTAATAGGTAGGCATACTACATTGTAATCAGTTTGCATATTGGAAGATTATGATTTGTTGAAGTTCACTGTATTGGTTTATTTTTATAGATATATAAAACCCTTAATAAATTGTTAGTCATTCTTTTTTTTGCTGTTAAAAAAAAAAAATAGCCACATCATTTTAGCATGCACCAGGAGAAATGAAAAATGGCAATCAAAATGTGCCAATGGGGGAGCGGATGTAGCTCAAGTGGTTGAGTGCCAGCTTCCCATGTCCAAGGTCCCAGTACCTCCTAAAAACAGGCAAACAAAAAAACCAACTCTTTTATTGGAGAATGGATGTAGCTCTGTGGTTGAGCACCTGCTTCACATGTACAACCTCCTGAAATATATATATATATATATGACAATGGAAAGCTGTTTGGTGGAAGAGCCAAGATCAAGCCCAGACCTCTTGGGTCACATTCTAGCTCAGGTGTCTTGGTCAAACCTCCACTACATATCACTAGTGTTAAGACACACATAGGTGATAACAGAATTGGACTGCTGAATAAACAAAGATGGGCCCCTGGAATGTGCTGCAAGAAACCGTCCCAATGCATGTTTTCTCGGCACCTTCTCCATGGCAGGCATTGTGCTAGTTTGTGAGGACCATAAAGATAAGCAAGATGTCATTGTAACCCCAGGGGCACATCATCCAGGAGAGGTTAAGGAAAATCAGGAACATGTGACCCAGTCATTGCAGAGGTCCAGCAGGTTTTGATAACTGTCTTCCTTAAAACTTTTGGTTTCAAGAATGAACTTGACTAGCCTTAAAGAGTTGGAGCGTGGGGGGGTGGATGTGGCTCAAACAGTTGGGCGTCCGTCTCCCATATGGAGGGACCTGGATTCGATCCCCAATCCCCTGGACCTCCTGGTAAAAAAAAAAAAAAAAAAAAAAAAAAAAAAAAAAAA
>JAKSZT010053887.1:60003998-60045711 GCA_026826555.1 Tolypeutes matacus
TGTTAAAAAAAAAAAAAAAAAAAAAAAAAAAAAAAAAAAAAGAGTTGGAGTGGGTTTTATTCGTAGTATGACAAGAAGAAAAAAAGTCTTGCAACGAGCAGTAATACAGAGGCATCTCAGAGCCTAATTGAACCAGACTTGAATACTGCCTTTTCCAGTGCTTGCTTTGGCAGTATGTATACTAAAATTGGAATGATACAGAGAAGATTAGCACAGTCCCTGTGCAAGGATTACACGCAAATTTGTGAAGAATCTTTTTCCATCTTAAGTAACTGCATCCTTCTTTTTCACTCTCTTTGTTGACTACCCTCTGCTTCTCTAGGCCATCTAGCTATTGGAGACAGATTATTTTGGTTCCTTCTTGATTCCCAGTCTGAAAATTATGGGAAGACTTTCATTGATCCATCTTAATTCATGTTCCCTCCTCTAACAAATCCAATAAATGAGGGAAGAGATTCATGTAACAGCACAGGAGCTCTACTGGGAACCCCATTGCTATCCTATTCAACCTAGTAAATTCCTCCAAGCTCTGTTGCCATTCTCATTTTAAGCCTTATCATGTTTTCTGGTTTTTCTGTTTTCCTCATGGAATCATACCCAGATTCTCCCTCTCTCTGCCCAGCGCTTTGAAAATAATGAGATTTGAATTGTTTGCATGGTTTGAACCAGCTTCTCTCTAAGACATTGCCACATTGATGACCATAAACCATGGCCATAGGCTCATAATGTATATCCTATCCAGACTCTCAGATGCCAGTTACCTTTGCCTATATAATGAATTGAGATGTCCATAAAATGACCACAAGGAGCACTCCAGAGACTGATAGAAACGTGAGTCTAGGATTGAAGGTATTGATTTTGGGGATGCCTTCAATCCCAGATTGACCTGCCTGGGGTCAATAGTTGAAGTGGTAGAAGCAGACATAATTACCAATGAAGAAATGGTATGTGAGAAGAGAAGATGGCCAAGGAGAACCGGGGGGGTGTGGCGGGGGTGGTTATATGGGAGATGGGCAGAAAATAAGAAGCCTTCAAGGTAAGAGAAAGGCAGAAGATGAAGAGAAGGAAGATAATTTGCTTGACTTACTTAAGCAACTTTTGTTATGCTGCAGGCAACTCTTAGTTAACCAATGATCAGCAAGGGTTAGATTTTCCAGGTCCATGATTTCTCCCCATTCTTTCCATTTCTAGTCCTTGATTTCACTTCTTGATAATATTACCCTTCCGCAGCTGAGAAAGCAGATGGATCAATCTCATTTTGTTACCAAGCAGTAGACCAGATAAAAGGATTGACTGAGGCAGATTATTAGCTGAGACGCAAAGTAAAGATTTTCATTTTTTTATTTATGGATTTCTTTTCATCTCTTCAACAATGCATTAAAACTTTATATAATTCCATAGTCGCTTAGAATTCTAGGCAACAAAGCCTGTTACTGGCTTACAAGTTTAGGAAACCAACCTATATAAGATTGCTTATTATTCCCTAGAAAGGTCTTTCACTATAGGATGTCTCTTTTTATGCCATCTTTTTGTTTTTTTATTTACATACTTGGCATTTAAATCATAGCAAGAGATGAAAAACCCCACTGAGGAAAATATATGTCTGTGTTCATAATAGCATTCATTGTCTAACTGCTCTGGCCAACTTCCATGTTTCTGAGTGTATGTCTAATTTGGTGGTGCCCAGCAACTGTGAAATGATATGACAACAAATAAACATAGATGCTGGAGGTCATAAATAATTTAGATAAGGAGTTCCTCTCTCAATGATGTCAAATCTTCACTAAGGTTTTGAAAATCAGACCCTGTAGGTCAGATTATGGTTCTTTGCCAGGAGAGGTACATGCCCCATGATGTGTTTTTAATAAATAGCTCATACCAATTTTCTGCAAAAGCTATTCATCACTGGTTCTTGAAATAAATGATAAAGAAAATTTTCTTCTGGAAATAAAGGATCTTTCCTGGACAATTAATTAAATCAGAAAAGTCCTTCTAAAGAAACAACGAATACAATAAGTGAAAGCAATAAGCATAGTAGTGTGGTGCCAGCTGTAGTATCAATACCAGTACCACACTCATTTGGGCCTTTCAAATATTTAACAACAGGGAATATAGGAACTCCTGCTTGCATTATACTCACCTTCACAACCCTGCCAACCTCCGGCATATTCCCATTCCCACTTAAACCACATCCCCTAAGCTCTTATTTATCTTAGATTGCCTTCCCAATCCACTCCAGGGTCCCCATTAAATGTGGGGTCCACAGCCAATCAGAGGATTCCAGAGGGCAATAGGAATCATACTTTCTGTGGTCTGAATACTGCATTTCCTTTCTGCACACAACTTGATAGCAATTGTCTCATTAGTAACTTACTTCTTATTTATCATAACACAATTTGTGTAAACCATCTATACCGTATTAAGAAAAATTTGAAAGTTGAAGAACAGGAGTTTTTGGGACTGGGATAAATTTGAAAAAAGGTTTTTGCCTGTGCAGCCATGGGCAAAGAGGGAGGGCTTGGATGAGATACCTTAACTACTTTTAAGGATTAGGGGAAGACAAAGATGGGTGAAAAAGTAGTAAAGACTCAATGGAAGAGCAGTGAGATCAAGAGTGAGATGTGGACAGAGAAGAGTAGAACCAAATGCAAAGCCACATATGGATGGAATACTCCAGAGTTCTCCCTTTCTTCAGTGACCAGGGAGTGTTTTGGGGTTAGGGAGCATGGCTTACTAGATTAGGCTGGACAAGATCTATTTAATTAAATGTTCCCAACAAAATCAGATGAAACATTCATAAACTTCATCTTCATTGTTGGTTTCCAAATACTAAATAAAATATTTGCTCCCAAGTAGGGTAGTCAGTACTATTTACAAATTATTTCCAACTTTCATTTTCTGGGCATTGCACTACTCCTCCTCCTTTGAAGTTAGGTTATATGATTAGCTTCAGGCAACCATTTGTGAGTAGAAGCTTTACAAGCCAATATGCAATATGCCGTATTTCCTTCCCAATGCTGCAATGAGGGTGAAGGTATGTGTCCAGATGATGCCTCTACAGCTTGAATCCCGCAGGGTTTACAATGGGCCAATCCCTTCTTTTGAACTGCTTTGGACTGTAGCATGAGTGAGAACTAGGATTCCAAACTGGACAATTTTGAGAGTGAAAGAGACAACAGGCACAATTTGAAAATATCAACCTAGCAAGATCTAAATTTGTTGTGCTAAGCCACTGAGATTTGGGGATTGTTTTTTTTGTTTTTTTTTTACTGCCACTACTTATCCTGATTGATACATCAAGGCACGTGTAAGTAACGTACAATAATACGTTTTGAGAAGGTCAATAGGTGAACCATGTAGTCCTCACCATAACCTCGCAAGGTTGTTAAAAATGTAGGCTCAGACATGTAGGCCTAAGATGAGGTAATAAATAAGAAAAATAATTTTGGACAAGGAAGGTGCTATGAAAGGCGACTATATGATTTTTCATCCAAACAAAGACACTTTTAAGAGTGAAAGAAGAGGGGGGCAGATGTGGCTCAAATGGTTGGGTGTCTATCTCCCATATGGAGGGACCTGGGTTTGATCCCCGGGACCTCCCGGTAAAAAAAATTAAAAAAGAGTGAAAGAGGATATGCTAGGACACATAGCACAATCAGTACTGTCCAGGGAAAATTAAGAAATATAGTCACCCTGGCTACGAAAACTAAAACAAGATAGTGGTCAGGTAAGGCATCTCTAAGCAGGTGGTACTTGAGGCTGGACCAGGAGAAGGAGCCAGTCATGTCTTGCTATAAAGGAAGTGTGTTCCAGGTAGGAGAACAGACAATGCAAAGACCATGAGGCAGTAATGAACTTGGCATATCTGAGGAACATCAAGAATGTTGGTGTGTTTGTATCAGATGTTTCTAACAAAGAAGAAAGTGATATAGAGATAAGGTCAGAAAGATATTAAGGGAGAGGTCATGTAAGGACCTGTAGATCAGGGTAAGGAGTTTGGACTGCATTACATGTGTAATGAGAAACTGTGGAGATGGTAAACAGAAAAACATGATCGCATTTATTCTATGAAAAGGACACCCTGGCTTCAAAACTGGAGAATGGGCTATAGAGGGAAAGAGTGGAAGAGAGAGCACCAGTCTGGAAGCTTTTGTTGGAACCCAGGAGAGAGATGATGGTGACTTGGACTAGGCTGGGAGCAGAGGAGAAGGTGAGAAGTAGATTCCAGGCATATTTTGGAAGTAGAGCCAACAGAACTTGCCAATGATATGGGGAAATAGAAGAAAGACAGAAATCAAAGTCCTAGGTTTTTAACCTCTATAACTGGGTTATATTAGTATGGTGGTACTAATAATTGAGATGAGACACTTGATCAGAGCAAGTTTTGGGGGAGAAATGGGTGGAAATCAAGAACTCTACTTTGTTTATGGAATAACTTGTGATCACATCTCTTCTCATAGCACCAGATATCACTGACACACTGATAATGCCCAGAATTGTTTCCAGTCATGAAGCCCTACTCCAGTAGCCAACTGCAAAACATTTCCACTTTGATGTCTAACAGACATCTCACTTCTCATACCTTGCTGAGAGCAAGGCACCTACCTCACACCAGGTCCACTGGATCTCTCCAGTAAGGAAACTGTCTCTTAGTGGTTTCTTCAAGGAGTGACAAGTTCATTTTCTTAGGTTTCTGTTTGCCTGGTACTGCCAGCAGGTCCCTGCTTAACTTTGCTCTGAACACCAAAGCATCACTCTAGCGTAACAGTCTTTCCATGCCACCAAGAAGGAACATCATCCTTTAGCCCATGTAATACACCCAAGATCTCCTCTACCCTGAAATATCCTAGGTTTGCCCTCAATTTTCCCCATGTAACACTATGATGCATTATGTAAAGGCATTACCACAAAAGAACTGAAGAATTTGCAAATTCAATGTACTTTAAAGAAGTTTTAGGTAAGGAGACTTAGAGTTGAAAGAGATGTGGGAATGATTTTGAGTTCAGAAAATGGTGGCAAGGAGACAAACCAAGACCACATAAAGTATCCTATTTCCCATCATGACTCTGGCCCTCTTCTGGCCATGCCCCTTCACTGGGTCAAGGGACTGTGCCCACTCAGAGTCATGTCTTCCCTTCTTTACCACATTCTAGATACCTGAGATCTGGGAATTCCTTGCCCAAATATTCCCCACACCTGCACAGGCCTCTTCTGTGGGCCCATCCTCCAAAGGAAGGATGTGTTACCATTACAAGCCTCCTAAGTCCTGGTGGTGGCTAAAGGGAGGCTGTTTGCAAGGCTTGTGTGGACGGAGTGTGGATAGGTAAGCTGCTTTGTCTACAGGCAGAGGCTCCTTGTGGTGAGGGACAGAACCAGAGGGTGGGAAAAGAAGGTGGCAGTCAGTAGAAATTGGGAGCCAGGGGCCAGCTGTTCCATGCCATCATCATGTACAGTTGAGGAACTCTGAGGAGTCCAAGGGTTCTGAAGTTGAACCTGGCCGTTATAAAGATATATTTGTGAAACTAGAAAAATAGAGCACATTAAATGATTAGTCTCTTATTTTGATGTGCAACTTTTAAATTTTTAGACATACGGTGTGTAGGACTCCGTTGGCATCTTGCCCTGGGCCCTGCAAATACATCTGTTGGAAAGCACAAAGATCTGTTGCTTTGAGACTCTCATTACCACTAGAGATGATGATAAGGACTTGTGGCCCTTTCACCTCTGCTCTGCAATATTTCTATCTTAGTAAAACGGTGCAGATTTAACAAGGAGAAGATAGGGCTGGGCACAGCAGTCTCAAGATGGAATTTGTCCCAACTCTCTACACCAACATCATGCCTCGGGGCAGGAAATGTTATCGAAGCAGATATAAAGGTTATTGTGGTTTTCTCTACAAAAGTCCATATGCCAGGATATACGTGTTTGGTTTTAAATGTGAGAAGAAAGATGCTAAAGGATCAGAGTCGGAGTTTGTGTGGGGAAAACAACCGTGATCAATGCTGAAATTTTAGGAACTGGGGGGCTGGGATTGCATGCGTGCTGAAGGCTCAGGGAAGGGGTGTGACTCCCAATGACTGGGAGGTCTGCCAGACCCTGCAAACCTGGCCACTCAGCCCCAGGTCCTCAGCGTAAGGTATCAGGCCCTAACCCTCTACGCAGGATCCACAGGGGAAAGCATCTGGGGTCACTTTCTGGCCTTCATCTTCACTGGCTCATTCTAAACCCAGAATATATAAGCGGTCTTTGTGACCGACACCCTTCATTTTACCAAATGGAAGCCTGGAGAGGATACCTGGTCTACCTGACATGTGCACAGCCCAGCCCAGAACACAGCCCAGCTCCCTCCCACACACTGACTCTAAGAGGAGCAGGCGCCTGCGCTGCTTATGGTGGTATTAAGTCTTCAAAGTGGCTTAAAGCTCCAAATTTCACTTCTCCCAAGCCCAGAGCAAGGGGAGAATGGAGTCATTCAGAGGCCATGTCCTTTCTCTCTGACACAGTAGCTATCACTCAAGTCCCGCCCACCCTGGGGACTGAAGTAGCACCTCAAGGCTAGGGTGTGGCCTAGCATTAGGAGTTTTGCAGATTCTCACGAGATTCCAATGTGCAGCCAACAGCACCCGCCACGCCCCTTCACCTGGGAAGTTTTTTAGATTTAAGCTAACCTTTCCTAAACTGCACTGTCATTGATAATTCATTCAGGAGAGAGACATCCTTGGGCATTGTTTCAAGCAGCACTGGGCAAATCTGTGTCACTAATGTAGGCAAAATAATGGTGAATTTGGACTTAATGCAGTGTCAATGGGCCCATAATGCTCTCCTTCCTTGCTTGCTATTAATACAATTTTGGGCAGATAAAAATCAATATAAAAATAGCTTACTGTGAAGGTTGGAACTTATATACCTAACCATTTCACTATTTTAAAAACACGGCCCCAGATAATAATTTGTATCAAGACTAATGTTTAAGAAAGCTTTTTAAATTGCAAAAGTAGAATACTTATTCTTGATCATTATGAGGATTTTCATTTGCACAGAGATCTTTTGTATGAATTTGAAGTTACTAAGCGCCTCTTTTTTTTTCAGCAAGGATGTAAGGGAAGCAGAGGTGTGGACTCGGGTGTCTGGAATCCTCTTTGCTCATCACTACCCTCAGGTCAAAGAACCAAAGCCCCAATGGCAGCTGCAAACTCTGACCCGCAAACCCCCACCCTGACCAGACTGTATTTTTTTTCTTTATTGAAAGAAACTGAGAGGTAATCCAGAAGAAAATCTGGAAAAAAAAAAAAATTGGAATGTCACTATGAATTGGAATAGTCTCTGCCTCTGTGTAGTGAGCAAAGATTGTCTGAGGGCTGAAATAAGGGGTGGCCTGGTCTGGTGGATGACAATGGAAGAAATCAGGAGTCACTGCAATCAAAATATAAGATCATTCAAAAAGCTGTTTTTCGATTTAAGGTGGCATTTGCTCTTTAATTAACTGAAGGTTGAGAAACAAGTCATTTTCCGCTTCACTGATAAGTCAATATTTTCACTCCAAAGAATGACCACTCTCCTTTCCTTCTTTTACCTAATAGAATTCTTAATTGATTAGTGTTTAGCAATGTTAAACATTCAGAGGTGTTAGAAGAACAGCTCTCATTTAGCTCAGAACAAAATAGTCTTAAGAACGTGTTGGCTCAACATGGAAATGATTCTATGGGATTGAGGCAGGTTAGTGTAGTGAAAGAGAGAAGGTGGCTGAGACCCAGCAGAGAACATGTCTGGGAGACAACATAGCTAGCAGACAACACAGCCCTGAAACCTGCCTGGAAACCTCCTGAGGGGAAGGCTGCTACTTAAAAACAAAGCCGGAAAGATCCACGAGATCCTGGCCACAAGATCCCATTTGAAACTCTTTCCAGGGTCAAGGGGAAGCCCCAGATACCTTCAAATAAAAGGCCTCACCATTGGCCCCCTGAGAGCTAACAGGTGGGGCAACCAATCAGAACAGCAAACAGCTGGGGCCCCTCCCCAATATTAGGAAAGGGGAGGAGGAAAGACTTAAAAAGGTCTAACCTAGGGCCCCATGTGTGCGTCTCCCCCTGTAGCATTCCCACAATCTATGTCTCAGATTGTGTACTGTTTTTCTTTTCTTGTTTCTTAATAGTCTTTACTCCCTTGCCTACCCTATGGCATATCCTTAAATTCTTTTATGCGACATAAGTGAAGACTCTAGAAGCCCAGAGCCCAAAGCATTCTGCTAACAGGGTGGGCAACTTGTCTAGTGCAATAAGAGCCTGGCATTTTCTTGTTACAGGCAACCAAAAATGAAGATTCCTTCAGGAATCTTCTGAAGAGAGGAAGGAATGAAGCAGTGCCAAACACTTTGCTGTCCTTGAGACTTAACTATACCCTCAAAACAACTTTTGAAGTTATAATTATTTCCATTTCAGAGATTGGTATGGCAGGCCAACGAGTAATGCCAGAGAGAAAAATAAAAGACAATGATCACTTAGCAATCCCTGACATAGGAAAATAGATGGATTAGGTTTTCTTCAATATAGTTCTGATAGATCTGTTTTATAACTTCTATGAAGGACAATTTGGCACTATCTATCAGAATATAACTGTACATACCCTATTATACAAAAATTCTACATACTGGGATTTATCCTATAAGTAACATGTACATATGCAAGGCGTGCGTGTTCAGCATATTCATTTGAGCAGTTTTGAAATAGCAAAAATTTGTGGCACATCAATCAATAGAATATCATGCAGCCATTAAAATGATGCTACTCTTTCTGATGTAGATGCCTCTTCAGGGTAGAGTAAATGGGAAAAGAAGGAACAGAATAATGTGAATGTTTATATAAACTTTTAAATATGTATGAAGCAGACTAGTTTAGGGAATGAAAAGGCAAATCTGGGACCTGGCAAAAAACCACAGCTGTGAAACATGTGGCCATGGAAACCATCCCTGAGGGAAAGATCCCACAAGATGGCTGCTGGAAGACCCTTGTGAGAATTCCCCATTTGGAACGGTATTTCATCCAGGATCAAGGAAAAGCCCTGTGTATTATTAAGGGGCCTAGTCATTGGACCCCCCACCCACCCGGGAAATTGATGGGGGGGTGTAACCAAACAAAACAGCAAACAACTGGGACTCATCCCCTGCATATTAACAAGGGGTAGGATAATTAATGGTTTAAAAAGCAAGCTCAGACACTAAATTTCCCTGTTTTTGCCCTTTCTCGCTTTGTGTGGACCAGCACGCAAGTACACCTGGGGATTTGTAATCTGTAATGGGTGTTTGTAATCTGTAATGAGGACTTGTAACCTGTAAATCAGCCCTTTTTAGCCTTTTACCTCTCTCTGCCTGGACCAGCCTGCAAGTATACCTGGGACCCATAATATGTTTTTCTCCCATTTCTCTACTCTCATTTTCTTAATAAATGAGTGGCCTAACTAATGACATGTACTTAAATTTTCTTTTGTGACATAGCCAAGAACCTAGAAAAAATCCGGCAACATGTATATATATATATATATATATATATATATTTATATTTATTTATATTATATATTTATAAGGTATCTCTGGAAGGATACACAAGAACCTGGTAACAGAGGTTGCCTCCTGTGAGGGGAGCTGTAGTGACAGGTAAGCTACAAGACTTCTCATTTTGTACCTTTTGAATTTTGTACCATGTGCATGCGCTATTTATGGAAAAAGTTTAACAATTTAAAGAGAATTTACAGCCCTTATTTCAGACTCAGAGAGGTAGCACAATGAACCCAAGGTCACAGAGGTCAAAAGTGATGAAGCCAGGATTTGACCCTGGTCATCTGGCTCCCACATCTATGCACTTTCATCTTCACTATGCTGCTTATCGACCTGTTGTTTCCCTTCCATCACCTCAGATAATGAGACAGGAGGACTGAAATACAGTTCTCCCCATCCAAATGGGTCCATTTCCCATCTGCAGTAGGGCTGTATTTAAACATCACCTGAAAGAGATCTGAGTATATATAAGTAGTAAATGAAATCCAAAAAGGACATTATTTTACCTTTTGTCAATTGAGAAATTACAGAATGAGCTGCAAGGCAACAAAAATGTTTATTTGGAGTCTTAAAATGGCAATTCTGGGAGCACAGATTCAGTTGGTAACACCTTAGGGCTTTCAAGCAAGGGTTTTTAAAGAAAAACATTACGGAAGTTGTTTGTAAAGCATTATGATTGGTGGATATTTGGGACTTTCCAAATATCCTTCAAGTTAGACACTTTACTGATTTATCTTGCATTTGGTTTATGGCATCCAGATGTCCTCAGAAACATTGTTGCTTTTGGTTCCACATACCTTGGAAGTTGGTGATATTTGGCTGAGACATGCATAAGAGTAACTTCCTGAAGTTACTTCCTGACTCCATTTTAAATCTTTTAGCCATGGTAACTCCATTTGTTTTTTATCTCTTCTCACTTTCTTATTTCAATATCTTACAGATCATTTTCATTCTGTGAAGCTTCTTTTTAATGTTTTGTAGCAAACCAAGCTCCTGAATAATTTAGGTGAGAAAATATTACAAACTTATACCGTGACTTTAAGTTAGAACCTTGAAATTCTCATTTATTGAGAGTCTATATACCAGACTCTGGAAATACAAAAATGAGCAAGACATTCCCCAGTCCTTAGAGGGCTTGAGTCCTGCTGGAAGATGAGTCAGGCATGCAAGAATCTATGATCCAAGGCAGAATGTGATGCCTTACAAATATGTGAGATACAGAGGGTGTGGGAACATAGGGGTGAGAAAGGCAATGGGAACAAAGGATGGCTTCATCAGAGGAAAAGGAAACATTCTATCAAAGAAATCATTAAAGGGCGAGGGAGGGAAACAGATGATGCTCACGCAATTGGGTTCCCGTCTACCATATAGGAGGTCCAGGGTTCAATTCCCGGGACCTCCTGGTGAAAGGCAAGCTGGCCGGCGCCATGAGCTGGCCTTCGCAGAGAGCTTACCCTCGCAGAATGCTGGCCCATGCAGGGGAGCTGGCACAGCAAAATGACGCAACAAAAAGAGACACAGGAAAGACAATAAGAGACGCAGCAGACCAGGGAGCTGAGGCGGCGCAAGAGATTGAGCACCTCTCTCCCACTCCAGAAGGTCCCAGGATCTGCAACCAGTGTTGCCAAAAGAGACGACAAGCAGACACAGAAGAACACACAGAGAGCAGGGAGTGAGCACAAAACAACGGGGGCGGGGGGGGGGGTAAATAAAAAAGTAATAATAATAATAAAAAGTAAGGGGGAGGGAGGCTCTTGCCCCATCACTCCGTTAGAGTCTGGGTCACACATCCCAGATCCACTGAGCCCAAGTGGTGCCATGAATCAACAGCCAGATCCATAGGCACTGGGGAGCTCAGGCACTGAGGCAGTCCTTGCTTTCTCCAGTCTATCTTGAGTCAGAGGGGAAAGAGGGCGGTGCTGGAGAAGTCAGGGACACACCTAGCAGCACTGTCTCAGCCCTCCACTCCCACCTCTTTTTCTATTGTGTGCAGATGTTTCAGTAGGTTTCCATTCTAAGAAAAGGCCTGACCATACCTTAAACCCAGGACCTGGGAACCAGCAGCCCTATCTGCTTATCAGGACAAGAACTCTCAGTGGCAGGGCCCCTCCCCACGAGTTGTATAGATATCCCGCCCTCAGATAGTTTAAGTGTCTCTCCCCTCCCGCTGCCATCCTCGGACACTGAGCCTGGATCCTAATCGTGATGGTCTCTTTGCCTGCTCCTTTGGACCCTTTGTGCCGTGTAAGTAATAAAATGGTCATTTGCTGAAAGTTTCTGTTGTGCCTGAGCCTGTGTTCCCATGACACATCAAGTAGCAACCTGCTTCACAGGCCCAGTGTTGCCACATCTTCCTATTTTATGTGAACTCTCCTAACTTTTCTCCCCCTCTGAACCCAACCAGCAATTCCAGGTGATGGGTGCTCTGATGGGAAAGGACAAGAGGCTGTGGGAACACAGAGAGTAGGCATCAATTCCAGGGTCTAGGAGAGTCTGGGAAGTCATCCAGGATGAAATGATCTCTAAGTAGAGGCCTACAATCTGAGTAGGAGTTATCCAGGCAAACAGAAAAGGAAAAAGCATTCTAAACAAGGAGAAAAGGGAAGTTAATCACCCCATTAGAAGAACTGATGAAAAGGCCAGCGGAGTGGGTGTAGCTCAGTGGTTGAATGCCTACTTCGCATGGACAAGGTCCAGGGTTCGATCCCTTGTGCCTCCTAAAAATAGAAAAATTCAATATGGCTGGAGAATGAGTGCAAGGAGTTGGAGCATGATTAGAGAGAATGTGTCTGGAGATCTGAGGAGATGCCAGATCATGAAAACCATGTTAAACCATGAACTTCATTCTAAAACCAATTCCTTGGTTTGTTTGATTTATTCATCCATCTATACATCCATCCATTCATCCATCCATCACCCATCTCAACTTTGGCTGTTCATTAGAATTACACAAAGAGCCTTTAAATATCCCAATGCCCATGTTGCCTCTCAAACCAACTAAATCAGAATGTCTGAGGGAGGAACTCTGGGATCCTTATTTTAAAAAAAAACTCCTTAGGAGATTCCAGTGTGTAGCCAAGTTTGAGGACCACTGAAATAATTTATTAATTTACACATCTGACAGGCTAACCAAGATCCTGCAATGAACTGCTCTGTATTCTGGCTTTTCTATCCCAGGCCAATGACCTGCATAGGACTGGACATTTGGTCCAGGACCCCAACGTCTTTAGGACACCATTGTGAAAATTAGAATAGGCACCCCTTCCTCAAGACATATTGTTTCATTCTGTTTGAAATTGTCTTAATATTGTATACTGATTATGCTAGAATAAAATCTGCCCATCTGTCAGGAAATTGTTATAATAAACATACAAATCAAATCAAGGATGTCTTCAATTCAAATGCAGGCCCCTGATTTGTGGCAGCCTTGTATAGTGCATAATCTGTACAACCATAAATAGTGACCCTCTTTTATTCAGAGAAGGTGTGTAACCCTGGGCACCCAACTCTCCAGCCTGAGCCAAGCCAAACTACCCTTTGGCTCCTTTCCAGTCAGAATGACCCATAAATTAAGTGGAATATATTTTCCAAAGCCCAAGTGAGGAACTTGGCTCTGAGAAAGGCTTTTACTTTTTTGACTAGTAGATTTATTTAAATTAAAAGTCTTATAAAAGGCATAAAAATTAAATCACATTTATTTATTTAATGATTCATCTTTATTAAGAAGAATTATATTGCATGAAATTGAAATTGTTCTGGAAAATCTTAGAAGAATAGCTGCCAACCTCTTAACTTCCAGTCTGAAATTCTACAGCTCTGCTCTTCAGTCTCCCCATGACAGGACATTTGTGCCCCAATCTGCTCTCTATGCCTGGTGAGTTCCTTGCAGTTTACAGGCCTTAGGTGATGATGATGGTTCTGATGGGGGAATGATTCTCTCCCTGTACAGCTTCTCATGTACATAGGTGGCTTCTTGAGAAAGAAGGACCATTCCCTGCCCTTTCTCTCCTTACTAACCCTTGGTAGGCACACCATAGTGGCACTGCCATAGAGGAATCTGGGCTCACCAATGGCTGAGGAAAGGGGACACAAAGCCGACAAGGGCGATGGGCCCAGTGACCCACATGGAATGTTTGTCCCACTGATGATTAGGACAGAGGGAGAGGCATCTTCAGATGAGGAGGAGTCATACTGAGCTGGAAAATACCATCTGTGAACTTTGGCAAAATACCTTATTTCTACCTGACCAGTGGACAATATAGAAATAGTAGTAGTGAAAGTAATCTTTGTTCCCAAAGACATATCTACCACATTGCTGATACGTGAGGCTATGGCCTGGCCCCCATCCTTCCCAGCATTATTTGTCCAAAGAATCTAAATGTATAGTGAAACGAGTCCTATTTTGGAAGAGAAGATCCTAGTGCCAGTCCTGTTATTAATCAGTTTTTTAATCTTGGGCAAGTCATCTCAAAACCTAGTACCTCCTAGTTCTCATCTGTGGAGTAAGGGGGTGAACTAACTAGCCTCCAAGATCTCTTCCAGATCTAGCGGCAGCACAGCATAGAGAGCAGAGACTCTGGATCCACAATGCCTGGGTACACAGTGTGGTTCTGCCTCCTGATAGCTGTGTGACCTTGGGCAAGTGATTCATCCTGTCTATGCCAGAGTAAGGTAGGGATAAAAATGCTACCCACATCATAGGGTTGTTGTGAAGATTAAGTGAGATGATATACATGAAGGTCTTAGACCAGAGCCTGGCACATAGAACATGCTTTTAAAGTGTTCTACTAGAAAGGAAGCCACTTAGATACAGAGAGCTTTGTTTCTTTTGATCACTTAAGTGGTCTAAGTGTGGATAGCATTTTCTGGCACATTGTAGACAGTCAAGAAATATATGAAAAAGAGAGAGAGAGAGAAGGGACTCTACGACCTCAGGTCCAGGTTTTGCAACTGGATCTTCCCTGTCTCCTCCCTGCCCTATTGAGTTTCCCTGCCATCATTCTTACTATGGTGTATAGAATCTTGAAGAAGAGAGAATTATATGTAAATTACAAAAAATATACTTAGGTACTGTGACAAATTGCATTGTCCAAAGTGGCTGCAACAATATTTTCAGTCCCATATGCTCTTCCAGAATATTGCCAGTTTCCCCTATGAAGAGATGGCATCTAGGCCCCTCTGCTTGAACAAGGGCAGGCCTTTGTGGTTGCCTCAACTAATGGAGTATAGGGATGAGATGTCATGTGACTTCCAAGGATAGGTCATAAAAAGTGAAACAGCTTCCACCCGAGCTCTCTCAGAATACTAAACTTGAGACCCTGAGCTGCCATGATGTGAGGAAGCCCAAGCCAGTCTATGTGGGGAAAACAAGGAAACTACATGAAAAGAAAGAGATGCTCCAGCACCACTCTCCCTGCTCCAGCTCCAGCCACTGTCTGACTGTAACTACATGAGAGACACTGAGTCAAACCACCTGGCTAAGCTGCTGAAATTCCTGACCTACCAAAACTGTGGGAAATAATAAATGACTGTACTTGTTTTAAGCCATTATTTCGGGATGATTTGTTATGAAGCAATAGATAACTGGGATCAGCTATAAACTGCTTGGTAAAGCATAACAAACCACTCTGGTTTATTGAGGTCCACTTCTCTCATACCCCAAATGGCTATATGGTCCTTGAAGATGCTGGATCTTTTCTGGCAGGAATTCCAAATACAACCTCCCCCAAACCACCTGGGGACTTTTCTCCTGGCACTACACCAGAACCCCGAGGTTCCATTCTCACAGTTTAAGACAATAGGCTAATGAATTGCTCTAACCTTGGCCCCTGTCTTAGTTTCCAGGCTGCTATGATACATTTACCACAAAATGGGTTGACGTAAACAATAGGGATTTATTATCTCACAGTTTTTGGGTCTACAAGTCCAAAATCAAGGCATTGGCAAGGCCGAGCTTTCTCCCCAAGACTTGGTGCATTTTGGTGCTGGCGGGCTACAGTCCTTGGGGCTCCTTGACTTGTGTCTCTGCCTCCACCACAAGGCAAGCTGTCTCCTCTTGCCTTGGTCTCCTCTTTTTGAATCTTTCTCTGACTTATGGTTTTGTTTTTGTTTTTGTTTTGACTGACAGCATCTGAATTTCCTTTCTTTATAGGGCCTCTAGTCATGGATTAAGGCCCACCTTGATTCAGTTAGGCCACACTTTAGCTAATAATATCTTCAAAAGTCCTATTTACAATGGGTTCACAACTGTAGGAATGCAGATGATGATTAAGAACATGCCTTTCCTTGGGGTACATAATTCAACCTACCACAGCCTCCTAACCTTGGTAGTCTTGTCAGGTTCCAAGGAACTGAAGCAGGCTAGTAAGATAGGGAATCATGGATCTGGAACCTGGCAAGAAGCCCACGTGGACATCAATACTCCTAAGATGGCTGCTGGAAGACCCTCGCAAATGAGATTTCCTCCGGAAGCCAGGAGAAGCCCCAGATATTCTCCAGGGGCCTTATAATTGGGCCCTCCTGAGGGATTGATGGGTGGGGTAATCAATCAAAACAGCAAACAGCTGGAACTCCTCCCATGCCATTAGCAAAGGGGCAAAATAATTAATGGTTTAAAAAATAAGTGCAAAGGTCAAATCTCCCTAGCTCTCTTTTGGCTTCTGCGCTCTGCTCCCGCCATGTCCCCCCTGCTCCCGCCATGTCCCCCCTGCATAAATCAACATGCAAGTAAAACCTGGGCATTTATAATTTAAAATGGAAAACTGTAGTCTAAAAATCAGCCCTCTTTATCATCTTCAGCCCCTTACTCTCTACTAGGGACCCATGATCTGTTATTTTCTCCCATTTCTCTTCCCTCTTGAAATTCATTTCTGCAGCAGTCAAGATCCTAGACAAAATCCGGTAACAGAACCTCTCACTCTTCAGGAGGGACCCTGTTTTCTCTCTTTGCTTCCAGTAACTGTTAGGCCCCTCAAAAGCCTTTCTCCAGAATAAAAATTTCTAAAAGAAACCATGAATTTGTACTACAAAGTGAACTCTAAGTTAAACCATGAACTATAATTAATAGTACAATTATAAAAATGTGTTGTCATTAATTGTAACAAATGCTCTACACCAATGCAAGGTGTTAACCGGGTGGAATATGGGAATCCTGTATTCTATGCATGATTGTTCTGTAAAGTTTCAACTTCTCTAATAAAAAAGGGCACGAGGAAAAAAAAAAAAAAGCCTTTCTCACAGGCTCTTTCTTGAGAGGCTTCACATTTCCCTAATTTTCCCATCATTTACCACTTTTCCTCAAGTCTCAAGATGATAACTCCAATGTCTACTTTTAGTCATTAATATTTGATTGTGAAAGTGACACCTATAAATCCTAAATTCACATTGATAAGCATAACATAGAGTTAGTTCTAGGAGAAAAGGCTACATTTATCATAGTGAGAGAGGAACCATTCATCATAATAACAATTCAGGATATATATTTACACATTAAAAGAATAACAGCTCTTTGGGTAATCCTTTATAATAAAGTATTCAAGGAGCTGTCCATACAAATCTTCTCACTTGATCTTCACAATAACTCCTTGACATTATTATTGGTTTGCAATATTATTTTTCATTTACCATATGAGGAGATTGACACTCAAAGATGTGAAATGACGAGGAGGTGAGTACAGGAGGGAGAGATCCTGGTCTCAAATTTCTTCCTTGGCTCAAAATGCATTTTTCTTAGGTGAAATTATTATTTGTCATCCTCATTTAAAGTTGTATGATAAATTTGCAAGCCCCTCCTTCTCTTATAAATTTAAGGCATTGCTGCTTCTCTGAGACAGAGAGGAAGTCAAAGAGAAAACAAGCCTATGTCAGAATGCCTGAAAAGGAGTTCTCTGAAAGTGGAGAGCAGAAAGTAAGAAAGCGTAACTCCAAGGTTGCCATAAGGGACAACTCAGGTCTGACTTTTCAGAAGCAGCTCATGGTGTAGATCCAAGAATCTGGATACAGAAACCTGCATTTAAATTTCAACTCTGACTTATTAGCTACAATGACTTGAACAAGTAAGGTTTCCAAAACTTGATTTCTTCATCCGTAAAATAAGATATTAATAGCATCTAGTGTACAAAGTATGTAAAAGAGAATTGAAAAAAGGTGTTCAAACAAAACCTTGTACATGAATGTTCATAGCAGCAGTATTCACAATAGCAAAAACGCTGAAACAACCCAAATGTCCATCAACTGATGAACAGATAAACAGCACATGATATATCCAGACATTGGAATATTATTCAGCCATAAAAAAGAATAAATTACTGATATATGCTATGTATCAGCCAGGGTTCTCCAGAAAAACAACAAATAGGAAATATATAGAGATAGATGAGAGAAAAAAAATCTCTATATATATATTATATATATATGATTTACTTTAAGAAATTGGGTCATGGGACTGAGGAGGAGGGACTGTCAAGTTCAAAATTTTTAGGGTCAGCTGGCAGGCTAGAAACTCAGACAGAGTTGTACTCTTGAGACAGAATTTCTTCTTCTTAAGTCCTTCAACTCATTTAATGAGGCCCACCCATATTACTGACAGTAATTTCCTTTACTTAAAATCACCTAATTGTAGATGTTCATCAAATCTACAAAATACTTTCAGGGCAACACCTACACTAGTGTTTGATTAAATAACTGAGTACTATAGCCTAGCAAAATTGACATGTAAGATTAACCATCACATGCTACACCATGCATGAACCTTAAAAACATTATGCAGAGTGAAAGAACCAGACATAAAAGGCCACATATCATGATTGCATTTCTATGAAATATTCAGAACAGGCAAATCCATAGAGACAGAAAGCAGATTAGTGGTTTCGAGGCTGGGTGGGAGTGAGGGAGAATGGAAAGTAACTGTTAATGGGTACTGGATTTCTTCGTAGCGTGATGAAATTGTTTTGCAATTAGATAGTGGTGAAGGTTGTACAACTCTGTGCATATACTAAAAACCACTAAGCTGTACAATTTAACATGATTAAAATGGTGAATTTTATATTGTGAATATTTTACCACAATAAAAAGGTAAAAAAATATATACCCATATAAAGCACCAAGCACAGTATCCAGCACTTCATAGGGGTTCAATCAATGGCCTTTCTTATTCTTTGACTAGAGCCTTTTGTCAAGTCTACTTGCTCTCTCCCAAAACCCACAAAATGAAAGATGAGCACGCAACACAGCTCATTGGCAAAACAAAACTTGCATTGAAACCTTGTGTCAAGGGAGTCTAGGAAACCTACTAAAGGAAACGCCAACTAAGCACAGAAGGGCACCATGTCATTCCCACGCAGATGATATTCTCAAGGAATTTACAGCGTAGTGCAGTGGTTTTCAACCTCAATTGCCACACATCAATATGGCCCCACCCTTAGGACACACAGTCCTGGGACCCAGCCCCAATGATTCTTCAGTAGGTCTGGGATGGCGCCAAGTAAGAACATTATACATTTCTGCAGGTAAATTACACAGCCAAGGGTGGGACCCACAGGCCTAGAAGGTGGGCCAGGACAAGAATATGAGGGTAGAAATGAGAAGGTACAGAGAAATGTTACGGAAGCTCAAAACAAGCCTGGGGAACCTCCAACTTCCGAATGGAAAGGAGTCCAGGAAGGTTTCACAGAGGAGATGGCCTCTGTGCTAGGGAGAATTGGAATATGCGTTGACAGGGCAAATGCCATGTCAGCTTGAGAAAATGGATTGAGCCAAATCCTGGAGGTAGGAGAACCTGGGCTGTAAGTGGGGATCAGTAGCTTGCCTGGAATCTAAAATGGTTTGGTAGAAAATGACTGTTAGGGCCAGATCCTGTAGGGCTTTGAAAAGCTGAAGCTATTGTTTTGAATCCCACCTAAGAAAGGTCCAGTGCAAGGACTCTGGTTGTTACTTACAAAAAATTTTTTTATTTAAAAATGAGCTGCTGCCCTCAAACATCTCTGGGAAACCTGTCTAATAAAATTCCAGCTCTGAGGCATGCAGGCTTCAGGTGATTTATTTTGAAGTCTGGGCTAAGGCTGCAGGTGAGCAGAGAGTCTAGCTTAATTAGGAGCAACTGGGTTTGCACAAGAGCCTCTCAATGCCCCCTTCTCAATATTCATTGTTGCAGCAGGACATATGAGTTCCATTAAAGGGTTTTTCCTCTGGGGGAACAATGATTGCTGAAGAACATATGTAAAATCAATAACCTTGTCAAGGAAGAGAGAAGAAGGCCAGCTGGCCAATGCTTTTATTTCAGAAGTTCCAGAGAGAGGAACCAGAGGAGTTCTTCATTTCTTGTTTTCCTCCATAGCCAAAGTGATCATCACCAGAAGCCACAGGACACTAGTGGTTTCTGCCTTCCTCCACATGTGCCAGATGCTGTGCTAAGTGTCCATATGAGGTTTTATTTCATCTTCATAGCAACTCTATATGCATATCCCCATTCTACAGATGAGGACATTGAATTTCAGAGGACAAATACATGCCCTTCTTTAGAAAGGGCCAGGAAAGCAAATTCAAATAAAATCTCAAGGTCTCCCTTAATCTGGATAGGTGTGTCCCCTTCTGACCATGTCAAGAGACTGAAAGGAAACCAGCAGCAACCTCAAACAGGTCATCCCAACCATTCCATCACAGAGACTCATTAAAAAGTCAATAAAAGGGAAGAGATAGTAGATGTCAAAGATGCTTATTTGCCTCGAGTGCAACTGGGGCATGTGTATTTTCCAAAATCTCCCCTAGTGATTCTCACATTTACCTCCAGTTAATACTAGATCAGGCAGCCTCCATTCAACAGGTCCTGGCCAAAGAATGTGCTGAATCCTGAGAGTCCTGTGTATCACCTACAGTGAAGGTCTCTCTACCAAAGACACATAGCTCACAAGACATTTCACTAGGGTTAGGGTATTCCAGAGGAACAGAAACAAAACTGAGAGAATGTGTGTGTGTGTGTGTGTGTGTGTGTGTGTGATGTAAATATTAAGAGATTTATTATAGGAATTGGCTCACAAGGCTGTGGGGACTGGCAAGTCCAAATCCCATAGGACAGACAGCAAGTTGGAAATTCCATTTAAGATGAGGTTGAATTCCCCAGGAGAAGCTAGCTGGCTGAACTAGAGGCAGAAATTCTTCTGGCATCTGAAATCCTCAATTCTGGCTTTAAGAACTCCAAATGATTGGATAAGGAGACTCCCCTCATTATGGAAGGCAATCTCCTTTGCTGATTGTAGATATAATCATCCATAGATGCAATCAACTAACTACAGACGCTAATCCATCTATGAAATACCTTCACAATAACAATTAGGCCAGTGCTTGCTTAACCAAACAACTGGACAGCATAACCTAGCCAAGCTGACGCATGAAATTAACCATCACAGGGCTCTTTCAAGAGGACAAGTAAACATCTTCCTGGCCCAATTAAATGGAGCTACCCCCTCATCTAGGCTGAATTACAATCAAAACTCTATTCTTGGCTTTTATCACTGTGAGAAACAGCCATAAAAAGACAATTTTAATTATTTTTGCAGAACTGCAATTGAATGACTTGTATATTACATCACACATATCAGGGTTTAGACAACAAATTTCCCTCTACAATTCAGTACCAGTAAGCAGTGAGCTCCCCTTTACTCTGCAAGGAAGAAGAGGGTTGTTACCTGATACATTTCATACTTTTCTTGTCAGAAAACTCAGACAGAAGTTCAGTGATTACCTGTCCTGGATTTCTGCCATAAACTCTCCCTACTTCTCTGTTTCTGCTGTCCATTCATTTTGAATTTTATTTTCAGTTTTCTATGTATATATGTTGTTTTATTATAAATCAACTAAAATCCACTTTGAAAAAAGATGGTGTGGTGGTTTGAAGCTATATGTACCCCAGAAGAACATTTTCTTAAATCTATTGCTTTCCTGTGAGTGTGAATCTATTTTAAGTAGGACCTTTGAAGAAGTTACTTTGGTTAAGGTGTGGCTCACCTCTTTAGGATGGGTCTCAATCCTATACTTGAGACCTTTATAAAAGAATGAATTTCAGACAGAGAGAGAAAACCAAGGAAGCAAGAGCTGAAAGCAACAAAACCTGGACGAGAGGGGAGAGACCAGCAGATGCCACCATGTGGCAGAGAAGCCAAGGATTGCTGTAAGTCTTTGGGAAGAAAGCATTGCCTTGATGATGACTTGATTTGGACATTTTCTCAGCCTCAAACTGTAGATTAATAAATTCCCTTTATTAAGCCAACCCATTTCAAGGTATTTGCTTTAAACAGCCTAGGAAACTAAATCAAATGGCTATAAAATGATGAATAATAGCAGAGGGTGCTAAGAGAGTGGGCTCAGGAACCAAATTTCCCAGGTTCAAATCCCAGCTCCATAATTTAGGGGCTATGTGCTTGTGGGGGTTCTCCATGCTTCTATTTCCTCTGCTGTAAAGTGGGAGTAATGTTAATATGTGCCCATAGGACAGTTGTAAAGGCTTAAGTGAATTAATACATATAAAGCACTTAGAACAATACCTGGAATAGAAATAGTGTTCAATTAGTATATGTTAGCTATTCCTATTATTTGTCTTCATTATTGCCCTCATTAAAACTCTCCACCAGTATGTCATTGCCTATGGATGAAGTCAAACTCCCTATCACAACACAAAGGCTTTCTGGGGCCTGGCTTCTTTCTGGGGGCACCACTCATCCAGCCAGGTGTGTCACCCCTCCTGACCCTCCAGCTATACTGACTGCATCCTCACAGTTAGCTATCTGCTCTGCCAGTGATGCCATGGCTAGCTCCTACTCACTCTACAAGACTAGGCTCTGGGGTTACCTTCTCCACGAACCAGCCCACATCTCCCCCAGGCTGGGTGTCCCTCAGCCAGTCCCTCACTGCCCTGAGCATCCTCCATCTCTACTTCCACATCATGTTACAGTGCCTTCCATCTCTCTCTTCCAGGATGTGCTTTCAGTTGTCTGTGTTGGCAGAGAATGCAGGCACTAAAGCCCTCTGGAAGACTGAAGAGTTAGGCTGGGGTGAGGGAAGCGCCCTGACTGACCAGGTATCCCTGGAAGCTGGGGATGGATAGCTTCTGACAATTTAAAGCTCCAGAAGTTTCCACAAACCACATCTGCTCTGGTAATGCTTGGGGTAAAGGTTGACTTTTCCACCAAGGCCTTTGAATATCAGAGCTAGTGTGACTTGGTTGGCTAAATGTCATTCTGCATATAGTGACACTGACCCCTGCTTTTGAGGGAGTTTAAAAAAAGAACAGTCTCTGGGAGAAATAGAGTTTCCAGATGGCTTTGTTTAATCACGTTTAGAAACGTGACATTCTGCCTTTTGAGAGGTTTGCCCTTATGCCCTCTTGGAGGACTTCAGATCTGGGGTTTGGTGTGTGCGCGCACACGTGTGTGTGTGTGTGTGTATGTGTGTGTGTGAATTGGGCAAGCATTGCCCTGAATGAGAATCAAAGACTATCAGACTTGGGAAAAGTCTTGCATGTGGACTGGGTTTAACTGCCCAAGTTCCCACCCTCATCCAAGCCCAGGCTTTCCAGCTTCCCCCCACTCAGAGTTGCAGGCCTCCTCTCCTGGGGCCACCTATTCCTACCAAAGTCAGGTCCATCAGCCTGAAGACTCCAGACATGGCATTCTGAGGACCTGCGCAGGGGAAGTAGTGGAACAATGAAGCTGCATTTCCCAGACAAGCGCTCTTGCCTTCCCCAGGGTGCTCCCTGAGCCTGTACCTTTTGACATCCTCCTCCCTTCAAGGGTCTCTTTGTGGATAGGGGACCCAGGATGATCTCTCCTCAGGGCAGACCTGCCGGCCATCAGCCAGTGTGGAAACAAAATGGAGCCTGGAGTCCAGCAGGATGCCACTTCCTGTCCTGGGGCCTCAGGCAGATGATTTGACCTCTCTGGGTCTCACTTTACCCATCTGTGAGAAACAAGGAAAGAATGTCTGCCCTGTCTCCCACACAAGAAGCTTATATCAAACAAAGTTAGCAGGTGCTCTGTGCAAACTATCATCACCATTACAGAGACAGCTTGTGTAGTGGTGCAGAGCATGGGTTCTGAAACCAGGCTGCCTAAATTCATCCCCCCTTTACCAGCTCAGAATCCTTGGAAGAGTTACCTAACATCTGTGGGCCTTAGTATCTTCCTTTGTAAAATGGGAATAGTAATATTCATTACCTCACTAGACTACTGTGGAAATTAAATTAGCCAATTTAAATGTTTTCTGCCATTATTAATTCTTATTCTTATTACTACCAACTCCAGTCTGGAGGGAGTAAAGGCTTGTGTGGTGGTTTGAAGCTGTATACTGTTGAAGCTGTATGTACCCAAGAAAAACATTTTCTTAAACTTAATCCATTCCTGTGAGGTGTGGCCCACCTCAAGCAGGATGGGTCTTAATCTATTACTGGAGTCCTTTATAAGTGAAATGAAATTCAGACACAGGGAAAAAAAGCCACAGGGAACAGCCAGAAGCTGAAATTTAATAGAACTCAGAAGAGAAGGGAGAGGCCAGGAGAGGCTACCATGTGCATCGCCATGTGACAAAGGGGGCAAAGACTCAACCTGAGTCATACTTCACTGACCTAGTCCAAACAAAAGTTCTAAACCAATCTTATCAAGTAATCTAATCAAAGGTCCCTCAACTGAATTTAATGCAATCAAAGGGTATCACACCCAGAAGAATAGTTTACAAACATAGTATTTCTTTTTTTGGGATTCATAAAATAACTTCAAACTGCCACAACAGGTCACTATTTTTTCTCAGCCTCCATATCATGCCCCAGTCCTAGAAGGGGGAGGAGGAAATGTTGCAGGCTTGCTCAGGAGACATTTGGAGGTGATCTGAGGTCACCACCAGCAGAATCAAGGCAGGCAGCTCAGTGTTGCCATGGAAAGAGATAGTGAGTCAGCTCATCTTTTCTGGCTTCACCTAGGCAGGCTTAGTGGAAGCTGGGTGCTGGCAGCAGTTGTGTATATGCTTGTGAGCTTCTTCAGAGTAGCACTTGGAGTTGTTTTGCCATGATTGCTTGAAAGCTGGACTTAAATCAAGGACTGATCAATCTTAAATCAAGATTGAAAAGGATAATGACTGAACTCATAGATTTTTAAAATATATAACTGCTTCATTTTGATGAAGTTGGGATAGGAACACAGATCAAGGAGAGGATTCAGTATCCCTGCATATAAAACTTGGTAAGACTTTCACTATTTGTTCTGATTTGCCACCCCCCAGGGCAAAGTCTGAGATAATATGAGTGTCAGCTGCAGAAAATGCCCTTTGCAGCATAATTGTATTGGCCAATTCAGTAGCCACAAAGCACATAGCTATTGAGCACTTGAAATTGAGATGCGCTATCTGTGTACCCCCTGGATTTCAAAGACTTAGTGTGAAAAAAATTGTAAATTTCTCACTAATAATTTTTTTTTTTTTTTAAAGATTTTATTTATTTATTCATTTATCCCCCCCTTGCTGCCTGTGCTTGCCGGGTCAGCCAACCACGCCGCGCGGGCGGGTCGGCCCTCACCAGGAGGCCCCGGGAACCAAACCCGGGCCTCCCATATGGTAAACGGGAGCCCTACTGACTGAGCCACAGCCGCCTCCCTCTCACTAATAATTTTTTATTGATTACATGTTGAAATGATATTTTGGATATATATTATTACAACTAATTCCACCTCTCTCCTTTTACTCTTTATAAGGCTACTAGAAAAATCTGGCATTGCATATGACTTGCATGTTATTACCAATGGACAGTAAAGTTTAGATAGAAGATGGTGATGATGGGGTCTGCTTTCCCCAGCAGTAACTGGTTGAACCATTAGTGAGCTGGTCTAATAGGAAGAAGACTTTGGGTTGGAGGAAATACTGGACTAGGATACAGCAGATCCAAATGGTCATTTCATTTCTGCCATTAAGTTGCTGCATACCCTTGGTGACAGTAATAGCAGCAAAACACTTCTATAGTATTTATTTTATAGGCCAGGCACAGCTCTAAGCATTTTATACATATAAGCTTCTCACAGCAACCCTATGAGGTCGAAACTATTATTATCTCATTTTCCACATGAGGAAATTGAGGGGAAAAGAAGCCCAGGGACTGAAAGTAGTGGAGCTAGGATTTAAACCCAGGCCGTCTGGCTCTAGAGTCTGTACTGTTAACCACTTTATTGTCCCTTAAGTTATCCAAACTATCTTGGATTTGGTTCCTTTGCCTATAAAATAGAACTAATATCTATTCTGCTTATCTTAGAGGACTGTCAAGAGAATCGTAGATGAATCAGTAGATGAATGACCACAGACTGCATAAATCTAAGGGGGCAGAAGCTTGAGAAAAGTAATCGCATTGAAGAAAGAGCTTCCCACCTGTGAACCACTGAAATCCAGAATCAGTTGTTTCCTGTAGTGTCTTCCCAGGTGCCTCTCAATGGAATTGATTTTTCCTCTGGGCTCCTTAGCACTTTATCACCTATCACAGCCCCTCACACAAGGTCCTTCATTGTGTGCATATTTCCATTTCCTTCATTACATTTCAAGTTTCTTAAAGGCAGAGACTGTTTTCTGGGTCAATGGTTCTCAACTGGGGGCAATTTTGCCTTCGAGAGGACATTTGGCAATGCTGGGAGATACTTTTTATTGTCATGGTTTGGGCAGGTGCTACTAGCATCTAAGGGTAGAGGTGATGGATGCCGTTAAACATCCTTTAATACAGGAGAGCCCTCACAACAAAGAATTAACTGGTCCAAAATGTCAGTAGTGCCGAGGTTCAAAAACCCCATTGTGGATAAATGATTATATGGTCCTTCGTGACTAAGACAGGTATGAAACAACAGGCACTCAATAAATGATGAAAGATTGATTGAATGAATGAATAATAAATATTATAATTCTCTATTTACCTTGGATGCTTCAGACACACTTCAGAAAAAGCCAGGGAGACTGACCAGTTACCACTCAGACTTTTCTAAATGTATTAAATGTCCTTAACTTTCTTTTGGTTATCTTCACCTAACATATATCAAGTACTTACTACCTGCCTGCTACATGCTAGGCCTGAGGAGGCAAGAGAGATGCTAAGATGAGAAACACACAAGGTTCCTGCCTTCAAGGATCTGACCATCTCCTAGGGAGTCTTAGACATAACAAAGAGACTGTCAAAGTAATGTGGCAAATGATAAGACAGGGCAAGTGGGAAGCGGCTGTGGCTCAATCAGTAGGGCTCCCGTTTACCATATGGGAGGCCCCGGGTTTGGTTCCCGGGGCCTCCTGGTGAAGGCAAAGCCCGCCCGCGTGGCGTGGTTAGCTGACCCAGCGAGCACAAGCAGCAAGGGGGGGATAAATGAATAAATAAATAAAATCTTAATAAAAAAAAAGGACAGGGCAAGAGCTCTCACCAGCACGGGGCAAGGGCATCACTCAGGGAGTTAAAAGCGAAGTAATGATGATTTTTTCTCAATTTTTTGTTTTGAAACATTTCAAACATACAGAAATGCTGGAATAACAGTGCAATGAACACTTCATTTACACCTATAATAACATTTGGCTACACTGCTTAATCAAAAGCTTGATAGATGCTAGATATAAATAGTGATAACGATACACACATACAAACCCTTTTTTCTCTGAATCATTTGAAAATAAGATGCAGACATCAGAACCTCAGCTAAATATATCTACACACCTATGACAGATGTATTGATTTAATAGATCTGGAGTGAGGCCCTAGCATCAGTGAGTTTTAAAATTCTTCTGGACACACAGCGAAGGTTGAGAAACCCCGGGATAGAGAGACTATGGGAACCTGACAGCTCTAGAGAAAGAGGGAAGGCTTTCTAGAGGAGGAAAAGCCCAAGCTGCGCTTTGAAAATTAGTTACCCAGGAAAGTAAGGGAGAGAGAGAAGTTCCAAGCAAATAAAATAATGTGAGCCTGGGTTCGGAGGCTGGAAATGCCATGGTATGTTTCGTGCAGGAAGTCAGGCCGGAAATGAGGAGAGACCAGGTCGCTAAGGCTTCCTATGCCCCAGTGAGGAACCACGGGGAGGCCAGGGTCGGAGCCGGCTGCCAGGTGGAGAACTGGGGCGAGCAAGGAAATAGTGGAGACACTAGTTAGAGCTAGGGAGGGATGAAGGGAGCCTGAACGCGGGCAGTGGTGGGTCCGCAGAGGGTGGGGAAGGATTCGAGGAGTTATTCAGAACTACGTGATTACTGGAGCCCGGCCCGGTTCCTGGCTTCGGCAGTCCCTCCTCCCCACTCTGGGCTGGAAAGTTCCCATCTGCAGGCTCAGTTCCCCACTTCTTTAGAACTAATCACGAACCAAGATAAGGATGACGTAGGAGCTGCTGTTCAGAATCACTTCACTCTCGGCACTGGGTGGCGGCGTGGGGAAGGCCGTTCGGCCAGGCCTGAGCCGCATGGCCACTCCCCGGGAGCTCCTCCCCGAACTCTGCTTCTCAGTAACCAGTTGTGACCCAAAGGCCGGGATAAAAAATGCGCGCGTGGCGGAGGAGATGCAACAGGACTCCATGGAGTGCGCCACACTCAGGCGTTGGAGAAACATGACATAGAGAAGGACCTTGTGACCCATATCCAGAAGGATTCTGACAGAAATACAACTCCACCTGGCGCTCGATAGTTCCATGACACACGAATCTACTTTACTTGAGCCAATGGCCATTCTTCTGCTCAAATATGGTTGAAGTGTGGACCGTGCCACACCCCTAGCGGTCCATCCAAAAGCAAGGGCTGCAGCCCAAACTCCAAATACCAGAGACGGAAATCCTCAGCCTTGCTAAGGGCACATTTTTATCTCTGAACCTTTATTGTACAGGGCATTCTCAGTACTAGTGTTGTGGTTATAAAACAATTAGCAAAAATATAAAATAAAATAGTAAAATATAAAATAAAATTACTCTTATTTGGATCCCAATCCTGACAGCAGCACTTCTGTCTTGTCTCCTTAGGATGTCTCAGTCCTGGAATCTGAAACCTTGCCTTGTTATGGACCTTGTCCCTATGTCCATGTCACAGCAACATACAGGACTTCTAAGATGGAGGTCTTCACCCATCCTCCTCCCAGGGCCCACATAGGGTTCTGTTAGATGTCCCTGCAGACTGTTCTGGAATAACATCTCCACCTTCCCTGCACTGCTGGGCCCATCTGTCATGCCTGTTGTGTTCCTGGAAAGTGTAGAACCATTGTCTTGCCTTCCAGACTTCTGGCTCCACCTGTCCTAAAGGATGTTCCGCTGCCCCCACAACCACTCCATTGAGTGGCTGGGTCTGGTTCCAGGATCCCTTCCCTAGTTACCATGGCACTAGCACACATCTCTGTTTCTGGTTTCCATTTCCTCATTTCCATTTCCTCGCTTGAGTGCTCCCTAGGGCCTCTTTCAGGCCCAACATTCTATGATTCTCAAATCAGATTGATCATTACAATGAGCATCAGAGCATGTGCAGAAAGTTGGCACCTGGCCTGTGGCTATCCTAGGATTTAGCCTAGGGGTCACACCATATCAACATTCAGCAAGGGAGGGCAAAACCATGAGGTATGTTTTTGACTACTGTACCAACAAAACATGCATTGGTTGGCTGATTGCTTTGTTAAGCAACTTTATGCTAAATGTTCCATCAATGGCCCCACCCTCTCACCCCCATGCCCAGCATGCTGGCCAAAGTACTCCATTCATCTTAAGCATATTTAGGCCTTTCTTTTTCCTCAATCCTGTCAATTGAGACAAAATGTCTCCATGTCCCACTCCCTGCACAAGCAGCTCCTTTAAAGAGATCAAAACAGAAGAAAGATGCCATGGCAGGACAGAGGAGGACAGCCCCGGCCCTTGGACTTGTCTCTTCAGGTTCTGCCCTGTTGGCTGTGCACAGAAGGAATCTGGGCTCCCAGCTGGCCATGGTGGCCTAGACCCAGGGACACTGTTTGTGGGCAGATGGTAAGGACTAAAGAAGTCTTTGCCAAACTCCTCCCAGGTGGGAGTTTCTGAACCCCTGAAACTTCCAAGGTGGAAAAGATTTGCAGGTCCCCTAAGCCAAGCCCTTTATTTTACAAATAAGAAAACTGAAACCCAGAAATGTCAAGTGCCTGGCCCACGTTCACACATCTAATTAGTGTGTGCTTCTCTATGTTTCTGCCAGTCTGTCCGACCCAGAAATTCCACTTCATGGATTTTAAAACAGATTTGCTCACACACAGGCACAATGATGCATAACCAAGGTTGTTCCTGGCAGCACTGCAGCATGGTAAAAGATTGGAAACAGCCTCAATGTCATCAGTAGAGGACTAAGTAAATTATAAATTAGGACAAATCTGTTCAATAGAATACTAAGCCCCTGTAAGAAAAAAATGAGGCAGCTCCCTATGTGCTGATATGGAAAGGTTTCTGAGATAATGTTAAGCAAAGAATGCAAGATGCTAAACCATACGTAAGGTATACTACCATTTATATGAAAATGGAGGAAAGAACATAAACATACATGTATGTGTGTGAATGTGTGGGTATTTGCTTATCTTTCTGGGAGGTCACTGTAACGTTTTTGGCCTATGGATGGCTGGGAATGATGGGGTGAATTTTCACTGTAAGACTTTTGAACTTCTTAAGGCGTATTATTACTTATTCAAAAACAAGTAAACCTGTTTATTTATTTTGTGGCCGATGTGGCCTTCACTTTAAGGAGCTCTTCAAAGAGGTGGGCAGCCCTCCTGTATAACATAAACTGAGGTGCAATTACAGGCCCATGAGTCAGCCACTCAAGGGAGGCACACTTTACATAAGCAGAGAAACTGTGGTTTCCAGCCAGAGCTCCAAATGGAAAGATTCCTGGATTGCAGGCTTTGATTGTGAGGGATCAACTTCTGCTGTGGGCCACCTATATATAACATCCTCCAAGTGTTAGAGGCAATGATTTATTAATTATGGTAAATGGTTCTCCCTAGCAATATCAGGAAGACAGCTGGTAACAACAGCAATAACAATAATAACAGTGGTGAGATAATAATGATATCATAGTATTCAATTCCCACTGTAATTGCTATGATAATATAGCTGATACATTTCCAGTGATATTATGTGCCAAGGACTGTATATTTGCCTTCTTTGCACTATCTCTAATCTTCAGTACACCCCCAAGAGACAGATATTATTTGCCTTGTTTTACAGATAATGAAACTGTGGCTGGGGGGGGGGGTAAATAACTAGAAAGCAGTATCACCTGTCTGACCACACATTCTAAGCTCTTAACCATTCTGCTCTACTCCCTTTCTATAATACAGAATAGAAGTAATAACATTATATCAAGTAATAACATGGTTGTTATCCAAAATATTTACCAGACAGAAAAATTTAGGACCTGACGTTTGAGAAATCCCCATCCATAACCCTGCTATCTGACTAAAATTAGGGTCCGTCTGAGATGAGGGCAGGGTGTCCAGAGGGTTATTGCCCACAGACCTGGCTGATTTGAAGGAAGGAGGGAAAGTTCAACTCTTCCTCACAGGTTTTGCAGACACAGGAGGGATTCCCATGTACATTTGTGTGTCAGTCTTAGGATAAAGCACAGAAGAGGGAGTACAGGAACGAATGCTTGGAATCTGTGAGGAGTCCTCCATTCCTCAGTAGGTCCCCCTCAAAGATTTTATCTCTTTGTCCTTCATTGATTCAAGGAGCATCTTCTGAATGTCTATTGTGTGGAAAGCATGATTCTATGTGCTATAAAGTGTAGACTTGATATGGTTAAGGAGGAATATTTGAATGTGCCTCCCAGGAAATATCATGGCTCCAGGGGAGAAGGCTTCTGCAGCAGGCTTTTTGTAGAACTGCAGTAAAAGAAAGAAACCTTCCCAGTTAGCAACTTGCACTGTTCTGTGCTTCACCTCTTAGCTTCACCTCTTAGAATAATAACAGTGTGGGCTAAGACATCTAGTTGATGCAGATTTGGGGCCTAAAGTGCCAATGCTGAATATTTCAAGTCAGAAAGACTGTGTATAGTCCTCAAATGCTTTAAAAGTCCTGCTCCAGGGACCCAATCATTCCAGTGCAGACAAGGAACAGTGTGGGAAATAGAAAAAAAAAAAAAATGTGCCAATGATCCAGAACCAGAGCACAAAGGAAAAAGACTGCTCTTGGTTATTGTAGCTAAGATTCTAAAGTAGGCAGGACAGGTAAACCCTTGCAAAATTGATGCCAAGACAAAGCTTCTGCTTGTCTGGGCCTTCCACTTGTTACAGAGTATTCTCAGAGAATCACACAACATCAAGACCAGAATGGTCCCTTGGCAGTTATCTACTCCAACCCCCCTTTTCTTACAGATGGGAAAACCAGAGACTAAAGAAGTCTAGTAGCCATACTCTGCAGAAGGCTGTCAAACCAACTAGACTCTGTCCAGGCCAAGAAACCATCTCCACACATTTCACCCATGTTCCCCAGGCACTGGCCCACTTTGACCCCAAGCCCACAGAACAAACCCTCTAAGCCATGGTTTGTGAGATTTACAGTCTCCCTCAGGAGACCTGTCCAGTCTCCTGAGAGAGTGACAACCTCCATGTGACATGGCACCTTGTCTCGCTACTGCAGGCCTGATAGAACTTTCTAGAGGCACTGACTAGAGACAGCCCTGAGCTGGTGCCAGCTTGGTCCTGGGCAGGGGTTACTGCTGAGTCAACCATTTACTGTTTTCCATTTTCTAAATGTGCCTCTTACAGCTAAGAGAATTTCTCCTGCCAAGAAACCATTTTAAGCATTCTCTCTTGCCAGCTCTGAACTTCTTGGGGCAGGAGAAGAGAAAAGGAATAGGGGAGTCAAGCCCTACACCATCTTCACTCTCATGATGAGGAATGAAGCTATAGTTCCCTAAAAGCTAATGAACAGGCCAGAAATCTGTGATTCTACCCCATATTCCTTGGGTTTCATGATGCCTCTACTCAGTCTTCATTTTCCTCATTTGTTGTAAAGTAAAGAAGCAAATTTCTGAATCTGTTGAGGCAAGCTAATGTGAACAAGATGAGAAACTCTTTAAAAAGAACTCTCTGCTCCTATAACCCAGTTCCTATGTTGCGCTCAGAATCTTGTCCAGGCACTGAGCCTGATAGGCACCAAGGGAAGCTTGAAGTTGGGCTGTGGCCTGACTCCCACAGGCCTGGGTACCTCCACCCCCAAGCAAACCAAAACCAAGTCACAGGTTCCAGGTCATTGGCCTTCTTTGTGGCTACAAAACCCCTTGAGGGAAAACAATATCAGGAGGTTTAAACAGCTTGCTTTAGTCAATGGACTATGAGAAAGTATGGGGAAGAGAGGGCATCAAAGAACCTGCTAACCTGACATAGGAGATCCCTTAGTGCAGCGATATGACACCTCCGGGAACAAAGCTCCCTCTACTAAAGTCAGCTGGGCATGGAGGCACCAAGTTAGTTGTGCAGCTGCCCTGGGTGTGGTCCCAGCATAGGTGTGGTCCCAGCATAGGTGTGGGCCTCAGGGGTGTCTGAGAGGAAGGAGCTCACACAGCCATCCCCCAACAGTGTCACACAGGTCTTGGTTATGTGCAAAGAGTGGGGGGAGGCACATGGAGGGCCCTATCACCGTGCCGCGGGCAAGGGGTACATATCAGGTCACATCCCTGTAACTATTACATCAGCCTCATATAATACACTTTTTTCCTAATAGAGACTGTCATTGGAATATCCTGTGGTGAAAATTTTAGTCATGAACAAATGTGGAAAGAAGCAGGAAGCATTGCCTGGTGATACAATGCAGAGCAATTGTAAAACGAATGGAGAGGGTGACATCTCAGAATTCCAAGGATGCACAGGAGGGTCTTCACAGTAAAGCTAGCCTCCTCCCAAACAACATCTCCACATTCTAAGTCTTACCCCACCTTACAACAGAGTGCATTCTTGCCCCATCATTTTCTGGGCCTCAATTGGGTCCTAAATCATCAATACCTGACCTAATACCAGCCTTGGGAGAGTCAGTTGGCACTGATGGATTCTTCACACTGACCCAACCCTATAGGCCAGATTAGTTCTAGGAAACCTCTAAAGGGTGGGCTTCTCTTCCTCCATCAACCACCCATATGATGTAGGCTCAGCCACTTCCTGCAGGAAAATCTTTGGCCTTTTTTCCAATTCGGACCCAATGCTTAGATGTGGCCCACACGGACCTGGGTTGAGCCATCCTAGTGCTCCAAGTGGCATTCATTTTCTATAGGGCTTGTTGTCCAGTTGATACCCAGGCATTTCTACATTCCACCTGATTAAAACCAAAGGTTTTCTTGTGAAAATGCATGGAAGCTATAACCATTAAACAAACTAATATCAGGTGATAGACCAGTGGCCAGTTTATTAATAGTTATCTTTCTGGAAGCCAAGCACAAAATCAAGGAACAAAAGGTTGAGCTCTAACGTAGTGGGTTATAAAGTGCCAGCTCATGAACATTGCACCTCCAAGGCCCTTATTTTTCTCTGCAGACATCTGCTGTTTTTGGCTTCAACATCATAATGGTGTCCATCAATAATATCAATGAAGTTACCCCTGAGGCTCCAGCACTGGTCAGATTTGTCTTTATTCCTTTCATTTTCCTTCATTTTGAATGGGTTTGATTATAATTAGTGTACTCCACGGAGTGCTATTGGGTTTCAGAATCTTTATCTGCAGTAAAATATTTCCTTTTCACACCAAGTTACTTGACATTCAGCCTCATAAATAAATAGAATTTGCACACAGATGGCTGGCCAAGCTTTGCAGAGTTGGAGTCTTGGACAGGAGCTGGAGGATGGAGGGTGAGAAACACCCAGACCTCTTCCCTCGTCCCTGTTGGCTTGGGTGGTTAGGGTGTAGTAAAGCACCTCTGTCCTTGGACTCATGTTCTCCCAGAGCAAATGGGAAGAGTTGCCAGGTATCAGTAAAGAAGTTTTGACCTGGACTTTTAGCCATGAACACAGTTAATCAATAGGACATGCAAATTAGATGGTAATTAATTCCTGGTAGCAAGAACATTTCCATTTAAACTGCTGCTCTATGCTGTGCAGTAACCAGTGTGGTCTCCTGGGAAATTCTCTCATCCTCCCCATGTTTTGTTGGTGTTGCACTTGGTACTGACATATGCAAAGAAGGCAGTATTTAAAACCCTTGGAAATATCAGTCCCACAACTTGCCTCACCCCAAGAACTGAAAGAGGCGATTTGGAATCATATTGAGGCCCCCTTGGAATCCATACCCCATCCTGCCTTATTCTCTGTGCTCTCTCCCCATCCTCATGGAGGATGCTGGATCAATCTGCTGAAAGAATAACTCTAATCATGACACTTACCTGCCTAACACCTATGATGGCTTCCTGTTTTAACTACAGAATGATGTCTAAATCCCTTGGTAATTAACTTACTTGAAATTATAGGTAGTAAGAGAGAAACTTCCCAATTTTTTATGGTAGCAGAGATAAGGTCTGTCCCTTTGACTGCAGATGAGAGGATTCTCCAATGCAGGTAGAACACCCTTTCCGATGTGTCAGTTTCAAGCTGCTCTTTAAGGCAGCATATGGTGCCTTCAAGCCACGGTTTCATCTTATGTGGCAATTGCCATTGGCTGGTAGGACCGTCATGATCGTCAAATATGAAAAACTGATCTGACATGGGTATGAGAGAGGAAATTGATTGATGGCACCTATCCATAGTATTGGACATTCCTAAGTTATAAAGCCAAGAAGCATGTGTGTGTAATCACAAACCATACACTGTCCTGCTCATCTCTATCAGTCTACTAACCAGTGGGCCCAAAGGAAGATATTAGATGTTCCTCAATCCCAAACAATGCCTGAGGAATCAGAGCTAGAAGCTGGAACTGGGAAGTCTCAGTAAAGGCTGGGAAGGAATCATTCAAGGATCCAGAAGTCAAGAAGTTTCAGAAAATCAAAGCCAGCCCTCCTGTCAAGAGGCTGAAGTCAGGAAAAGCCAGGCAACAAGGGAAGAGGTAAGTGCAAACTGAGAATTAAGTGAGAGGGAATGTTGAAACTGAAGAAAGTCTTGTCCAGGCATACACCTCTTCTAGCTTCCTGCTGCTGAGGCTTGGCTTCCCGGGTGTGCCCTGACCCAGGCCCGGCTCTGCAGCTGTTCTCTGTACGGTAATCCCCACCCCTGGACACGCAGCCTGAGCCTCAGAAGTCAGGCTGTTCCCCTCCATCAGCAGAGACCCCTGCCACCGCCCCCCATCCCCAGTTCTGTGTGCCCAAATCCTCCCATCTAGCTCAAATGCAACCACTTTCTCTCTGCAGGAAGAAGCCTCTACATTCCTCCTAATTTCTACAAAGATTTTAGTCTCTGGCACTGAGTTTACCTAAACCAGAAGCTCTCAACTCTGGCAACACATTAGCATCACCCAGAGAGCGTTTTAGAAAAACTGATGCCTGGACTTTGCCCCCAAAGATTCTGATTTCAGTTGGTCTTGGGTGGAGCCTGAACATGGACACATTTTATTTTATTTTTTCATGTAATAAACTTTATTTTTAAAGAGGTTTTAGATTACAGAAAAGTTACATCAAAAGTATAAGGGAGTCCCATATACCCCACCACCTTCCCTCCCACATCTTCCCCTATTAATAATATCTTACAGTAGTGTGGTACATTTGTTACAATTGATGAATAAATATTGGCAAATTGTTACTAACCAAGGTCTATAGTTTACATTGTGGTTTACACTTAATTCCAGTGCCCTAAAAATGCCCTATGTTCCACCTATTTTTTCCTTCCACTCCTCTCAGAACCTCTGGTAACCATTGTTTTTATATCAATGTTACATATTCTTCTGTTACTACAATATTAAAATGTTTACTTTGTCCATGGTTGCATTCCCCCCTTGTGTTTGTCCATTCCTCAGCCTTGTGGATTTTGGGATGGTGATGCCCACTCTGCATCAGATTGAGAGGGAACTTAGATCTTATGGGGCAGATGGAAGGAACTTTTTTGCTCTGTGTTTTGGGATAGGAGTTGCCCATCGTCAGCATTTTGTTAGTTGTCCTGGGTGAGTCCAATGAACTGGAGAGTAGGTGTTGGCCGCAACTCTGATGAGATTCAGGGCTCAACCGGCATATGAACAGACCGAAGATTTAAGTCTCTAAGACATATATTTAATGAGTATAGTGTTAATTATAGGCTCAAATAAAAGGGGTGGAAGAATCATGTGTAGGAAAATTATAAATGAGACTAATTCTGTTACAATGGGGAGATAGGTTCTCATATATTCCAAGGTAAGGCCCACCAACAGGGTACTGAGTTCATGGGTTGTGTGCCTTGCCTCTAGTGGACACATTTTAGAAGCTTCCAGGAAACTCAAATGTGCAGCCAGGGCTGAGAAGGGCTGAGCTAAATGGTTCCTTGGCCAGTGGAATCTCCGACAGAAGACAGCCCATCTGTTTTGTGGAAAACAATCTAAAAAATTAAATTTCTATTTTATTTTATTTTTTATTGTTTGTATCCCCCAGCAGAATGTAAGCTCCTCGTGGTGGTGAGATCTTCTCCTTCACTTTGGTATCCCCAACTCCTAGATGGTTCCTAGAACATAGTAGAGTTTCAATAAATATTTGTCATCTGAATAATGAATTGATTTAACAGATGAGGAAACTGAGATCCAAGATGAAGTAGTGACTTACATTGGCCACCCACCAGGAAGTGGCAGGACCAGAGACGTCATGTCTTCCCCTTACCAACTCTTGCCCATCTCCATATAGCCAAATGGTACCATCACTCAGAGTCCTTCTCTCCATACTCCACACAGTCCCAACCTCCCTACCCTGCATCTAGCCCAGTGTTTCTCTTCAGCACTGTTGACTTACTGGGCTGGAGAATTCTTTGTTGGGGGCTGGGGGTCTGTCCTGTGCATCATAGCATCTCTGGACTCTATCCACCAGATGCCAGTAGCACCTCCTTTCCAGTTGTGACATCCAAAAATGTCTCCAGACAAATGTCCCTCCCATGGGGAGAAAAATCACCCCTGTTTGAAAACCCACTGCAAGTCTAGCCAAAAGTAAGCTCTACCCTCTCCTTCCTCAGAACTTCAGCCTCCCCTTGTCTGAACCCCTTATAACCCAGGATTCTAGTTTAGGGTGGAGGGTGCTCCTTTATCTAGCCCATCTTCTCTCCTGTTGGATTGTGAGCACCTTTTTCATTTGCCATTTTCCTGACTCCCTGTGCAATGCTCTTTCCTCTACACCATGCCTGTTTCCCACACAGAGGCAAAGGGCATCCAGGGTAATCTATTAAGCACTCAGCAAACTTTGAAGGAGAAATCATGACCTAACTTAGGGCCAAACAGAAATAAGTCTAAAGTCTGGATTTTCTAGATATCACTAGCTGCAATTATAGGTGTGACTGTGTTAAACTGTCTTGTTGCACTGATTTGTAAATAACTCTGTTACAGGGCTAATAGTATAGGGAAGCCATTGAAATAAAAGCCTGCAGCTCTCTCTTAGTCATCACAGAGCATTTGAATGAAAGCTGGGGAAGGAAAGAAGCACTGAGGGCAGAAACCCAAGGGACTTGATTGACAGTTCAGACATGAGTCCCTGAGGGGCATGCTCAAAGGTTGAGGACACTGTCATTTGGCATCTAAAGTGTCACAACCTGTTCCTTCAAAGAGGAAAATAATCTTATTTTTGTTCGGTTTGGCTTTCTTCCTTTCAGGTTTAAGATTCAGCACATCACCCAAGTTGATAGATTTCATTGCAATATTTTCCCCAAATGAAACTACCATTCCATTTTCTAAAATGCTGCTACCCACCCACAGATGCGAAGTCGGCAACTGGCGTTCTGTAATTTTCATTGACTAGCTGAAGCTCTCCTGTGCACTACAGTGATACCACTGTTCATTAAGGGTAAAAATAAAGAAAGTGGTAATGACCCTAATGAAAACATTGGTTGTAGCTCAAAAACGATGTAACTGTAAATTGAGGAAGGATTAGGAATCCATGGCTGGAATGAGCAGTTACAGGTCAGCAGTTTCACGTTAAATTGCTTATCGCAAGGTGGGGCTGGAAGATACTGCAGAGAAAATTCAATTTACCTTGAAAATAATTAGTGAGATGCAAAGGACTGGAGATAGAAATTTTCTTTGCAATTAATTATTCCTTCTCAAATTTAGCCAATCCCTTTAAGCAGCAAGTGCAGTTTGCAGAGAGAGAATTCATCCCTTAGAGTGTTGCTGAAGGGATCTGTTGGATTCTGACCTAAAGTCAACTTGAGTTTAGCATTATAGGGGAAGCCCACATTGAGTGGTCAGAAGATCAGATAAGCTTCAAAATGCACAGGGAAGAAAAAATCAAGCAGTAACTGAACAGAAAAATCAAGTCAGATTTTGAGACCTCAGCCTGGTCTGGTCACTCAGGTAACGGTCAATTCCTTTGTGTGGTTGAGGAGAGATGGATGTCTCCTTCACTTCCCATAATTAGGCAAACCCTCAGTCACTCAAGGTGTAAAAATCTAATGGAGCAATGCCTTGCATTTCCAACATGCAATTCACAGCACGCTTACTTGGAAGCGTTTCAAGCACTGAAGCAGGGGACCAAGATGGCGTTAGTGTAGAAGGACGCACACTGCAAGCTCCCAGAGCAAGGCAGATTGTGGACGGGGTCCTGCCCGGGGGTCTGTGCTGTGCACACATGGAGTGAGAGGCTTGGGACATCTATCTGCGTGGATCGGCGGCGTGGACCGAACGGTGGAGATTCGTGAGTTTTGAGGCTGCCGGTGGAGGTTGGCATAGGCGGCTGAGCCCCGAGGTTAGGGAAAAAAAAATTAAACGGCCATTTGGAGCCGCGGGCGGGGCGAAAAAGTTTTATTTTCTGGGGATCTGGCTGCCTGGCGCCCCTTGGACCTTGTGTGAACAGAGCAAACGAGCTAATCAGCACCCAGTGAACTGGAGGGGGCATTTTGGTCGGGAAACGCAGCTGATTTCCCTAGCCACCCAGAGATAAGACCTGGGCCGCTGCGGAGCCAGGAGGAAGGGACACTTCCCAAAAAAGGGAGGGTTCGGTTGGAAGACAGGAAAGGGTATTTTATATTTTTAAACATTGATCTAGCTGCCTGCACCGCCCCATAGCTTTGGGGAGCAGATAAGCCGACCTGAAGCACCATTAGGCTGAGAGCAGACACGAATCTGCACTCAAACTGATTTACTGAGCAGCCCGGTGACGCTGGAGCTCGGCGCCAGAAGGGGCGGAATCTGCCATCTTTAGCACTCCTCACTGACTAACATCAGAGCTTCACCTAACCTGGGGAGTCCGGAAAGTGGGACGTGCTTGATTAATTTCCACGGGCCCAGCTAGGGTCCCTTCCGTAAGGGGGTTAGTCTAGAGGAGGAATTATTTTGGGTCCTGCATTTGGCTAAAAAAAAAAAAAGTGAAGTCACCTCAACAAATGAAAAATAAATTCTTTTTAATTTAGTTTAATAGCTAAAAGCTGCTTCAGGACCTGCATATAGAACCCTGTGGGGAAATTCATTGATAAACACAAGTAGGCAGGAAGGATCCACGTGGAAGGATCCTAGGGGAATCATTGACCCCCCTTAGCTCTGTTTGACTGCTTGCCTGTGTGGATCTTTGGTTTCTCTTTGTTACTTTCTGGTCTATTGCTATTATTCCCGTTTTCCTCCCCCCTTCCTTTTTCCTTCTATTTTTTTTTTTAAATAGGTGCTGCCAGCTGGTCGCTTCTTTGCTGGGCTTATTCAGTAATTTCCCACTCGCTGTATATATTGATTCTGTATTACAAACAATCGCTTATCCTTCCTGCATCTTTCTGCCTTCTGTTTTCTGTTGTGGCTCTTAGAGACAACATTTTTTCATAGGCCCACAACTTAAGGGTGTCAATTTCTATCCTATCTATTTTGTTTTCTTCTTCTTCTTTTTTCTTTTTTTTTTTTATTAGTATTAACTTTCTCCTTTCAGACCTTTCTCTACTATTTCTCTCCCTTCTCATAATTCTAGCCTTCTAAATCACTATATATATATATATATATTCCTCCATTTGTTTTCCCAGTCCATTGTAGGAACTCCATATTTTTTCCTAGTACTCTACACTGCCTACACAAGTTAAATATTCATCTCATTAAGTCTCATTTTGCCCCTCCTCTAACTTTTATCAATATTTCTATTATCCTTCTGCCTTCCTTACATCTTTTGATTCCTCTGGCCCTAACCTTTTGCCTTCAAGGGAACATAGAAAGAAGCAAAGAAATAAAATAAGAAGAAAAAATGCCAAAGAGAAAACTTAACTCACACGCAGAACCAACAGCTAAATAAAATTCTAGAGCATAGAGAAAAGCTAATCAACTGAACAAACCCATCAAGATAATATGATGACCAGAGGGCAACAGAAAAATACAAATGACTCTGAGAAACTGGAAAACATGGACCAGTCCAGTGCACAAAATAAAAACCAGGAAGCAATGCAGTACATCGAACAACTAATCAAAGCTATCCAAACAAATATCATGGACCAACTTAAAGAACTGAAGGAAGAGATTAAGGATATAAAGAAGACACTGAGAGAACATACTGAAGAAATAGCTAACACACCTAAAAAGGTAATAGATATGATGGCGAACAAAGACACAAGTCAAGAAATGAAAAAGACGCTGGACTCACATGGCAGCAGAATTGAACAGGCAGAGGAAAGAATTAGTGATATGGAAGACAACACAGTTGAAATCAAAGAGATTGTAGAAAAGATAGACAAAAAGATAGAAAAAATCCAGTATGGTCTCAGGGAATTAACCGATAATGCAAGACGCACAAACATACGCATTATGGGCATCCCAGAAGGAGAAGAGAAGGGAAAGGGAACAGAAGGAGTGTTGAAGGAAGTTATGGCTGTAAACTTCCCAACTCTATTGAGAGAGATGGATGTGCAGATCCAGGAAGCACAGCGCACCCCAAATAGTATAAATCCCAATAGGCCAACTCCAAGACATATACTTGTCAAATTGTCCAATGCTCAAGACAAAGAGAAAATACTCAAGGCAGCAAGAGAAAAGAGAACCATCACATACAAGGGAAGCACAATAAGATTAAGTGCTGATTTCTCAGCTGAAACCATGGAGGCAAGAAGACAGTGGTATGACATAGTCAAAACACTAAAAGAAAAAAACTTCCAGC
>JAKSZT010053887.1:60050711-60062276 GCA_026826555.1 Tolypeutes matacus
TCTTAAAATATATGTATATATATATATATAAATAACATTTTTGTAAGCAAATACACATATATGCATATATATTTATATATCATTTTGCAAATGTTTGTATGTATTGTGAGAATTTTGATTTTTACCCATAATAAAAAAAAAAAAGAAGAAAAGAAAAAAAAAAGCACTGAAGCAGAAGTTATGAAGTCAATTAAAATCATCAGCAATGATTGGCAAGAAAACTTGAACACTGAGGAAGGCCAGGAGTCTAAACATACCCCACAGAAATGGGTATTGCACCCCGAAAGGGAGGAGGCACAAGATAAGGACAGAGCAGCACATTACACAGAGGTATCCATTGTTCTTTAGATCTGTTTCCATCATCCACTCTAAAGCTGCCTCTCGTGCTGCTCACCCTGCGCATCTGCGTGGAAATACACCTGAAGGAGCAGGTAAAAACCATGTCAACCACTGCTGTCTGGCCCACAAAACACCAAATGACCGGGGGGGGATGGTTTTCTTTTGGTTTGTGGTCTTCTACTTTCTGTAGGAACAAAGTCCCTTGGGAAGCAAATGGAGCCCTCTTGTTACTGCTTCTGTGGGCTGCAGCCATGGATAGAGACGATGCACTTGGTCTGCAGGAAATGCTGCAACTCACTGAACAAGGGTGGGATGCAGTGGGACAACCGAGAAAATGGATCTATCAGTGGGCTGTTTTGTTTTTTTTTTAATAAGGCACACATACATACGTTTAGCCTCAAGTGGCTGTAACCTGTATTTTCCTATATGAGCATTAGGAAAAGGCACCTCTTCTTCTGGGACACAGAGCTTGGAAAGCAGAATGCAGACCGAGTTTTGAGGGAGCAGCTGGTAACCAGCATGCACATACCCATGGCTGTCCATAGCAGTCAGGGGCCCGGCAGGAAATTGAAGGAACCTTCAAATGAGGCTAGTTCAAGGCGGGTTTAATAAAGGCACACTTACCACAGGATGGGTAGGATGTAGGGATCCTACATCTAAGGGATACACAAGCTGAAGAGATGAAGGCTTGAGTGTCACTGGAACCTGGAAGGGGAGGGTCATGTGGAGAGGGTGTCCTTGATGGGTGCCATGACGTCTGGAAAGCAGCTAGCCAGAGGCCAACCTGCAATGAGGAAGTTGAGGGAGTAATAGCCCCTCACTCACCTCCATCTCCCCAAACCTTCTGGGACTTCACATTGGCTGAACTCACCTGGAAACTCACCTGGAAAACAGAGGTCAAGGGAACCCCTTAGCGCAGCCTATGCAGGGCAGCCTTCTGGAGCAATGGCAGAGAGCAGGAGGTGGAGGGTAGGGAGCGGAAGTGGAGGAGCACATGGGAAATATACAGCTCATCATGGGACGCAAGGCGGGCTCCCCCATTTGTGTTCCAATGTATTCAGAGCACATCTTCTAGGCATTGGACTGGGTTCCGGGGACACAGTGACATGTCCATGATGGATCCCTACCCTCAAGAAACTTTTGTTCTAGTAGAGGAGATGGCATTTCTTTTGCCTGTGAATCAGAGATCTCCTCTTCCAAAGAATGGGTCTAACAAGAAAGCAATCTTGGGCAATGGACCTCTTTTTCTCTTTATGTCCAGCCATGTGGCCTATGCTACTATTTTAGCTGACCAGAGGGGGCTTATGTTATCCTGGAGATTGTGTTTTATGAGTTCATCTGCCTTATAAAGTATCAACCAGAAGAATATTAAAGTTTGCAAATGCAGCAACAGATTCAGAGGAACAATGTAATGTGATAAAATTTTTATTTTTTTAATAAAAAAAAAACATGAAAAGCATATCTGAAAAAAAAAGAAAGTAACAAAAAAAAAAAAAGCAAGATGGGTCTTTTTCCCCCTTCAGTGTAAGCAGGGTGGTATATGTTTGTTTTCTATGGACAGTGCTGATTCCCCAAGGATTCAAGGATTGCTAATGTTTTCACTTCTCATTTACAGAGAGAATACATTTAAGAAATTACTCAGCCTTTCCATGTGGCTTTTAATTGAAACTTACCTTACTGTAGGGATGAGCTGAACTTGTTTTTCACTGCATAAAGGGGCTGGTTGACTTTTTTGGCATCAGAGGGCCTAAAACAGGGCCAACGCATTTCTTCTTTTCACTTGAACAACTCATGCAGTCTGTTTAAATAGAGTAACCAAATGGTCTAAATTTTCTCAGCACTCATTGCCTTAGAATTCATTCTCTCTCTCTCCCTCCCCACCCCCTGCCTCTCTCCTTCCTCCTTCTCCTCCTTCTCCTTTCAGTCTTCCCCTCCTTCCTCTCCTCCCCATCCCCCTTCTGAGCCTTGGCTATGGGAAGAATTATTTGCCGAAAGTGTGACAGGCAAAGAGTTAGAATGTTTTCATATTCAAACACTAGTAGATACCCCCCCCAATTGACATTAATAAGTAAATAGACAAAGTATATAACCAGACAATGCATTTTAAAAAAAAATCACATCTACTGAACAAATGTAGGGGAAATGTTTGACCTCACTTATTCATTCATTCATTTCTTAAATAAATATTTATTGAGCATGCAAGGTGCCAGATACTATACCAAGGTCCTGGGGACACAAAGATGAGTAAAACACAGGCCTCATCCTCAAAGGGCTCCCATTTTAGCAAGAGAAACAGACCTGCAAACAAGATACATGGGAAAGGCTATTGTGCTCAGGGAATTACAAGTAATTAAGAAAGCTAAAACGCTTATGGTAGGAAGGATGAAGGGGTCCAGAGCAGAACTCATCAGCCATTAAAGAAATGAGAACTCAAAAAAAGTGTCATTCTCAACTAGGAAATTAGCATCTACTTTAAAGATAATACTGAATGTTGTAAATTATATAGTAAATTGGGTTGATCCTGTAACAATTTACATTGTAATAGCCATGGTCCTCTAATTCTATTTCTAACGTTCCATATTAGGGTATAATGGATAGGAAAACCCATAAGCAGTATGATGTTTATATAACATATAACATTGTTTGGTATGATAGCAAAAAAATTTAGAGCTGTCCTAAATGTCCAAGAACCACAGAAAGGTTAAGTGAATTATAGTACATCCATTTGCCTGAATATTCTGCATCCATTAGAAATGCTTATGGTATATTAATTGAAAAACCAAATTGTTTATACAAAATTACAATTATTTAAAAGTATATACAGGAAAAACTTGGAAAAAATACATTAAAATGTTGACTGTGACTGTGTACATGGTATTTTTTCCGTGTTCCAAAATTACATTTTTTAGATTAAAAAATTCGACCTTGTATAACATGAATAGTTATCAAAGAAAAGATAATCCTACACAATTCTTATCAGTAGCAGTTCTCCACTAGCCTGAATTCAAATACTGAGAGAAACAGTGCTGTCAGCCATGACCTATCTCTCTAACCTCTCTGTATCTTAGCCAATCCCCTTTCCATCTCTAAGTCATAGTTTCACCAAGTAAGAGAGATACACTGAATTATCTTTAAAACTCCTTCTGGGCCTAAAATCTATGAATCTTGACATTCTAGAAGAAAGAGTATGTGCTTCAATTCACTGAAATCACAAACAAGCATTGAGACCCTTCCTTTAAATCAGGTGCAAAATTTCAGGCAAAAGAGAAGACAGAATCAGAAAATACATGATTGTCTCAGCAGACATTTCTCAGACAAGATTAAACAGTGTCTTTTCCCACTGAATTCACAACATCTTAAAGTTCCCTAAGTTCTTAAAGCTGGGGGAAAGGCAGCATTAGTAGGGTATTTCCTAACATATGCCTGCTTTGGGGCTTGAAGACACAATGTCTTTTTCCATTTAGATTGGTTTTACACTCTGGATTGGTCTTTTCTTGGGGGCCAAAGTAAATAATTAATTAATTTGATTAAATGAGGCTTGATGGACTTCCCCTGATCAAAGTAGTTGATGAACAGTGGTCAGTAAAATGGAAAGAAACCTGGAATGCCTTTCATTTTATAGGTGGCCTTGCATGAGTGAGTCAATGCTCTTGCCTGTAAAAAATGAAGGTTTGGATTATGTGCTTTCAAAGGTCCCTTCTGGCTCTTACTTTACCAGCTAGCCATAGAGTATCTACAGCTGGCAAGCACAACCACAAGAGTTAATGGAGGTACAGAGGTATGACCTAGTGGGACTCTAGTCCTCAGGAAAGAGCCACAAGAATTACTTGAACCCATGAAAACAGAGAAACAAATGGCAAAATACTCTGGCAGGTGTGCAGAGCTGCCAACGTAGATCTGCTTAAGCTGTTACCTTTTCACTGAGCATGAAAAACCTCACTTGCCTTCTCTTTCCCTTGGAGTATTCCTAGGGGCAGGGACTATGGGAGCTGGGAGAGGCAGGCAGGAGAAAGATAAAAGATCTGAAATTTAAAAATCCCCCTGGATAGTTTCCCTGACCATCAAGGGGCCACGTAATAATGAAAACAGACACTAGGACGCCTCTGACAGCTCAACATTCCACTAGTTGGGGATTTAATTCAGTTCGTGATTGAGCATCCCTGGGAAGGTACCAGGTTCAGTCCTGGACCCTCTTCTATTCCCCAATTGACCATCTCCCCGGCAGCTCTCATCCAGTCCTCAGGCTTTAAATATCTTCAGATGGCCAACAACTCCCAAATTTATTTCAGACTTGTGTAACCCCCTCGTTGACAACTCCACTTGGAAGTCTCATAAGGCATTTCCAACTTAACTATCCTAAAGAGAGCACTTGCCTCCCACTTCTAAATTTGGTGCTCCACCAGCAACCCAGGAGTCTCCACTGACACCTTGCTTTCCCTCGGCCTTCACAGCCTTTTCTGCTGCTGGCTCTATCTCTATTATGTCCATTAGTCTCCATCTCCACTGCCACCATGCTGGTCCCAGCCATCATCACCTCCAATGGGGGCTATATCCACAGCCTCCTAATTACTCTACTTCCACTCTCATCCCTCTTCAAACTATTTTCCACACATCAGCCAAAAGTTCTTTTTTAAAACATGACTCAATTTATGTCATTCATAATGACATAATTTACCTGCTTAAGTGTTTTCTAGGTTGCCACTATCCTTACCATGGTGTCCTGGGCCATGCATGACGGGGCCTCTGACCTCCTCTCCACCCCACCCAGGGCCACGTTCCCCAATGTCCATTGCACTCTCACTGGTCTTAGTCATCTCAAGCATGCCAAGTTCCAACATGCCTCAGAGCCTTTTGTCCCACAGTTCCTTCTTCCTGAAATGCTCTTTCCCCTGTTTTTTGTGTGGCCAGCTCTTTCTTCTCCTTCCTTCTGACTTACTCAGAGGGCCTTTTCTGATTACCCATCTTCATTTTTCTCTGGGATAGCACTATATTTCTTTCTTAGCACTTACTAAACCTGTAATTATTTTATTTATTGTTTACTTGTTTACTCTTCTATTCCTTGTCTAGATTATAACCCCTAAGGAAGCAGAGGTCCTGGTTATCTTATTCCCTAGCACATAAGAGGTGCTCAATAAATATTTGTTGATTAATCACTTAAAGGACACTAGTTATTCATATTTTATGGCTGACTGTTAGGAAAGCAATCTGATGAACCTGATCTAACTGAGGCATTTTTGTTCCCTCCACTTCTTTGCAAGTAGAGTTCAAGCTGCAGGAAGGAGAAAAAGAACTTGCAGCCTCCTTTCCTAAAACCAACTCTCAAAAGGAATGTGTGATGATTAATTTTGTGTATCAACTTGGCTAGGTTATGCTGTCCTTTGTTTGGTTGGTCATGTGCTGGCCTGCTTGTTAATGTGAGGGTATTTTAAGATGAACTTTGCATCTATAATCAGTTGATTGATCAACAAATGTGATTGCCCTCAGCAATGTGCGGAGTCTCTTCATCCAATCAGTTGGTGGTCTTAAAAGCCAAAGCGGAGGATTTCAGAGAGAAGAGAAATTCAGACTCAACCTCAGCATTGGTTCTTGCAGGATTTTCCAGCCAGCCAGATTCCCTGAGGGAATTCAGGCTGAGGCATCACCCTTTTGGTACCTTCCAGCTAGCAGCCTGTGCTCCAGAGTTCGAATTTGCCAGCCCCCATGGCTGTGTGAACCAACTCCTTATAATAAATCCCTTAATATACACATTAATAATTAATATACATGTACATATCCTGTTTGTTCTGTTTCTCTGGAGAACTGTGACTAAGACAGAACACAAAGGCCTATTCCTTTCCCAGAAGAGCATCTGAATAGTTTCTTGTTCTCCAGCTTTTCCCCTAGAAGGTTGTAATTTCATAGAGTAGAAAATATTAATTATAATCATTTATGTGAGCTGCTCGCCATTTTATAGTCAATTACCTTGTAGCTCAATAACATTTATGTATATCATTAAATATGTGTCAGATTTATTTTCTTGTAAGCTTTATTTATAGCTCAGATAGTACAGTTGTCTCTTAAAATTAGAGGTAACAACGCATCAACTAGATAGATTATTAGGCGGCTATATAAAATCATTATTGTGTAAGCATAGTAACAAATAACAATGTTTATGATTCACTAAGGGACAAAAGTAAAATATATAATTCCTCTGATTTGTATTTAAAACTATCAAAGGATATATACAAATGAGCAAATAGTCAGAGGGAACAGGAAGAAATGCCATGGTTTTCTAGTGTGGTGGGTTTATGTATGATTCTTTTTGAAAATTATTTCCATTTTCTTATTATACTATTAAATGTACAATAAATAAACATTTTTTTAACTCAGAGGGAGCATGGGCTATAAGCATGACTGGTGACATGTCCCTGCAGTTATTGTAATGACTAGAAACACTGGGGTTAGTCTGATACGGTTTCATTGTTAATTTGTCTGCTTATTTGCTAAAAAATGTGTCCTTTTGTTTATTGGCCTATGCCTTTAGTGCCTGATTTAATCCTCCACTCAAATATTTCTATCAGGGTATGTCAGGAAGAATGTTCTCCATATGGGTTTCTATGTGAACGTGTGTTGGCTAGTGTATTAGTCAGGGTTCTCTCGGGAAACAGAATCAGCAGGAGATATCTGTCAATAATATGAAGTTTTAAAAGAGTCTCTCACGCAACCGTGATGCACAAGTCCAGGTTCCGCAGGCAGGCTGCAAACCAGTGGCTCCGATGAAAGCCCAATGAAAGGTCGTTGATGAGTTTCTGGGGGAAGTTGCCTGTCCAAGGACGAGCTGGGAAATTCTCTCTGAATGTTGAAATCACTTCCATTTTTAAGTCATTCAACTGATTGGATAAAAGCACCACCCATTGATGATGTAATCTCCCTGATTGATGCAGATGTAATCATCCATCCACACAGTAAACTCACTGGTGATTGAAGTCCATAAATGCTCTTGTATTACAATTAGCCCAGTGCTTGCTGGACCAAACACCTGGACACAACTACCTGGCCGAGTTGACACATTAGCCTAACCATCACAGCTAGGGAGGGGGAGATGAGTACAATGCATTTAAAATAAGTGTAGCAAAATAAATTACAAAAATAAAATGGATTTGTATGTCTTATATGGAATAATTCCCAAGATATGTTTTGTTTTGTTTTTAAATAGAAACCTGGGCCTTTTATGCTACTATTTGTTAAAAACAACATAAAAGAATTAAGAAAATCAGAGAAGGGGATATCTATTTATATACACATTTAGATCTACATATAAATAGGTAATATATTTGCATAAAACACATTTGCATAACTCTATGCTATATACCAGTAGTATATTTATGTATATATACAGAAGTTTTTAAGCAAAGACTTATCTGGAGAGATAATACCCTGCCAATAATGCTTGCCACTAGAGAGGAGAACTGAGTAAATAGAAGTGAGATTTGTTTTTCACCACATACTCTTTCATGCTGTTTAAAATATTTACTATGGGCATGTATTTTCTATTAAAAACTGATTAAATTGTTGTTAATAAAGACAGTTTTTCACCAACAAACCAAAATAAACTCATAATGAAGTGAATAATGTTAAAACATGTTTTGTAACTAGACTTAAATATATATATATATATATGTGAAGATATGAAAATAAATGCCACTGTATTAAGTGCTGCCTATATCATGTGCCAAGAATTGTATAAGGCATAATGGAGCAGGGATGCATTAGAGAAGTATAAAACATCACTATCCTTGAGGAGTTTTCAATTGACTCAGTGAGTTAAGGCAAATATGCTTGAAAAACAACATTAAAGACAGCAAACAATTTAATGTCAAAGTGAGTAATAGTATAGACACAAATAAGGAAAGAATATCTAGGGCAGTGGCAATTTCCTAAGCAATAACTCTCAAAAAGAGAAGAGGAGAGGAGAGGAGACAAGACGAGACGAGACAAGACAAGACGAGAAGAGAAAAGAAAAATAAGAAAAGAAAATGTGAGGAGGAAAACACCACTTAGTCTTTGCCATGTTCTCTCTGCACGGGCCAAGGGTGTCTACATTTGATTTGGGGAAAACAATTATTTCACCAAACTATAATATGGTGGACATAGAGCTAAAGTAACCCACTAATTCAATCCATTTAGTGGGGGAGAAATGATCCCAAATGCTGTCTGCAATTGTCCAGGCAAGAGAATTTTGATTGTTGGAATGTTCTACTTGTTACCAATTGTTTTATGAAAAGACAGGTGAATGAGACCTAAACAATAAATGATACAAAAATTCTTCATCCAGGAAGAGGTGTTATAAGTCATCCCTATTAATCAATTCATGCAGCAAATATTGAATTGAAAGAGATGTGCCTGGACTGTTTAGAAGGAAGCCATCATCTCTGCCACATGGAGAGCTCAGTCTAGCCAACTGGGGCTTCGAATTAGTTAAATGTTTTCCTATTATTTTAACACCTTAACCTGTCTTCTTCCTTGCTTCTTCATTCCTAATTTCTCTTCCTCTTCTTTCTTCCCTCATATGCAGATATACAGATTGTGTGGCATAGGGAATTTCAGGATCATCTTGCTTTTAGAAAACTGTTCTCCCAGCATTGACCCTTAGGTTTTTCTGTCTGTGAAGTGCCTATTTTGTATGCCTCTCAAAGGGGCACATTGTAAAACAGAACAAAATGGTAGTTTTTGATGCTCTGAATTCCATGAAAACAAAAAGAGACCCAGGAATTTCAAGTGCCAATCGACTCCCTGATTTGATCAACCTTTTGGAACAGATTATACAGTGACTCAAACACAGTTTAAAAGCAAAAGCAGTGATGAACTTCAGAACCACTTCTCTCCCTGAAGTGTTCTGCAGAACAGAATCCTAGGGGGAAAAACTCAGATGAAGGGGCCTTTCAACTCCATTTCCTCTGTTTAAATCCATGGGTGTTGGGGGGGGGGGAAGCATCAGACCCCTTTTTGGATAAACTGAGCTCCTTGCACAGATTTGTTTGTTTTTCCCAACTGACCTGACTCAACCCTTCGGTCTAAATGGCAAAATCCACTTTGCCTGAAGGCCCAGCGTGATGGAACACCTATTTGTTTTGAAGGCCCCGCCCTCAGATCTTTCTCCATCCTAGAGGGAAGTGTCCATTCCCTGTCTGGGACAGGGAGTGTTTTTGTTTCTCAGCTACTAAAACAAATACCATACAATGGGTTGGTTTACAGTGGAAATAGATTGGCTGGTGGTTTCAGAGGCTACAAGGCTCTGCTCCCTCCTTGCATGGGAATCTTCTGGCTGGCCGGCAATCTCTGGGGTTCCTTGGCTTTTCTGTCACATGGCAGGGCACATGGCAACATCTTCTCCTTTCTCTTCGGGGTCCCATTAACTTCCAGCTTCCTGCTGCTCCCATGGATTCTCTCTTTGTCTGACTTTCACTCTGCTTATAAAGGACTCCATTAATCCAGATTAAAGCCCAACCCGATTCAATTGGACCACACCTTAACTGAAGTAAAATCATGAAGAGGTCTTATTTACAATGGGTCACACCCACTGGAAAGCACACCAAGACCAAGAATGTCCAAGCTGGGGTGCACAATTCCACCCACCACGCGGGGCTTCTCGGTTACTCCTGGGTAGGAAACCAGGCCTGGAATGCTGGTCCATTACTCACAGGCTGGGTGCCTGTCTACAAAGGGCACCACTGCCTGTGGAGCTCAGCTAGGGAGAGCATCTGTAAAGGCCTCAGGCAACAGGGAGCCCATCATTGTCAGCACTGTGCTTTAGTGCTTCCAGAAAGGATGAGGCTGACATGAACACCAGGGAATCAGATCTCTGTGTAGTTGCACATTCACAGCTAGGCAGGGCTCCTCTGGGGCTGGCCATGCTCTCTTGAAACTGTTTCTCAAGCTTCCCCTGGGCCTATGTGGAAGGAGGTGGAAAGAAGGATGAGGAGATGCCACCTGCAGCACAAGCAAGATGGTTATGCCTTTTTGTTCTTCCTATGCTGAGGTAGCATGTTTTCCAGGAAAGAGCAAGGACTTTGGCATCAAACCAGCCTCAGTTCAAATCCTGTTTCTGTCACTGTGTTAATCAGCTTAGGCAAATTTACATAGCAGTAACAAACAAACCCTAAATCTTAATGACATAAAGTAACAAATTGTATTTCTCACTCAGGCTACATATCTATTTAAAGTCAGCTCTAGCTCTGTTCCGTGTTGTCTATATCTCAAGATCCAGGCTAAAGGAGCAGCCTCTATCTGGAGCGTTGATCTTGTGAAAAGCTGGAAAGAGATGATGGAAACATATGCTGGTTTTTAAAGGTTCACTTCTTCCTTTTATAATTTATCAACCAAACATGTCACATGGCCAAGCCTGACACCAACAGAGCAAGAGTGCTTAACCCACCCACCCCCACAAGGGTGCCACAAACATTTTGAACAATAAAACAACTTACCACAATCACTTACAAACTGTGTGTCCTTTGGCAAATTACTGTGAGGTGAGGATAATGTAGACCTGCAGGTGTTGATAGGATGATTAAATAAGATGTGGATTTAAACATGAGTTTAGGGTCTTAGTAAGAAATGAATCAGTTAGCTTCCTCCCACACTTCATATACCCAGATTTCTTAGTCAAAGAAATTCTCATGCCTTCAGAACTAGCTATTCTGACACTCTAATATGCAAATGTGCCAGTGTTAATTGCTTCTCTTGGGAAATACTTGAATTTTAATAACAGACTTACAGGCTGTTTTAACCTAAAGTCTCAACTCTAATAGAATTGCAGACACCATAAGATGCCAATCTGCTGACTATTTGCCTCCCACACCTATGGCCCTCTAAGATTTCCAGTTTGGATTATTTAGCTTTTACCTGTGATTCAGTCCTGTGCCAGGCTATGGGACCATTCCTCTCTCTAACCAGAATAGATTACATAACTTTACAACAGACACTTGATGACCCAGTATCAGAAAGCCCTTGAAAACAGTTTCAGGTATCCTTTTTCTGAGGTTCCTATAGGTTCCAATGTCTGAGTGCCAATCTTGGGTCCCTTACCCAGCACCAGTTCCTTCTAAAGCTAGTCTTGCTATGCAGCAATCCCCACCTTCAAGAAACTAGTGTCCTTGAAGGTGGCTGATCCCCAGCCCAGGATTTCTTCTCTTCTGATCCTCTTATATAAACTAAATAATGCCACCATCCTCCCACATGCCCAGATAT
>JAKSZT010053887.1:60062286-60256134 GCA_026826555.1 Tolypeutes matacus
TTCCAATGGGCCTGGCACCAACCACCCTCCAGCTCAGCAGCAGGTAGAGGAGAAGGCAACTTGTAGAATCATGTAGTCACTTCCACCAAAGCAGACCTGGCTGATGTTCCATGAATGGGTCTTCCAGACCTCAAGACCTAAGACATTTTCTTGAGTCAGTGCAATCACCACCATTGCCCATCTGTGAAGGCTCAAGCCAGCATGCCAGTGACAAGGAAATGAGGCCTCTCTAAACAAAAGCCAGGAATTCATGACACTGGTTACCAATCTGGGGTTTCTGAATCCCCCCAACACTTCGTAATAATGATAATGAGGGCTCCATGAACAAGTTTTCATAGTGTCACAAGATGATGAGTGCAACGTTTTCTTTTGCCCCAGGATTGGTGATTAAGTATTTTTAATTTCTAACACAACCATCAAGGTTGGGCTACTCACTGCCCCCAGAGCAAACTAAGAGCCAACAAAACAGACCCTACTACCCCCCAACCTTCACCCCAACCCAGCCTCCAGTTTGTATAAAAATGGAAGTTGGAAAAGAGTGTGATGTATCATAGTTATTAGCCTTATAGGGAGCTCAGTGTTCATAGTGCAAGGTTTTAGTCTCCCTTTACCAGGGGCAAGGATGGATGCTTCTTCCTCAAATGTAATAGTTAGTGTAATATTAGCAACTGAAACTAATGAACTCAAAACCCTATAACAGCTCAAACACTATGGCTTATTTCTCACATAACAGCCCAAAGCAGGTGTCTTAATCAGCCAAAGGGATGCTGATGCAAAATACCAGAAATCTGTTGGCTTTTATAAAGAGCATTTATTAGGGGTAGAAGTTTACAGCTACCAGGCCATAAAGAGTAAGTTACTTCCCTCACCAAAGTCTTTTGTCACATGTTGGAGCAAGATGGATGCTGACGTCTGCAAGGGTTCAACCGCCCTCTTCCTCTTAAGGTTCCATGGTCCCAGGCTTCTTCCAATATCAGCAGTAGGCTGGGGTAAGTCTCTTCTCTCTCCCAGGGCTCATTTCTCTCCGGGCTCGGCTGCTTTGCTCTCTCCACAAGGCCAGTTATAAACTGGCTCATCTCTCTTCCTGGGGCCTCTGCCTTCTCTCTTTCCTTACATATCTGCTTCTCTGTATGATTACTTCCCAGGGTTCCAATATAAAAACTCCAACTAACTCCTGTGCCTTGTTGTTTTCTCTGTGATTCCTACTGATATGGCCCAATCAAAGCCTTAATCATTATTTAATCAAGTAAAAGTGAAACCTCTGAATCCAATACACTCCAATACACCCAGCAGAGGGACAGACCAGTTTACAAACATAATCCAGTATCTCCCTTTGGAATTCACAAACAATGCCAAACTGCCACAGCAGGTGTTCCTGTTCAGCAGACAGCTCTCCTCCACAAGTGATTCAGAGTTTCCAGCTTCTTCAATCTTATGGTTTTGCCATCATCTCCTAGGTCCTCACTGCCATCTTCAACCAGTATTAGAAGTGGAAAAGTGCCTGAAGGAGGCATGTGTATTTCTTAAATGTTTTGGTCTAGAAGTGACCCACATTGCTTTTGTTCACCCATTGGTGAGAACCAGTCAAATGTGCACACTTAGTTGCAAAGGAGACTGGGAATTGTAGTCCTTGGTTGGGAAGCTCATTCCCAGAGACATCTCTCTACTGTGGAAGCAGGCACAAATTTAAGTAGGCATCTAGCCACAATTGCCACATCACCTTGTACCAAGTGATGGACAGGAGGTTCCAAGGAAATCCCTGTACAGATTGGAGGTATTAGTGAAGCTTACCATCTTATTTCCTGGGTGGATTCTTGCTGACCTGCAGAATCTTAAGCCTGCTCTGGCATTGCCTTCCAAATGGGGAAAGGTATGGTGACAGAATTCTTAGGATATCTTGACATGCATCCACTAATGGAGAAGGGGAGGTGCACTTGAATCTAGAGACTAGTGCTTCCTTTTTGTATGGATATTTCTAAATGATGGCCAACAGAGTCAGAAGGGACTATAATGCATCATGCCATATAGGACAAAGATGGTTGGGGCATCCACATCCCAGGTTCCTGAGACCTTCAGAGGATATGGAATATATGTCAAGGTTTTGATAGCATCAAGCCAAGTAGCATAGAGGCAATGTAGCATAGAGGAAATGTAAGATTGCCAGGGCAGCCACTGGGCTATGTGAGGAAACACTGCATTTGGAATGGAGGGTGGGGGCTTGGAACACTGGCTAGGTGAAAGAGAGACCCAATTGTCTCCTTCTGAGAGGGAGCATCAGACAAAATTAGACACTACCCTGAACACTATCTATGCAAAACAACCCATCAGCAGAGACCATCAGCACAAACAGAACCAGAGCAAAGCAGAGCTTGGCCAGAGACATCTCCCTACTACCCACATGAGGCTGATTTTGTAAGATTCTGCTGCCTGACCTTTACAACCTCAAAGGATAGAAGCCTAGGGAGTCGGATGTAGCTCAACTGATTGGGCATCCGTCTCCCATATGGAGAGACCCGGGTTCGATCCCCGGGACCTCCCGGTAAAAAAAAAAAAAAAAAAAAAAAAAAAGGATAGAAGCCTAGAAGAGGAGAAGACAAGAAGTCTGAATCTCCCCTCCACTTCTTCCAATATCCAGGGGTCACTGCTCAAGCCTGTGTTGCTGGGAAGGGAGAGAATAAGCTTTAATAGAGTTTGAAATTGAGCTAGACTCTTAATTAACAAAAGTGACAAGAAAGTTATGGAATCAGGCCAAGATGCTGATAAGAAATAGGAAAGGGGGATCTTATCAGAGCATAGCTTAAAGTGGTAATTGGAAAAAATAAAACTGTTTCATGTTTATACTCCAATGAGTTGCCTCCTCAATAAATTGCTAAACCTATTTCTTCATCATTACCTGTATTTGTCTGATTAAGGACTAACTTTCTTATTTCACAGGTGGAAATAGTGGGTCTTAAGTCATGAAACATAGACTGATATGTATAAGTAAAACATAACCAAGCTTTAGTTCTGCTTTCTAATCTCCTTTGTCCCAGAGGGGGAAAAGGAGGTAGGGTTCCCAGGAAAGAGAAACTTTCTTATAACTCCACAGCAAAACTGGGAACAGTCAGATGTTTTTGAGCAGAAGAGTAATGTGATCTGAGTTTCAGTTTAAAAGGGTCGAGGTGTCAGCAAAGCAATGCTTTCTTCTGAAGACTGTGGGTGCCCTAGGGCTGGCTGCTAGTGATTCTTCGGTCCTTGTCTTTTCTGTCACATGGTGACACCAGGACCAACAGTAGCTGACTTTGGTGAGAAAGCATCTCTGATGGTGCCTTGATTTGGACATTTCACAGCCTTGAAACTATAAGCTTTTACACCAAACAAATCCCCTTCATAAAAGCTATCCCATTTCTAGTACTTGCACTGGCAGCCTTTAGGCAAAGTCAGACACATGGCAATGCACCTGGTGGTGTCCTCTCCTTTTTCTTCTGTATTCCATTGACTTCCAGCTTCTTCCCATGGCTTTCTCTTTCTGTGTCTGAATTTCATTCTGTTTATAAAGTAATCTGTATTAAAGCACAATCTGATTCAGTTGGCCACACCTTAACTAAAAGTAACATGTTCAAAAGGTCCAATTTACAATGGGTCCACACCCACAGGAATGGATTAATACTAAGAACATGTTTTTCGGGGAATAAATAATCCAACCTAACACCTCCTCTTGGAAAATGATAGATTGGGCAGTCAAAAAATAAGATGGCAGATGAGAATAAAACAATTAACAAAGTTGATCATTTAGTGATGCAAATCCAACAAACACTGTATGCATATTAGTTTTGAGAGCACATAAAAAATACAAAAAAGAGTGAAAATTAATAAATCAGAATTTACCTTGAAAAGCTTGAAAATGAAGGTGGTGGCTTGGAACTATGTACAGTACTTAAGAAAAACATGTTCGTAATCTTAATCCATTCCTATGGATGTGAACCCATTGTGAATATGACCTTTTGATAAGGTTGCTTCAGTTAAGGTGTGAATCAGGATGCCTCTTAATCCTGTTATTGGGAGCCCTACAGAGAAGGACATAGAGAAATTGGATGAGAGAAGCCACAAGGAGCAGCCAGAAGCTGGAAGTCAACAGAACCTGAGAGAGAAAAGAGAAGATGCTGTCATGTGCATTGTCATGTGAAAGAAAAGCCAAGGAACCCCAAAGATTGCTGGCCAGCCAGAAGATAAGACTCTGGGGGGTAATAAGCCTTCTAATCTCTGAAGGCATGAGCCAATAAATTCCTGTTGTTAAGCTAACCATGGTATGATATTTGTTTTGGCAGCAGGAAACTACAACAAAGAGCAACAGAAAAAAATCCCCAGGTTTGAAGAAAGGGAAATCATAAAAATAAGGACAAAAATGAAATAGAGAAACTTAAGTAGAGATAATTAACAAAACCAAAATTCTGTTCTTTGAAAAGTTCAATAAGGTAGATAACTTCTGATAAGACTCTTGAAATAAAAAAATAGAAAGTACAAATAAACAAATGAAGAATGAAAGGATGGAAAATAACTTATGATTTAATAGTAATTTTAAAAAATCAAAATATTATTAGCAACTTTAACCCAACACATTTAAAAACCTACTTAAAATGAATTACCTTCTTGTAATATATTAAAAATGACAAAATTAATACAAGAATAGAAAACTTCTATAGCCCAAGGATCTTTTAAAAAGTTAATTGAATTAAACTCCTCTTTTTCCTTCCCCAAAAAGCATCACATTCAAACAGTTTTACATATGAGTTCTATCAAACTTTGCAGAAGAAATAATCTCTTTGTAATATAAGTTTTTTTTTTTTTAAGGAAAATATCCAACTGACTTTATTAAAATGGTATAATCTTGATAATAAAGCAGGAAAAGAACAGTATAAAATTTTAAAATTACAGACCAATTTCACTTTTGAACACAGATACAAAATGAAAAAAATTAGCTGTCTTATTTTAGGATCCTCCAGGAGCAGGCCCTAAGATAAGAACCCATAGGCAATGATTTATTTGGGAGGTGACCTTAGGAAACACCAATAAGTGAGTGGAGACATGAGTGAGGAAAAGTAAGGAAGCAAGTGCATTTTAAAGCAAGTTACTGGGAAGCGGATGTGGCTCCAGCGATTGGGCTCCCGTCTACTATATGGGGGGAGTGCCGGGTTCGGTTCACAGGGCCTCCTGGTGAAGGCAAAGCTGGCTCACGCCACGGAGAGCTGGCCTGTGCCGCGAACTGATGCATCAAGATGACACAACAAAAAAGAGACACAGAGGAAAGACAATGACAGACACAACAAACCAGGGAGCAGAGGTGGCTCAAACAAATGGGTGCCTCTCTCCCACATCAGAGGCCCCCGGATTGGTTCCCAGTGCCTTCTTAAGAGAAGATGAGAAGAGAAGACAAGCAGAACAGAAGAACGCGCAGCATATGGACACAGAGAGCAGATAGCGAGCTCAGGCAGCGGCGGGGTGGCTGAGGGTGGGATAAAAGAAACTAAAAATAAAATAAAGCAAGTTCCAATTATGAAAAATTTGAGTTTAATTCCATTGAGTTAGTCTGGGAATCAGTGTAGGACACATGCTTCAGAGCTATTTGTCCAAAACGGCAAGGGAATTGGCCCTTTATCCACCCAATCCCATCAGCATTGGTGGAAGGCTGCTCCTGGGATGGAAGGAGTATTAATTCCCCGGGACTTGCAGTTTGCCCTGCAGGCTAGCAGAAGAGGTTCCAGGGACCAGAGAAAGTTCTCTGGCAAAGAACTGCAGGCACCAAAGTTAGGACAGTATAAATGGAAATGGTCCATATAAAGTAGATATAAGCAGAGCACAAATAGAATCCAGTACTTTAGTTAACTGAATGGTACTGCATATTAAAAATAACATTATCATGATCACGTAGAGTTTAACACAGGAATAGAGTTGAACATTAGAAAATTCATGTGATTAATACCACATTATGGCACTAAGTGGAAAACACACAAAATTATCTCAGTAGATGCAGAAAGGTATTTAATAAAGTCCAATTCTTATTTATGATTTAAAAAGAAAGCCTTCTAGGAAAAGAAGAGAACTTCCTTTACCTACTCTTTTTGTAGCAGCCTATATGTGTAGAATACACATTTTCCTCTACTCGTTTTTTGTCAACAGGGCAGATGCTATGTGAGCAGCTTCATTTGATAGTGTCAGGACACTATCCATCATTGCCTTGGCCCTTGGTATCAAGAAAGCTCAGTGAACTTTTGTCCTTACTTACAAAGACAATCCAGGATAAGGATAGGGTATTCTTAGGCCAAGCAAAGCAATAAGAACTTTCATCACTCTCATGAATGCCCAGATTATGTGCACTGCCTCCTGTACCTAAATCATAGGGTAGCAATGGGGCTTTCAAAAAATATCCATAAGAGAGGTTCCTGGAAGATGTGTCAGAGTAGACACCAGAACTAGAGATGGTCTCTAACAAAAAAAGTGGAGGAAAGGCAGAAGCTGTCCAAAGGAGCTGCTTTGGTGATCTGCAGATCAGGAGATTGTCATGTGCATTGTCCAGGAGGGAGTGGGGCAGAGAGATAAAGAGGCTGAAAGGAAAACCACCCCCATGGCTGGGACTGTTGCCCATCCCCATCCTCGAGGCAAGTGGCCTCAGTAAAACCCATGGCTGACAGCAGTCAACTGAAAGGGGAACAAATGTCTTCCTCCCTGAGAAGAGGGAGGGTGCAGCCAAGGGCTAAGTGTGGTTTCTCTTCAGTGAGTTTAAACAGCAGGGCCTGTTTGAATCATGGCACTAACCAGCCCAGAAACACCAGCCAGTGGAGGTTGAAGAGCCACCTCTGTGGAAAGGTTCACCAAAGAGTGCCATCTGCTGGCAGGCTGGGAAAGTGAAGGAGGAAAAAGACATACTGTCTTTCATATTCCTATACCCAGGCCCCTTTGGATCTGGTCTGCACTCCATTAGTGGGTTCCTGGATCTGTTTTGATAACTTAAATAGGGTAGTTTTAAAGATTTGGAATAAGTTCAGCCAAAAATCAAAGAACCATGAAACAAAACCACTAAGCAAGTGAAAGAAATTGACCATCAGAGTAAACTCACCAACATAATCAGATGCCTAGAACATCAGCAAAAAATTACAAGCCATACTAAGAAACAGGAAGATATGGCCCACCCAAAAGAACAAATTAAACATCCTGACAAGACAGGATTTAAAACAACTAATCAACGATATTCACACAAATCTCCTAAATCAACTCAAGGAGTTGAAGGAAAATATAGCTAAAGAGATAAAAGATAGTAAGAAGACATTGGGTAAGCATAAAGAAGAATTTGAAAGCTTGCAAAGAAAAGTAACAGATCTTAGGGGAATGAAAAACACAATGCATGAGATTAAAAATACATTGGGGAGCAGATGTGGCTCAAGCGGTTGAGTGCTGGATTCCCACATATGAGTCCCAGGTTCAATCCCCAGCCCCTGGTACCTCAAAAAAATACATTAGAGGTATATAACAGCAGATTTGAAATGGCAGAGGAACAAATAAATGAATTAGAAGACAAATAAAAGAATGGGAAAAATGGAACAAGTTCTCAGGGAATTGAATGAGAGCATGAAAAGCAGAAACGTATGCACCATGGGTCTCCTGGAAGGAGGAGAGAATAGAAAAGGGGCAGAAAAAAAATTACGTTGGAAAAAAGATATTCCACACAAATAGTAACCAAAAGAAGAGCCAGAGTAGCTACAATAATATCTGACAAATAGTTTTTAAATGCAAAACTGTTATAAGAGACAAAAAAGGTCATTGCATGTTAATAAAAGGGGCAATTCATCAAGAAGAAATAACTATAATAAATATTTATGCACTTAATGCGTGTGTCCCAAAATACATGAGGAAAACACTGCAAAACTTTTTTATGAAGACGTGGAGTCTTTGACTCAGATGCTTAGAGCTTTGGCTACTGATGGAAATAAGCACTGGGCCAAAATGGACAAAAGAAAGCAGCCATCAGTCTTCAGAGATGTTCTGAGGGTAACCCTATACCTAAAAAATACTGAAAAATCCACAACAAATCCACTAGAACTAGTAAGTAAGTTCTTTGAAGTGGTGAGATACAAGATTAATATGCAGAAATCAGTAATGTTTCTATACACTACTAATGAGCAATCTGAGGAGGAAGTCAGGAAAAAAAATCCATTTACAATAGCAACTAAAAGAATCAAATACTTAGGAATAAATTTAACCAAGGACGTAAAGGACTTATATTCAGAAAACTACAAAACATTGCTAAAAGAAACCAAAGAAGCCCTAAATAAATGAAAATACATTCCATGCTCTTGGATTGGAAGACTAGATGTCAGAAAGATATAAATTTTACCTAAATTGATTTATAGATTCAGCACAATCCCAATAAAAGTTCCAACAGCCTTTTTTACAGGAATAGAAAAGCCCATTATCAAATTTATTTGGAAGGATAAGGAGCCTCAAATTGCTACAAGTATTTTTAAAAAGGAGAACAAAGTTGGAGCACTCTCACTTCTTGACTTTAAAGCATATTACTTAGCTATAGTGATAGAAACAGCATGGTACTGGCATAAAGATAGATAGATTGACTGATGAAATAAAATTGAGAGTTCAGAAATTAATCCTCACCTCTATGATCATGTAATTTTTTACAGGACTGTCAAATCCACCCAGTTGGGTCAGAAGAGTCTATTCAACAAATGGTGCTGGGAGAACTGGATATGCATATCTAAAAGAAAGAAAGAGGACCCTATCTCACACCTTATACAAAAATTAATTCAAAATATCTTTACAATTATAAAACTCTTAGAAGAAAATGTAGGAAAACATCTTCAAGATCTTGTGGCTGGCAGTAGTTTCTTAAACCTTATGCCCAAAGCACCAGCAACAAAAGCAAAAATAGCTAAATGGGACCTCCTCAAAGTTAAACACTTTTGCTCTTCAAAACACTTTGTCAAGAAGGTGAAAAGGCAGCCTACTCATTGGGAGAAAATATTTGGAAACCACATATCTACTAAGGGGTTGAATTCCATAGTATATAAAGAGATCATACAACTCAACAATAAAAATACAAGAAACCCAATTTAAAAAGGGGCAAAAGACTTGAATAGACATTTTTCCAAAGAGAAACACAAACAGCCAAAAATCACATGAAAACCTGTTCAACATCACTAGCTACTAAGGAAATGCAGATCAAAGCTACAATGTGATATCATTTCACACCTTATAGAATGGCCATTATTTAAAAAACAGAAAACCACAAGTGCTGGAGAGGATATAGAGAAATAGGACCACTCCTTCACTGTTGGTGAGAATGTAGGATGGTGCAGCCTCTGTGGAAGACTGTTTGGCAGTTCCTCAGGAAGATAAATATAGAACTGCCATGTGATCAGACAATCCTGCTTGTAGGAATATATCCAGAAGAACCGAAAGCAAGGACACAAACTAACATTTGCTCACCAATGTTCATAGCAACACTATTCACAATTGCTAAAAGAAACAATCCAAGTGTCCATCAACCAATGAAAGGCTAAACAAAATGTGGAATATACAAATGATGGAATACTATTCAGCTGTAAGAAGAAATGAAGTCAGGATGCATATGACAGCATGGATAAACCTTGAGGACATTATGTTAAGTGAAATAAACCAGACACAAAAGGACAAACATTGTATGGTCTCACTAATGTGAACCAAATACGACTAGTATATTCACGGAGTTAAACTTTTGAGTATAGGCTGCTAGGAGATAGAATAGGGCTGAGAAGGGGGAGTTGATGCATAATGTATGTAGAACTTTTAATAAGATTGATTGCAAATGTGTGGAAATGGATGAAATTGATGGTAATACATTATAGTGAATATAACTAACATTGCTTATTTATAAATGTGATTGTGGCTGAAAAGGGTAGTCTAGGGACATAAATATCAATTGAAAGAAAGCTAGAGGATAATCTAGGGACTGTATAACCTAGTGAACTAGATGATGCTTGATGATTGTTGCTACTAGTACAAATACAAGAATGTTCTTCTGTGAGTTAGAACAAACGAACATCACTATTATAAGGTGTTAAGAATATGGTGATACATGGGGAAAATACAACTAATGTAACTTATGAACTATATAGTTAACAGTAATATTGTAATATTTTTGCGTCAATGGCAAAGAAGGTACTACGTCAGTGCTAAGGATCAACAGTAGAGGGATATAAGGGGATACGGGATTTTTCCTTTTGGAGTAATGAAAACTTTCTAAAATTGACAGCATAGTACTGTGATGAAACTGAGAATCAGTATAAGTGTTGGGTGGTTTGTACAAGGCATGGGACTGTATAACACAGTGAACCCTGTGGTGGATGATGGACTGTGGTTAATAGTACAAATATGAGAATGTTCTCTCATGAACTATAATAAATATATAATACTAATACATGGTGTTAACAATAGGGTGGTTTATGGGGAAAATATACCAAATGTAAGCTATGGACTATAGTTAGCTGTAATATGTTGATGATATTCTTTCATCATTTGTAACAAATATTCCACAACAATGCAAGGTGTTGTTGGTGGGGTGATATATAGGAATCTTGTATGTTCTACATGATTGTTTTGTAAATTCACAACTTCTCTAATAAAAAAAATATCCAGAATCTGGTCATTTCTTACCACATCTATCACTCCCACACTGATGTAAGTGACCATCAATTCTCACTTGGTATATATATAATCAAAGTGACAAGCAAATTTATAGTGAAAGTATATTTTATTTACAAAATGGCATTGGGGAAAGAATATCAATATGTAAAGACAAATTAAGTGGTACCCCAACACATACTATATTAAAAGAGAAATGACTTCAATTAGATTAAATACCTAACTGTGAAAAGTAAAATATAAAGAAGTGGGGATAGATTTCTTAAACAAGTCCCCAAAAGCACAAATACTGAGGTTGGAAATAGAGCAAGGATATTTGCTACTACCCCTTCTATTGAACGTTGTACTAGACGGTCTTAGTGCAATGCAAGAAAAGCAAATACAAGTATAAGGCTTGGAAAAGAAAAATGAACTTGCCATTATTTCCACATGACATGGTTGTGTAAAAATCCAAAGACTCTAAAGATAAACTTTTAGATTAATAATTTAATTTAGCAATATTGTACAAAGTGATCAATCATATTATTGTATATAAGCAAAAAATTAATAACATATGATAGCATAAAAATACCAAATGCTTAGGAATAAATTTAACAAAAGATGCACAAAACTTCTACCAGAAAACTCTAAAATATTGTTGAGATAAATTTTTAAAAATACCTAATTAAATGGAAGGATCCAGCATGTTTGTAGATCATTAATCAAGATTGTAAATATATCAATTCTTTCCCAAATTGGTTTGTCATCAATTGATTCAACATCTACATATTCAATGCAAGCCAAATAAAATTTCTAGTAGGTTTTTTGTAGAAGTGAACAAGATGATCCCAAAATTTACAAAGCAATGTAATAGCCCATAAAATAGCCAAAACCTTTTAAGAATAAGGAAAAGTGGAAGTACTACTTGAATAAATTCAAGACATAAAGATCCTGTTCTTTATAGAGAGTAGTGTTGATGTGGGTTTAGATCAACAAATCAATGAAATAGAATGAGCTATTGATTGCAAATGTATGGCTCCCGAAACAGATCCACACACATATGGACTGTTGATGTATAACAAAAGTGGCACTGCATTTATCTTCAATAAATGGTACTGGGTCAATTGGTTATTCTAATGTTTTTTTTTTGTTTTGTTTTGTTCTTTAATTATTATTATTATTATTATTATTTTTTATTTTAACGGAAGATCCGAGGGATCGAACCCAGGTCCCTCCATGTGGGAGACGGACACTCAACCATTTGAGCCACACCCGTCCCCTCTAATGTTTTTAAAAAAGAAACTTGACCCTACTTCACACCTTACACAAAAGTCAGTGCCAGATGGGTTGAGGGTAAAACATTAACACTATCTATGAAAGGTAAAACATAAAAGATTAAAGAAAATAATATAGACTAATATCTTCATGACCTTGGGGTAGAGAAAGATTAAGTAAATAGATTTTAAAAGCACTAATCTCTTTCTCTCTCTTCGTCCGCCATCGTTGGTACGTGTGACTTCCAGCTTCGCCATGTCTTCTCATAAGACTTTTAGAATCAAGCGATTCCTGGCCAAGAAGCAAAAACAGAATCGCCCCATTCCTCAATGGATTCGAATGAAAACTGGCAATAAAATCAGGTACAACTCCAAGAGATGACATTGGAGAAGAACCAAGCTGGGTCTGTAAGGAATCGCACATGTGGTAACTCACATGTTTATGCTGTATCAAGTTCACTTATATTTTGCGATATGAAGTTGAAAAAGACGCCCTTTCTGAACAGTTGGACTTAGTTTATTAGAGGAAAACGCTGGGGGTTTTTTTGTTTTTTTATGCTTTGGCATTAATAAGTTGGTTCAGTAATAAATATGTGAGACCTTTTGTTTGAAAAAATAAATAAATAAAAAAATAAAAATAAAAAGCACTAATGATAATGGAAAAGACTAATAAATTAGACTATAGTAAAATAAAAAACTTCTATGAATCAAAAGATGCCATTAAGAGAGTTAAAAAAGAATTCCTATAAATCAATAGGAAAAGGACAACTCATTAGAAAAATGGGCAAGACACTGGAACTGACACTTTACAAGGGAGGTTATCTAAATGATCAAAGAACATGAAAAGTCAATGAGCATCAACCTCATTAGTAATGCAAATTAAACCAAAACGAGATACTGTTATATACTACCTAGAATTGCTAAAATTAAAAAGACTGCTTAGTGTCAGTGTTGACAATGTGGAATAATTAAAACCCTCCTAGGTTACTGGTAGGAATGTAAATTGATAAACCACTTTGAAAAACCCTTTGGCGTTATTTGCTTAAGTTGAATATATACATATTCTATGACCTAGCAGTTTACTTCTGCTAGAAACGCATACACTTTTGAACCCTAAGTTGTGTTTAAGAACATTTGTCCTGCATTATTTGCAATAGCCTAAAACTAGGCATAACCCAAATGCCCATGACTAAATCAACTGGGGTGTATTCTTACATTGGAATAATATTCTGAAATTAAAATAAACTGAGTACTACTAAACTCAAAAGTAAATCTTGGCGCCCAGGTCCTGCAGTCATGGTGGATGGCTCCAGAGTTTGGTGCCTTGCCAGTGGGTCCTACTTTGGAATTTATGCTCCCAGTGTGACAGAGTTGGAGTCAGATGTGACTTCTCTACACATGCCTCTTCTGTCCCTTTTATTTGAACCTATAGTTGGTGCTGGAGTTGGTAGGTGTATGTCCAAGAGACTTTAATCTCTGGGCTGTTCATGTGCTAGCTGGGCCCTAAGCCTCAGTGGAGTAGCTACACCTACTCTCCAGTTCATTGGACTCATCTAGGACAACTAACAAGAAGGTGAGGTTGGACAACCACCATACCAAGGAAATGAGAGAGCCGTCAATTGCAAGCAAGAGAGTCCGATCCATCAGCCATATGGGATCAAAGCTCCCTCTCAATTAGAGGCAGAGTGGGCATTGCCATCCTAGAGTCCTCAGAATTGGGGAATAAAATATGGAGTAGAGTAGACTTACTGGTATTCTGTTATAGACTTGTGATTCTAGCAATGGAGGAAATTTTATCGTTGGTGTGGGGGCAGTGGCCTCTGAAGGTGCTGTGGTCGGGGAGAGGGAAGGGGAGGTGCAATATGGGGGCATTTTCAGGACTTGGAGTTGACCTGGGAGACATTGTGATGACGGATGCAGGCCATTGTATGTCTTGCCATAGCCTGCAGAGTTGGGTGGGAGAGAGAGTAAACTACAATGTGGACTGTGGTCCAAGCTTGGTGGCAATGCTCCGGGATGCGTTTGTCAATTGCAATGAATGTACCACATTGATGAGGGGGTTGTTGGTGTGGGGAGGAGTGGGAGGGATGGGGATTGGGCCATGTGGGAATCCCTTGTATTTTTTTATGTAGCATTTTATGTAATCTAAGTATCTTTTAAAAATAAATAAAAAATATATTTTAAAAAAAGATTACATGACAAATAGTCACACACACACACAAAAGTAAATTTCTCCAACATAATTCTGAGTGAAAGAAGCAGACTTAAAAGAATTTATATTGTATGATTCTATTTATAAAAAGTATTAAAAGGAGCAAAACTAAAAGATGTTAGAAGTAAAGATAGTTGTAATGGTGGTTTTAAAAATACGTCCTCAAATTCTTTGGTACTTGTCTCTACAAGAAATGGAGTCTAATCCTGCTCTCCCTGAGTGTGGGCTGACCTAGAGACTAGGTTCTAACAAGTAGAATAAAGCAAAAATGACAGTGTATGACTTCAGAGCCCAGGTCACAAAAAGGCACTTAACTTCCTTTCTCTTCCCTTCACAGCTTCCTGGAGAAGTTAGATTCCGTGTTGTCAGCAGCCCTAAGGAAAGGCCTACATGGCAAGGAGCTGAGGCTCCCAGCCAATGACCACATGAGTGAGCCTCCTTGGGAGCAGATCCTTAGGAAAGCTTTCGGAGGACTACAGTCCCAGCTGACATGGTGGCTACAATCTTATAAGAGACCTTGAGCCAGAAGCCCCAGGTAAGCTGCTGCTAGATTCCTGACCTCAGAAATTATGTGCAATAATGTTTATTTTTAAAACCACTAAGTTTGGGGATAATTTGTTATGCAGAAATAGGTAACTAATAAAGATGTTAACTTTTAGGAAGAAAAAGGGGTTAGTAAAGGGAAAGAAGCAAAAGGGAAGCTTATGTTCATAATGTTTTATTTCTTGTCCTGAAGAGTGAACAAAGGGGTGTTTGCTTTGTAATAAATCATTAAGCTGTACACTGATGACTGTATGCCAATTTTTATGTCTGTTATACTTCAATAAAAACTCAACCTGAAAATTTTTGCTAAATTCAACTATGCCATCCAAAAGTTTTTGTTCTTTAAAAAGGCACTATAGACAAAATTAACAGGTGACTACCCAGGAGAAGGTATTTATAATGTCCATGTCTGACAGTAGATTAATATCTGAAATGCACAAGGAAATATATCATACAAATATAGATAAGCAAATAGAAAAATGGACTGATAATAAAAATTAGCAATTCATAGTAAGGGAAACAAACAGTAAATAATTACATAAATAAATGTTCCATTTCACCAATATTCAGAGAAAATAAAATAAAACAGAAAGATATTACTTTACACTTATCAGATTGGCAAAACATAGAAAAGCAGATAATATCAAGTGCTGATTAGGATGTGTAAAAACAGAAACCCTCTTGCACTGCTAGTGGAAATGTAAACTGGTACAGTAATTTTGGAAGCAATTGAGCTTACAGAGCATGCTTATACTCTAGGCCTCTGTAATTCCACTCCTGGATATATACCCACAAAAACACTCATACAAGTGTACAAGGAGTCATGTATAAGAATATTAATTGGAGTATGGTTTGTAATAGTAAAGAGTTAGAGGCAACCTTCAGGGGATTTCATAAGTAAAACGTGGCATATGCATAAGAAGACATCCATGCAGTTGTCGGATAGAATGAACTAGATCTGCATATTGCAATTAAAAATAAAGCTCAGAGACCAGAAGAGCATCCTGCAACATCCTTGAAAGAATGGAAGGAGGCGCCTGCCCAGCTGCAGAGAAGATTCGTAAGTAGAGCACTGCACACCACAGAGGCCAGTGCCCATCCTCCACAGGAGGCACAAGCCGGCTCGGGAGCTGTTCCACAGCTGGAATTGGAAGCTCCACTTCCCAAAACGGGGAGGAAGAGATGGTTGGGCACCAAATTCAGCTACTGTTTAGTTATTTTGGTAGGCTAAAGTATAATCCTAAGAACAGCTAAAGTTTGAACTTGTTCAAGTCAAAAAGATGCCAGTAGCCACCATCTTAACTCTGCGCCTGACATGAGGGGAAGCGGGGCTGACTGAAAATCACTGTGCTGATAGAGATGGGCTTTTTTTCCATCTATATCAGATTGCAGCTCTAGCCTAAGCCCCAGGCCCACCTCAGGCAGGGAGGAAACTGGGGGGACCTGCAGCAGCCTCTATGAGAAATTACAGACCACAACATGGAGGACAGTGATCATCCTACTTTGGTGGCACAAACCACCCCAGGAGCTATTCTGTGGCAGGAATTGGAAGATCCATTTCCCAAAAACAAGGGTGGAGAGACGGTTGGCCACCGATTTCAGCTACTGATTAGTAAATTCGGCTGGCTAAAGTATAACCCTAAGAATAGCTAAAGTGTGAGCCTGTCCAAGTCAGAAGGAGGCCGGTAGCTGCCATTTTGACACCACCCCCCAGCATGAGGGGAAGCTGGGCTGACTGCAAATCACAATGAAGGTAGAGACTGGATTCTTTCACCCAGATCAGCCTGCAGCCCTAGCCTAGGCTTCAACCCCACCTCTAGCAGGGAGGAAGCTGATGGGACCTGCACCAGCCTATCCAGGTAACTGCAGGTACAGTTAACTGGCACAGACTGAATAATCAGAAGTCTACCGGGGTAGCAATGGTCATCTTGGACCTGCACTGCATGGATTGCTGCCCACACCTGCAGCTCCATCCCTGCCCCAGGCAAGGGAGAAAGGGGCATGAAGCTTCATCAATCTGTCTGGGCAACTACAGTCTAGGCCTGCATGACTTGGATTATTCCACACAGCTGTGGCTCTGTCCCAACCCATGGCAAATGAGAAAGTTGGGAGAAGCTTCATTGGTCCTTGGGGCAATGAGGGTAGCTTGAGCCTCCACAGATTATAGCACCAACTACATCCTTGGCTCCTACTACAGAACCAGCAAGGGAGAAAGGACAGGAAGCCCTAAACTAAAGGGAGAAACTGCACCCAGAATAAATACATCTAGTAAGCCAGATGCCAAGAAGCCAATAAAAAATTACGAGCCACACCAAGAAACAGGAAAATATGGCCCACTTAAAGGAACAAAATAAGCCTCCAGATGACATAAAGGAGTTGAGACAACTAATCGTATATGTTCAAACAAATCTCCTTAATAAATTCAATGAGATGGCTAAAGAGATTAAGGATATTAAGAAGACACTGGGTGAGCACAAAGAAGAATTTGAAAGCATACATAGAAAAATGGAAGATCTTATGGGAATGAAATGTGCAATAAAGGAAGTTAAAAATATACTGGAAGTATATAATAGGAGATTTGAGGAGGCAGAAGAAATGATTGGTAAGCTTGAAGAAATGGCCTCTGAAAGTGAACATACACAAGAACAGATGAAGAAAAGATTGGAAAAACTTGAACAAGTTTGCAGGGAACTAAACGACAGCAAGAGACATGCAAACATGCATGTCATGGGTGTCCCAGAAGAAGAAGAGAAGGGAAAAGGAGGAGAAGGAATATTTGAAGAAATAATGGTAGAAAATTTCCCAACCCTAGGGAAGGACATAGATATCCATGTCCAAGAAGCATGACGTACTCCAATCCGAAAAAATCCTAGTAGACTAACTCCAAGACACATACTAATCAGAATGTCAAATGCCAAAGACAAGAGAATTCTGAGAGCAGCAAGAGAAAAAAAACAATGCATAATGTATTAGAGATACCCAATAAGATTAAGTGCTGATTTCTCACCAGAAACCATGGAGGCAAGAAGACAGTGGTATGATATATTTAAGATACTGCAAGAGAAAAACTTCCAGCCAAGAATCTTATATCCGGCAAGATTGTCTTTCAAAAATGAGAGTGAGTTTAGAATATTCACAGATAAACAGAAACTGAGAGAGTTTGTAACCAAGACACCTACTTTGCAGGAATTACCAAAGGGTGTGCTACAGCCTGAAAAGTAAAGACAGGAGAGAGAGGCCTGGAAGAGATTCTAGAAGTGAAGATTATATCAATAAAAGTAACTAAAAACATCAAAAATGTGGTGAAAATAAAATGTGACAGATAAAACCCAAATATTCAGAAATAAACTTAACCAACGATTTAAAGTACTTATATTCAGAAAACTACATCTCATCATTAAAAGAAATTTTTAAAAGACCTAAATAATTGGAAGAATATTCCTTGCTCATGGATTGAAAGACTAAGTATCATTAAGATGTCAATTCTACTCAAATTGATATACAGATTCAATGCAATCTCTATAAAAATTCCACCAGGATTTTAAAAATAAATGGAAAACATGATTATCAAATTTATTTGGAAGGGTAAGGGGTCCTGAATAGCCAAAAACATCTTAAAAAGGAAAAGCAAAGTTGGGAGATTCTTATTTCCAGACTTTAATTCGTATTACCTAGCCACAGTGATAAAAAAACAGCATGGTACTGGCATAAAGACAGACACATAGACCAATGGAACCAAATTGATGGTTAAAAAACAGACCCTCACATCTACGGTCAAGTGATTTTTGACTAGCCTGTCAAACCCACCCCGCTCGGGCAGAACAGTCCATTCAACAAATGGTGCTGAGAAAATTGGATATACATATCAAAAGAAGGAAAGAGGACCCCTATCTCACACCCTATAAAAAATTAACTCAAAATGAATAAAATACCTAAATATAAAAGCAAGAACCATAAAAGTTCTAGAAGAAAATATAGGAAAATACCTTGAAGACCTGGTGTTGGTGGTGGTTTCCTAAAGGAGATAAGAGGAGGACTGAGATGGACTACTGATATTGTATGTAGAAGTTTTAATTAGCTTTACTGTAAAAGTGTGGAAATGTACAGAGTTGATGGTAACACATTATAGTGAGTAACAGCTGGTTTATAAATGGGGATGTGGCTGAAAATGGTAGTCTAGGGATGTAAATGCCAACTGACAGAAAGCTTTAGAATAATCTAGGAACTGAATAGCACAGTAAACCCAGAGGTGGATGAAGATAGTGGTTGATGGTACAGATGCAAGAGTGTCCTTTGTGAGCTAGAGCAGCTGTACATCAGTATTGCAGAGTGGTGGGAATGTGGAGAGGCATGGGAAAAATACAACTGGAGTGACCTACGGAGTGTGGATAACAGTAATAACGTACTATTCTTGCATCTATGCCAAAGATGTACTGTGTTGATAATGAGGGAGTAGGAAAAAGTGTGCTAAATGTACACTGTGGACCTGGTAATAATCAGATGATATTATCTCATAATCTGTAACAAATATTCCACCAGGGTGTGGTATGTTGATAGAAGGGTGTTGTTTGGGAATTCTGCTCATGTGCATGATTGTTTTGTTAGTTTACAAGTTCTATCATAAAAATAAATTTAAAAAATAATAATAGGGTGGGTTGGGGGAAAAATACACCAAATGTAAGATAAGATTTTGACAATATTCTTTCATAATTTATAACAAATACCTCACAACAATGCAAGGTGTTGGTGGAGGGTTGATGTATGGAACACCTAAATGATGTTATGAATGTTTGCTTTGTAAGTTCACAACTTTTACTATACACTTATTGTTTATGTATGTTCATGTATAAATGATATAAAAATAATAATAATAACAGGGTGGGTGGGGGAAAATACTTTGGTTAGTAGTAATATTTTGAGGATGCTTTTAATCATTAGTTAAAATGTTGAACAACAATGCAAGGTATTGGTGGTAGAGTGAGGTATGACAGCCCTGTATGATGTTATGTATGTTTTGTTTTGTAAGTTCACAACTATTACTATACATTTATTTTTTATGTATGTTCATGTATGAGTGATATACTTCAATAATTTTTTTAAAAAAAGCTCAGAGGATTGTGGGAAGATTGCTTTGGATTAGGCAGATCACGCTTAGATCTCTTACAAAAACAATGGAGAAACCCAAAAGCTGCCTGAGGGACCTGCTTTGGGAGTCAGCAGACCAGACAGTGCTTTACAACTCCCGGGAGAGTGAGGGACAGAGAGACAAAGAAGCTGAAACAACAAACTATGAGATACTAATCTTCCCCACTGCTGGGAAGAGCTCCCCTCCACCACCCCTGAGATATTTAGCCAGGGTAAAACACCTGGCTCATTTCAGCTGACTGGAAGTGGAGAAGACGTCTTACTCCTTGTCAGCAGTTACAAGGGAAAAGGGAAGGGGAGTTGGGGGACTTTTCTTTGGTGAATTTGGCCAGCAGAGCCTGCTTTGAATCTCAGCTTTGGCCAGACAAAAACAAAGGAAAATCAACAGACATACACCTCTGTGGAAAGGTGTGCCAATGAGTGCCTTCTGCTGGCAGGTCTAGAAATTACATGGACAAAAACTGCTTTTAGAGCTCTCTTTACCCCACCCACGGGAGAAAATCTGTGCCCAATTAATGAGTCCCTGGCACAATTTTGATAACTTAATCTGGGCAATTTTAAAGAGTTGGGATAAGGTGAACCAAATATCAGAGATATTGTACAAAGAAGAGCTGTGAAAAAATAATGATAGGCAAGAGAGAGAAATTGGCCTTCAAAGTAAATTCACCAACATATCAGATGTCTAGACATCAGCCAAAAATTACAAGCCATACTAGGAAACAGGAATAGATGGCCCAGCCAAAGGAACAAACCAAATACCCTAAAGAGATTCAGGATTTAAGACAACTAATCAATGATAATCACACAACTCTTAAATCAATTTAAAGAATTGAATGAAAATATACTAAGGAGATAAAGGATATTAAGAAGTCACTGGGTGGGCATAAAGAACAATTTGAAAGTCTGCAAAGAAAAGTAACAGACCTTATGGGAATGAAAGACATGATAGATGAGATTAAAAATACATGAGAGGCACATAAGAGCAGATTTGAATTGCTTAAAGAGAGAATTACTGATTTCAAAGATAGAGTATCTGAACTGGAAAAGACAGGAGAACAGAAAGAGAAGAGAATGGAAAAAATGAAAAAGGGTCTCAGGAAATTGAATGACAATGAGAAACATAAAAACATACGCTTTATCAGTATCCTAGAGGGGAGAAGAGAACGGAAAAGGGGCAGAAAGAATATTTGAGGAAATAATGACTGAAAACTTTCCTAACCTTATGAAACCCAGATATATCAATATCCAAGAAGGACAACACACCCCAAACAGAATAAACATGAATAGACCTACCCTGAGACACCTACTATTCAGAATGACAAATATCAGAGATAAAGAGAAGGTTTTGAAAACAGCAAGAGAAAAGCAAAGCATCACATACAAGAGAAACTCAATAAGATTAAGTGCCAACCTCTCATCAGAAGCCATGGAAGAGAGAAGAAAGTGGTATGATGTAATTAAGAAAAAGACTGCCAGCCAAGAATTCTGTATCCGGCAAAGCTTTCCTTCCAAAATAAAGCTCAAAGTCTAATTCTGAATTTTAAAATAAGAAACAAAATGAGATTTCTGACAAAATACCATTTATATCCATTTAAAACATAACCACAGGGAAGCGGCTGTGGCTCAATCAGTAGGGCTCCCGTTTACCATATGGGAGGCCCCGGGTTCGGTTCCCGGGGCCTCCTGGTGAAGGCAAGCCCACCCGCGCGGCGTGGTTAGCTGACCCAGCGAGCACAAGCAGCAAGGGGGGGATAAATGAATAAATAAATAAAATCTTTAAAAAAAAAAAAAAACAAAACATAACCACAAAACAATATTAGGTATTTTCATTGACATACATATTTGTAAATAAACATATGAATGGTGAGCATAGAAGGCCATTCATAAAATATACAAGAATGAGGCCTTTGAGTGAAAGAGGAAAGAAAGTGAGTTTGGGGCTAGAGGGAGAAGGGAGAAAATAATAAAATAAAATATAAACAAAGGAAGTGTTTTCCAGTAATCAATGATAATAATGAGACATGAACTTAGGAGTAGGTACAATGAACTCAATTCTGTACCTCAGAGTGTGAGAAGAAAAGGACATCCAAGAAAAGTGGATAATCTACTTCGAGACAATCCTGGATAGGAAATTTAGCTTCAAAGCCCTCAAGGGCTCATTGCCAGACTGTGCCAACCTCCACCATGTACCTGCCAGTCACCTTCTTTCCCACCAAGAATAAAAGAGAGATAAAGTTGCTCTGGTCCTACCTGCAATGAAACTGTAATGTCTCCTGTCAAAGGATAATACCCTCTGCTTCTCTGCCCACACACCCATCCCCAGGAGAAAAGAAGCTTACCAGAAATAGCAATATTTAAGTTTAATAACTATCACTTATGGAGTGTTTACTGATTGTCAGGAATTGTGCTGGCACTTCTATGTATTAAATCTGTAAATCCTCACAACAATTCTGCAAGTTAAGTATCTTACCCCCATTTTATATATTAGCAAATCAATCCTCAGAGAAGTAATTGACTCCTCCTAAAGTCATAAATCTAGCAAATAAGTGAGCTGAGTTTTGATTCCAGGCCTGTCTGGCCATCTACGACATTGTGCTACCTCCAAAATGGTTTTAAGGAAAAGCAACAGCTACAAGCTCTTTAGGAGGAAAAAAATCTAGAAATCATATGTCCAGAGGACAGCAAGCAGCTAGAGGTTTAACTATTATTTTTTAAGGAGTGTGTCCCCAGAATTAATGCAATTATAAAGATGGTCTCAGCCCCAACCCTGGCAGAAGCTGCTTGGAAAGCAGGGTCAGGAGCAGCTGCTGTACTGTGTGTTTCCCAGGCACCCACCCCTAACTGCCCACACATATCCATGGCAGTTGCTGCATCAGAACATGGGGGCAGAGAGCACCTCCACTCAATGTGTTGCCCCCACACTATGGGGTGAGCCTTTGCTGAAGCCAATGAATCATAAAAGCACTTAGGCTGTGAAGGACCTGAGCCCTGTCTCTCTGTGCTGAGCACTCATCAACATTTCCATGTCTATTTGTACAAAATGGAGCCTACCCACCCTCTGTAATGTCTCCTGCCCTCGAAACAAATATCACCACCCCCACCCCCATTTTAGAAATTGGCACTGTTTAGTAGCTGTCTACCTTTCCTTTCCAGAAATATGTGTTGCAGCACCAAGGACAGCAACCCTTGGCTTCTTGAGTGCCTGAGTAGAGGATTCTTCCATTCTAACCAACCACAACAAAATTTAAGGAAAATGGCTTCAGCAGATGATAAAGGTTTAGAAATATTGTCTGGAGTACTGTTTGAGCATTCCTGCCCGTGTGACCAACCTCCACACTATTTCCAGACAGGCTCAATATTTTCCACCAGTGGTTGTTTTAAGCACTCCCTGATACTTTCCAATAACACCTAACACAGTGACCTGTAATTGTTAGTTTACTTCTCTGTTTCACCCATTAGATAGTAAGCTCCAGAGACTGCATCTTCTATCTGCTTATTTCTAGTAACTAGCATAATGCTGGGCACATAGGGACTCTATAAATGATGTTTAAATTAATATCTAGAGCCTGGTGATAGGTCTAAATACAAATTTTAAGAGTGCATAAGATTTCAAAACTAAAATCAGGGGCAAAATCCTGATATCACTTCCTGGGCTTCCTCCCCAACCCCAAGCCTTCCCATGCCATTCACTCAGGCTACCATCTTAAACTGAAAGAAAACTTATAAAACAATTCTTTTTGATGTATCTAGAGCTATGATCTAGGAACTGAACATGGCTGGGGAGATGGGTAAAGGGAAGCTTCATGGGTCAGGAGCTAAGTGGGATGATCTCATGCAAATTAATGTCAACTCCCAAAATCAAAAGGAAACAAACAAGTGTGCTCAGTGCAAAATGCCAAGAGATCATCCAAAGCCAAAGAGGCAACAGGCAGGTACTAAAGCCAGAGTATAGAGTATAGAGCAAAGATTCAAAATTAGAAAGCAGAAAGCAAGATCAAGCATAGATGAATGTCATTTTCTTTGAACATGGAGGCATAAAGGAGAGTACAAGTCACACTCTATTTGTGGAGGCGATCTATCAGGAGAGTTTAAGAGAAACCAAATACAAACACCTCATAATATAAGTTTTCCAGAAAAATGATCACAAATAACCCCTGGCATGAACAGACAATTTCTAATCAAAGCACTTCATCATTTCTGATATCTGAGTGGCTTCAGACCATATTTTAATAGCGGCTCAAATTTACAATGACTCAAGATATTTTAAGGGCTGTTCACTTAATTTTACAACAGCACAAAAGTGTTCCACTCCCAGACAATCCACTTCTCCATGAAAAAATTGGTGCTGAAGTATTAAATGATTCACAAACTCCGGTGAAGATTGTTTCAGAGTGAAGTAAAATGGAGAAGAAATTTCACTTATTTTTTGGTACATTCGCATTCTCTCATCCATGCTCTTATTTTTTACCTATTCATCTATGAAATAAATAAAAAGCATGATAGTTTAATTTGACTAGAATTTTATTTCATTCAAAGTCTCCATTGGAAGGAAACAATTTGTTGCATGGACATATGGAAGCTTTGACAGGTCATATATTTAGGTGGTCATGAGTTGCTACAGTGGTGTGAATTTTTCTAACAAATTATTAATTACTGAGAATTGAAAATGATCACTTGAGTAATGTGTTCTGCTGCTACCAACAAAGATAAAAAATAATAGTGGCTTAGAGGATTTGTAAGTTCCTTTTCTCTTGCATGAAAGAAGGCCACAGGTAGGTAGTATAGGGTTGGACTGGTAACTCCACAGCCATAAAGGACCCAAGCTCCATCTTTTTTTCTGCTCCATCATGCTTGGCACATGGTCTCCACTCTCAAGATTACCTCATGGTCCAAGATGGCTACCTGGACTCTAGTGAAGTTTTGGTTTTGTGGCGGAAGCCTGTGACTACTGCTCCTGACTACATCCAGGTTCAAGGCAGGGAGCAAGATAAAACAGGGAAAGACAAAAAAAAAAAAAAAAAAAAAAAGTCACACAGCAGCTGTTAGTTCATCTTTTAAAGAAATTTCCCAAATGTCTTAGAGGCAGAGTCAACCAAAAAGTATAGGGCTTAGATGGCACTTTTCCAACCAGAACAAAAATGAGTTTTTGTTGCTAAGGAAGGAGAAAATGGATATCAATTATGTGAGGCACCACCATTATTTAGATAAGGAAAATGAAGCTCAAAATGGCTGGCAGGCCTGCCCACCCTCATACAGCTAGAAAGGGAAGATCCTAGTCTAGTGTCATGGACATCCATTCCTCTCTCTTTCCTGCTCTCCTAACAGAACCCTGATTTTCTATGGGTCGTCACTCTTCCCTCACACAGTAACCTTGTATTGACAGAAGCAGGGCTTGATTGGTCTAAAGGCTATCCCATCTCCCTTGGCTATGATTGGCTCTTAGCTTTGGCTGGTCACATGATATAGACTGGGTCCCTTACATTCAAGGAGCAGTTTTTGCATGGCTTCTAGAAAAGTTATTCCTTGATATTTGGGGAGGAAGTCTCCAGAAGCAATATGTTATCTCCCTCTATATTATTTCATTAGTGGATTTGAGGTCTAATTCTAGGCAACCCCACTACCAGCCCTAAACAGGGAGGAGAAAACTAAGAAAATGGCAAAAAACATATAGAGTGAACACCTTAAATGAACACCATGGTCTGCCCTGACTCTGGGTTCCAGATAAATTTCCTTATTCTTTAAGACATTTTGAGTCGAGTGGTTGTTTTTGTTGACCAGTTTGTCAGACACCCCTGGTTTAACATTGGTCCCTGCTTGCTTGCCTCCACCGTCCTGTAAAACTCCTTTTCTTTCTATAGTGAAAGTCATACTAGTAACATCCTAGGACCTGAAAGCACTTTGAAAATGATGCACAAAATGCTGTGTAATAGTGCTTGCTTGAATTTAGGACAACCTCAAAAGATATTTTCATATTTAGCTATTCACCACAGTAACTATAATTTTCCCTTTTTTCTACTTTCACAGAAAACTATGGTGTCTTTCTTCACCAATGCCCAGATGTCATAGGAAGGGTCACAGCATGTCTATTCTACCTCAACAATCATGTCAGCCTTGCTGCTTGACCCAGACATGGTTTCTCTTGACTGTCCATTGTTTATGTCTGAATACATTCCTCATGTATCTGATTTCCAGCCCCTGTAGCATGTCAGCTGTCTCCTTAAATTGTTACTTTATGATGCATATTTAAGGCAGCAATCTGATCAGCTGAAATTGAAGCTGCTACATTTGCTCCTCAGAGAGTTTCCACCACAAATATTATTGTGGCTTGAGTGTCCATGCCATGACTAAAGTCCATCAACAGGCTAACGTCTATCAACATCTGGCTTTTTAGGACTGTACACAAGCTGTCTTTACTGGTGGCTGTTAACACTTCCAGCAATATTTGCTGATCCCAGCGTTTACCATAGGTGGACATTTTAAAGCTTTTTTTGTTGTGCTAACTATTTTTATGACTAATAGTTAAGTAAAGAATAGGCCATTAGAGGACATAAGCAGATGTGTCAACAAACATAAATATTGATTAAAGGATTATTTATGAATTTTAGCCAGTTTATGGGCATTAGTTATGATGGTTTATACATAAAAAAATAATAGTATCTATAATTGAAGTTATTCCATATCAGGGTTGAAGAAATCATTTGATGTAATATTCTTTAATGGAAGAATATTAACATATTTGCTCAAAACAGACCTATTTACATTTCATTTATCAATGTTTTGCTGTAGTCATAATTGCTTATAGAAAATAATATACTTCAATCTCAGAAGTAATAATTAATTATACATTTGGAGTTTGCTCACTGAGTTCTGTCCCTACTCAACCTTTTAAAACAGTGATGTTTTTTATAAAGGTACAGTGTCTTACTTAAGTTTAAGAATAGAAATATTTGGTCTGTAAATCTTAATAAATTTGTTTTATGCTATTCTATTTCTCCAATTGTAGCCTAAGTTGGTTCTTTATTCAAAACACTCACTACATATTACATAGGAGTATAGAAACATAAAATGTTAAAACCTAATGGTTCATCAGCAATTGTCTAATGTAACTCTCTTATTTTACAGATTAAAAAATTGAAACCAGGGAGGTTAAGTTATTTGTCCAAGGTTGTGAAGATACTTAGGGTCTAAACCTTGCACCTCCTAATTCCTAACCTATGAGGTGTCTACTAAACCATAGAATTGGGCAGTCATCGTTGTTTACAAATGTTTACAGCCACCCTGAAACATAAACTTTCATTCCGATTGGTTTCAGGTTTCTGCAGTATTTCCAGGCCTAGAAGCAAAGTTCTTAAGTTCAACCTATAAAAACATCTAGCGATAAGATAAGAGTTTATGCCATGAATACAGATTTCAGGGAAATTCAAAGAGCCCAAAATGCATTTAACACAGAAGCTATTATGAAGTATAATTTATTTCTGATAATTCAGAAGGCACTAGCTATATCTTGGGAGTCATCATTACAAATATTAATTAACACTGAGCTATAAATGTAAGAATGCACTGGCTGGCAGAGATTTCCAGTATATAAAGACCAGATTGATTTTCCAAATTCCTAAGAACCAGTTTAAAAACAAAGGATGAGGTGCAGCTGTAGCTCAAGGTGTTGAGCACCTGCTTCCCACTTTGGAGGCCCAGGTTCAGCCCTTAGTGCCTCCTAAAAACAAAAACAAACAACAAGGAAACAAACAGAAAAACCAACTCGGGGAGCCAATGTGGCTCAGTGGTTGAGTACCGGCTTCCCACATGTGAGGTCCCAGGTTCAATCCCCGGCCCCAGAAAAAAGAAAGAAAAAAAGGAGGATGGTTATATTTGTAAAAAGAGACCTTATATATTTTTAAAGGTATGGATGAGATCTATAAATTGACATATTAATAACTAAATATCCAAATCACTTGGTTATAGAAATCAATTTGAAAACATGGAGACAAGCATGTTAAAACACTGTAACTGGTTCAGAAAGTACTGTTAGGGTTTAAATATCCTTGGTGTCATCACCAAAACACTTTTCCCATGATTAAGAATATAAAGTATTTAAAATATTTATGGACTTTTGCAACTTAGAGAGACAGACCTCCTATTATCCTTTTATATAAATTTACTGGTTACAGCAGACAGCCAGGGAAGTTACCATTTAGTAAGCAGCTACTATGTGCCAGGTATCATGTGGCATTTTGTAGCCACCAGCTTACATAACCATCTCCTAAATATTATGAGGTCAGTGTTATCCTTTTTCTCATTTAAGAAATGCGAGGATTAAAGAGGTTAATGATTGGCTCAAGGTTACATGTATATTTATTTATATCATGACAATACTATTCTATGTAATGCAACTAAATACTAAATATCACAAAATAATATGTGCTCTAGTACAACTAATAAAATTAACCAATTTGAATAATAATAAAAAAAAAAAAAAAAAAAATTAAGCATATGAAAAGTTAGTGTTTATCTACTCCAAAACCCAAGCTTTCTATTTCTACGTATTCCAAGAGGAATAGCTAGTACAGTACTTTATACTGCAGGGCATAATTTCTCCCCACATGACACTGTCCTAGGATACTGAAAATGTTTCTAAAAATAACACTTTTGCTCATAGAGACATCCATCTGGTCTTTTTCCAGCTATTCCAAAGTCATCATTTCCTTTGCTCAGCACCATATATCTAAAAGCCACTGCTGCTGCTTTTTTGCAACTGGAGGTTTGGGATAGAACTTTTCAAAAGCAAATCCACTGCTCAGAGTAGATTTCTCTGAAATCTTTATCCCTCATTAAATGAGGCAGCCATGAAAAAAAAAATAGTAATAACATGCATTTGCATACTAAACTAGAAGATGCTCCTAAATTCATTATCTTTTCTTTGATCACAACTTTGTGAAGTGGATAGGGTAGATATTATCCCATTTATCCAAAGAAAGAGACTGAATATCAAGTACAGAACTTGCCCAAGGTCACCAAGACGGGATATGGCGGAACCATACTTTAAGCACTGAATTCCAAATCCAGAACTTTTTCTGTTGCCCAAGCCCCTTCCTAAAGATGACCCATGTTTGCATGAAATCCTTTGTGGAATGAGGATGAACAGATAATACCTCAAAGTAGATAAGGAGAGAGATAGAATATGATATAATATAATAATGGGCATTGTTTTATATCACCTCCCCCAAATCCAACTTCCATTCCTTGTTAATCACCATTTTACTCATTCCCCTTGTATCTGGAGGGAAATTAATCCCAAGTTTGGCTTCATCATAATGCAAACATTTTGTCAGAGCTTTTGATTAGGGAGAGGCATATGACCTAATTCAGGCCAATGAACCTGGAGAGGATTTTTGTTGGGAGCTTGTGGAAAAGAAGGTGTGTTCTTTCCTTCTGGATAGTGTATGGCACAGAAGTAAAGCTTGGAACCACTGCAGCCATTTTGATACCATGAAAAGAAACTCTTTTTGATGATTGGGATGAGCCACTGAATCAAACAAATCCTGAGCCTTGTCCTATTATCTATCAATCCTTGTCTGAAAAATGTCTAAAGAGACATAGGATTATGTGAGCTAATAAATCCCCTTTATTCTCAAGTCGTTTTGAGTTATATTTTCCTCTAATTGCAAGCAAATGCATCTTCATTGATATATGTATATATACATTAACATATCCTTGGGTAAAATTGAATTATCCAATGCTCAGTAGCAGCTCCAACTAAGCCATCCCAATGTCACTGTGCTTGAACATAAATAAATAGCTTGAGACGAGGTCCATTGCCTTCTGCCACTTTTCTGGTGACAGCTAAGAACAACTTGATAGACTTCTTCCTTCAAGCAGCCCTTTCCTGTGCTAATTTCTATGGCACTAAAAGAAAAGAAAATATATTTTCACCAAGGCAGAATTAATTAGCACACTTAACTTCTTCATTAAGCATTTTTGAGCCCAACAAGGTGACAGGTGGAGCTAAGGGGAGCTGGGAATCAGGTATGATATTTTGACAACTAATGACAAGAAGACTGATGTTTGGTGGCTGAAGTCATTGAATAATTGACAGCAGCTGATGACATCTAATAGCTAATGAGATGGTATATGTGGGAAAAACTTGATAAAGTATAAAGCATTGAATATGCAGAATATTATCATTACAGTTTTTGATCATTATTACTATCAATATAGCAGTCCCTTTGGGTGTCCAAACTCAGGAAATGCATGGTTTGTCTTTATTTACAAACAACTTAAAGGTTTCAGATGAGAATCATTTCAAGACCACAATTATTATGTGAAATTATTTGGAGTTCAGATCATTTAGGACTGCATTTCCCCAAGTGCATTCTAGTGGATTGTAATCTCAAGAAAAAAGGATTCTGCTCCCTCCTTTTACCTGCCTAGAATCTATTTCTCCTTCTGGTAACAGTGCCCCATTCCCACTCTTCCTTCATTGGTCTGTGTGGTAATAACCCCACCTCTTCCCAGAATTATGGTATGCACAGGACTTAAACCAGCCAATTATCAGATTCCAATTCCTTAAACTTAGTCATTGGTTAAGGAATGGGCAAATGAGCCCAGCCAGTCCAATAAGACCAGCCCAGGGACTTGTGCTGGAACTACTGGAAAAGAGCTACTCTCCCGACACTGGGATTATTTAACTGTTTTTTGTTGTTGTTGTTGTTGTTGTTTTGTTTTGTTTTGTTTTGTTTTGTTTTGTTTTGTTTTCTGAGGCCAGAGCCACTGGTAACCATTTGCCACCACTTGAGGAGAGCCTGGCTGAGAACAAAGCAACTCAGAAACAGACAGAGCTGCGAGATGAAAACAGACACCTAGTAATCATCTTTTATCACTTGGACCCAGCTGTTCAGTTATATGAACCTTCTCTTTAGTAGTCTATTCCTGGGGCAGACTGAAGAGGCTCAGTCACAGCCACATTCCCCCTACTGCCTACTACATTTAAGGACACCACAGGACAGGCTAGCCTCCTGGGTAACAAGTCCCTCCTCCACCACCCAGCCAAACAGCTCTGCTTACTCTTTATTCACACACATCATCCCAGGGTCTACAGACCTAAAGAATTTCTCAGTTATGTTAAGCAATTCAGTTTTAGGTAGTTTTGTTCTTCCTCTATTGTCTTTTATATCAAAGACCTAGTTTGGCCACCATGTACATAGTGGGCTCTCAAGAAAATATCTGTTTGATGTTCATTCAAAGAATTTTCCGCAAGGCAGCTCTTCTGAAGACGCCCTCTCTTGAAAAGTCATACATCAGAGTCCACATCAATTTGGTCATTCAGAGGCTATTTTGACTAAGTTTGTCAACAAATGACTGAGATCTATGACCTTTTACATAGCACTCAATAAACATTAGCCATTGTAGTTTTATTGTTTAAAGTCTTCTGCCCTTTCTGACCAGGCTAAAAGCACTAAAAATAATGCTTTTAATCCACAACTTCTCCATTTTGTTCAAATAAGCATCCCATCCAATAGCCATCCTAAACCAGCCCTAGTCTCACCAGTGAGGCCTCAGATCATAGCATATCTCAGACCATTTACCACCACTCCCCCCAACCCACCCACACATAAACACAAAACCAAAAAAAATTTTTTGAGATCTTTGTCTTAAAATTCACTTGGCAGATAAATGAGAAAGGCCTAATTCTCAAACTGTTCAGTGCCATGCCCTTGATTAGACACAGCCCTGTCAAAGCAAGATGCCACATCATTTTTCTAAGTAGAGGAAACCTTCTACTGTCACTCTGTTCCACACTGGCCCCTTTTCTATTGTTTGATGATGATTTCTAACCATCTGAAAGCATCAGCTTATGTGAGATGGCCCAAGTTTTATGCAAAGTTCATTTATGAAGGAAACAGGAATGTTAAAGCTACTTATAGAATTCAAAGGAGATAGGCACTTGCATGTTAAACCAGCCGTTGTCAGCATCTGTTCTGGACAAAGCAATTAGTCTTTAAGCTATTTTGAGATGGGATTAAGTTTGCCTCATTTCCAATTATAGCTTAAAGTATTTGTTCTGATGATACATTAATTGGTACAAATGTTGCCAAGACTAAACATAGTGAAAAGAATAGCCGTTGATTCAGAGAGGATGTGGGGCTTGGGGTGCAGGGAATGGGAAGGAAGGCAAAGACACTGCTGTTGCACTGTTATCATCTTCATCACCATATCTTCTCATCAGAAGATGAAGATCCCAGGGACCATGTAGAGAAGTACAAGACTGAAAACAGACCTTGTGAATGAAGCAAACCATTGCCACTGCTCTCAGGAGAAGGTAAAAAAAAGGGGCACTATCATATTTCTCATAACAGTGATATACATGAGATATGTGCCTCCTTTTTTATCACCATTTTAATAGAGGTTCAAACCTTTATGAACATCAGTGTAGATTAAAGTAAGAAAAAATTCATTGTGTCTCCACTGAAATTATCTGGCTAGATGATCAGAAGTAGAGCCTGAAGAATCTGGAAAGCAGTGAACTGGTGTTTGGTTCAGAACTTGATCTAAGAGGCAGAGTCACATTTCAAGATCCAGAAGTTCACTGGAAGCTGCCCCAAGACATATGAGGAAGGTGTCCCAGATCAAGCTGAACACAAAGTCAAGAGTCAGTGCCCAGAATGACCAGTCAACCTGAAGACAGGGCTGCAGGGAATGGCTAGTCAGGCAGGATGACAGTCCTCCAAGCAGGACATACTGGTTCTTGCCTGGAGTCATCTTAAAGGCACTCCCGGTACCTTGCTTACCGAGACATTGGAAACCTTATTGCAAGGATGATTAAACACTATAACATGCTGTGGATGGAGGGGGATTGGGGCAGCCAAACTTCCTACTCTCTCTCTCTTGGGATTCTGAAAACAGACATCAGTGGTCTATGATTTTGGCCTTCCCCAGCTGGGACCAGGAGGAGATAAAGCCTGGAATTTCATTCCCTTTTCTAAATTGTCTTGTATCTTTTATTTAATGTGCTGGAATGCTTTACAAAGTCTTTAGTCTTCTTAAGAGCTTTAAGAAATGAATAAATAGAATAAAAGATTCTCATTTTATAAAAGTCAATGAATTAAACAGGAGAAAGCTTATACACTGCAGATGAATACATATCTTTAAAAGGCTGACAATAAAATAATCACTGTTTTACAGGATGGATGCTTGCTCAGAGAGTAATGATTTACCTGCCCATCTCATGAAGGGAATCTGCTGTGGATGTAATTGACACACTACCAGTATAATCCATTATCCACTTTGTGGCAATAGCACAGGCTGCCAAGACTGAAGCAAACTAACAATTCCATTAGAATGAGCTTCATCCCTCTCCCTGCAATTTTCATCTATGGTTATTGACTTTTTGCTTTGTATTCAAAGCTCCTGCTATGGCTGCTGCCCAGGCAGCCACTGCTTCTGTTAACAACATAACCTTTCTTCCATGTAAGGTGGCTAAAATGACCACCCCTTGATTTGTTATCCTCCCATTGTCTATTGGTGTAATGGGTCATTGGTTGATGGCAATGACCACCAAAGGAAGGCTGCTACTCAGGAATCTGAGGCTCAGGACTCCTGCCAGTGGGCCCAGGGACTCCTTTATTCACTGTGAGCTGTTCTCTTTCTTATTGCCACAATAGGTGTGTCTGTTCACCAAGACTATTCCCTAGACTGCTCCAGGGAAACCACATGACTCAGTGGACTGAGAGTTGGAAGGGCTCTTAAAAGAAACTTGCTCCCATCCCCTCATTTTTCTAAAGAGTAAAGGAAGGATCAGAATAAGAAACTTCCAAGGCTAAACTCATTCAGGTAGGTAGAGACAGACTTTTCAGTCCCCTTGGCATCCATTTTATTATGAATAACACTAGGAATAGCCATCAATATTGAGCAACTATAGGTGCTGGGTACTTTATGTATATTATTTCTCAGCTTCATCACAAATCCATACTTAGGCATTATTATCCTCTTTTATAGGTGGGAATACTGAGTCTCAGAGAACTTGAATGATTTTCCAAATACCATGTCACCAGTAAGTACTTGAACTTGTACAAACCCAGGTTTGTCTGACTCCAGAGTCCCTGCTCCTTCCCACCATGACTTCAGCAGTACATGAGACAATTCTAGCCTCTATCACTTTTAGGCTTCAGAAAAGGACTCCCTAACACTCACAGTAGCCTTAAACCATTACATCCTCCCACAGCCCAGCACAGGGAAAACAACTGAGCATCTGCTCACTTCTATACTGTGAGATAAGCCCCTTAAACTTTGCAAAGTTCTTCCTAACATTTTTTATAGATTTTTCATTGCTTACTTAGAATGTATGGTCTAGCATATCCTTGAAATAGTTCTTTCAACCTTTGCTCTCATGGAAGTATATAGAATCCTGTGGAGAGTGATGTTTCCACGTGGTGGAAAACAAGGGGAGATTAACTTGTTGTGTGATGGGTACTGTATTAGTCAGGATTCTCCAGGGAAACAGAATCAACAGGAGATATCTGTAAATAGTATGAGATTTTATAACAGTCTCTCACGTGACCATGAGGGTGCACAAGTCCAGATTCCTCAGGCAGGCTGCAGACCAGGAGTTCCAATGAATGTCCAATGAAGGTACTTGATGAGTTACTTTCCCTGACTGACCTATCCCTTTTGATACTCCTGCTGCAATTAAAGTTTCCTGGCATCCTGAATTCCCTCTGCCATTATATTACCTTTCCTATGCGTATGATGTAGAAGAACCAAGGACAAAAATAAACTAATGATGGCCCTTTGGCCTGCACAACTTATGTAGAGGATCTATACAATAGAGAATTTTAATTTTCAGCACATCTGATTCTTATGCCAAGCAGATGGAGTTTTAGTCTTTGGCATCCCCCATTGTAATTACAGTTGAGGGCAGCCATGTGAGCAGTTCTGGCCAAAGGGTTGTGGGCAACAGTGATTTGTGTCACTTCTAGTCAGAGCATTTAGTTGTTGGTACAAGGCCCTCCAGCTCTAGTCTTGCCTGCCAAGGTGAACCCTGAAGTATCACGTCTAGTTGGAAGCATCATGAGATGGTATAGACTATGTGGAGCACAGCTGCACACTGACCCACATTGGAGAAAGAATGTGAACAATAAATGAATTTTCATTGTTTTAAGCTACTGCAAGTTTGGGCATGCTTGTTACCACAGCATAACCTATAGCATTCCACAGTTCAGGCCTTGGCTTTCACATCACAGCCCATTGAAAAAGTTTGTTTTGTTTTGTTTCCCTGATAAGTAAATCAATGACCTAACAGATCTTTTTTTGGAAAGAGCACTGGACTGAGGCAGAAGATCTGTGAAACATGAAGTTTAGCACTGGCTCATCTACAACCTAATTGTAGGACCAAGGTTGCTCACAACCTCCAAGTCCTCAGTTTTCTCTTCTATAAAATAAGAGTTAGCATTTCTCAAAATGTAGGACACACACCATCACTGGCATCTTAGATCCTTACTATTCAAAGAGTAGTCCAAGAATCAGCAGGAGCCACACTACTGATATCACCTTTTAAATGCAAGGTCTTGAGTCCCACCTCAGACCTACTGAAACCAATTCTGCATTTTAAGCCAGATTCCTAGCACATTAAAGTTAGAGAAGTACTGATTTACATGGTACTAGGGCTCAGCATTAAGTGGCCTGTAATCTCATAGTGAGGAAGTCATTCCTTCTCTAGCTGTTTTCAATCTTTCTGATTACTTCATGAGGAAAGTCTCAGCTTGATACCCACATTTCCTCAACACCTGTCTAACAGCTGCCAATTCTGTCTCTCTCTCTCTCTCTCTTTTTTTTTTTTTTTTAAATAAGGAGAAAGCCTCAGGTTTCTGGGCAGGCAACAATAGCATTTAGCTTGAATGTGATAGCAATGTTTTAATTTCATCATGTTATTTAAATTGTTACCTTGTATTTATGGCAATTGATACAAGTTTTCCATTTAAAGTAGTGAAAGGAACCTGTTTAAAATAAATTCATTTAAGTAAAAGAGTGAATGTATTTAAAGAAAAAAAAACATAAGAAGGAAGAAGTGTTTGCTCTAACATTTCCCTTCCATGTGAAGGAAACTTCATTAGTTTGACACCCCTGACCTCTCTACAGCTTCACTCACTAAGCAACTTTATTCACTCTGCATGGGATGGGAGGAGTGGGAAGTGCTATATCTGACTGTAAACTTGGAAGGAATTAACTTGGTATTCCCAGGTTAGCATCCCTCTTCTTCTACTTAGAATTTAAATACTCAGAGGACAATTACTCATAGGTAATTGACATACTCCAAGTACAATTGGTGGGATCCTAGCAGCAAGTTATTTGTTCAAAAAGTCTTCACTGTATGCCTATGATGTGCTAGATTCTGGTTGCATGTCTTCTTTTCTGTCCTCCTGGTGCCCAGAGGCAACTTTTCCTTTCTGAGAGCTCCGGAACAGCCTCTGTGAGTCTTTGGTTTCACAGCTTCTGAATCTGTTCAAAGGCAAGAGTCAGGGGTATTGATAAGCTTGAGATCCTTCTAGAAGGAAGCATCAAGTACTCACTATCAAAAATCATGAGACAAAAGCAGGTAATTGCTTTGAAGTATTGGGCCAATCCCTTATGACCCATCCATCATTCATTAAAGAGGTCAATCACAACGGATTTTAATGATTATCCTAATGACACAGGTTTTTTGCAAAAGGCCTTGAGTAAGAGAGCTCTGGCCCTTCCTTGGAAAGTAATAGCTTTTTGCGTCTGGGCTCCTGATTTGCTTATGTCAGTTTTCTGCTTCTCCACTAAGTAGCCTCCTTCAGTTCTTATTATATAGCTCTGTTTTATTTTCTTTGTAGTGTTTATCTTTACTTCTTTGTTTACTTGTTTATGGTATGATGCTCCACTAAGCTCAAGGAGAGCAGGAATCTTTTCAGCTCATGGTTGTATTCACAGTGTATAGAACATGTTGAATGAATGAATCAACATTTCCATATTCCAATTGTTGGAACAAGAAAACTAAGATGTGCATTTCAAGATCTAATTAGTAGTCACTCTGTGGTACTGTTTTTTAACCCTAGAACTGAGATATGTGCCAATTGCTACTGCTGTGTGAGATTCAAATGCTTGACTACATTTTTGTCTAATGCATTTTTATTTATTAGTTCTTTAATGCTCTACCTAAATACAGTTGGAAAGGGTTTGTAGTGGCTTATAATAAAAGCAACAGTCACCAGGCAAAAGATAAGAAAAGCTTATAAATAAGAAAGAAGGGTCCAAGTGAAACCTTACCAAGAAATCTTTGTTATGGTACAACTTCCTAAAGAGTTTATGTAAAAACCTGTCCCCCAAGCTTCTTTTTTTGCCCTTTGCTGACTAAAATTAACTTGGGCATTCAAAGCTGGTTTGATTTCAAAGAAAAAATATTTAAGGTCATGGAGCAATTCCTGGTGAAACTGTCCACAATTTTCTGAAATTTATATTTGTCCAACTAACTGTGCTCATAAAATCACCATTTTTGAAGCCCAAATTAAATGATTTCATGTTCATTCTTCCCTTTCTCATATTTCCTGATGATAATTCAAAGGTGGGGTAGGAGATATAGCAGTGGCATTTTACCTAGTCCCATGCAATTTATTTAAAGAGTTTATATAGGAGGATGGGTTAGCATCTTTAGGTCTCTCTAAATATGAAGAGGTCTTGATTGCCAATATCTAAAGAAAATTAAAGGCAGATAAACCAGGAAACTGGAATAAAATCTACTTAATGGTGGGGAAAGCTCTTCAGGAGTTTTGATTTGTGTGAAGGTTTCATTGGGTTTATTGGCAGTGGATTGGGGACTCATATCACCATTCAAGCTACTGATGATTATGCAGAAATTGCTCCTGGACTGTGGTTTTTTTCTCTTTTAAATCAAACCTATTTTGAATGACCAACCCAAATCAATTTTACCTAGCAAAGGCAGAAAAGTCTAAGCTCTGTAGTCCTGAAATACAGGCACAATCTTATCTCAGCTATTAAATATTCTATTCAACTCAGGTTGTTGTGGATGGTCTTCTAAAAATGAAAGGTCAGAAAGAAAACAAAGACTTAATTCAGAAATTCATCACAGAGAAGAAGGAAACTGAAAGAACACATCTCTCAAAACACCATGTCCCTCGAATTACCTACACACACTCAAACTTAAAGAAACACACCTACAGTTTTCCATCCCTTCATCACCATAATGCATCTGGACTAGAATAGACTCAGGAGTCTCTTCAGCATATCTTTTTATTCAGTCCATATTTTTATGGCATCTCATACATTATCCCATTTAGACCTTACAACAACCTCATGGGAAAGACAGACATCTGACTCCCATTTGAAAGTGGAAGCTCCTAGAGTTTAAATGATTTACCAAAAATTATAGAGTAAGAAATTAGCAAAGTCTGCACTGAGACTCCAATCTTCTGATTCTTTAATTGTATGTTTTTCCTGCAACATTTCACAGTTTCTCAGGGATCCCAAGAGGTTTCATGTGTCCTGAAGGACCACTCAGCTTAAATTATGGGGATGTTTCAAGACTTCAGGTCTGGATGTGGGTCCAAGGCAGTAATGAGCCTGAGCTAGGTGGCCTTATCAAGACTGTCTTGCAGTGATCAGTCTTCTTTCTGGGGAGAACCCATAGCCTCTGAGGCCCAGGGGAGATCCATGTCCTAGGGCTAGTTTTTAACTGCTCCACCTACAGAGGGGGTGTCAGTCAGTATTCTCCCCAAACACAAGCCCAGTGAATTTGTTTACAAGAATAGAGGAGTTGCATTTCTTTAGCTCCCACATATTCTAAGGGCTTATACCAAAGATGTAAGAATCCATAAGGTACCTTCCACCCAAATCAGTCTATTCAATGCAGGTTAAATAATTCCTTCACTGATGAGGTCAAATGTGCCTGGGTTGGTATCATCTAGTCTCCATCCTTTTGAGACATATCATGGCTCTGGGACACTTGCTTTAGAGAAAACCAAGTGTAAAATATAAGCCTGTATCTCTCCTGTCCCCACTCAGACTGGTTATTTGTCTAGACTGACCTCAAAGAAGTCCCCTTCCAAGTTTAAAAAAATACCTCCATTCTACTAGCACACAGCTCATCCTTCTTATTTTCTGAAATTTATTTTAACAGAGGCAGGGGAAGTAGGACTTTCATTTATTGAGTTCTAAATATGTCTAGCATTTAGAGAAGAATTGGCTAAGAGAAGTTATATACCCCCAAAGACACACGACCTGGAATTATTGGTCAGTCTTTAAACTTCAAATCCATGGTCTTCCCACACATAAGATGTCCGGAGCCCAAAGATAAACTTGGCCCACTTGAGCTTTGGAGAAATTCCAAGAAGGGGGTTCTTATCTTCTTTAGGAGAAGAGGGAAAATCAGCCTCCCCCATCTTTTCTTCCCATTAGTGTCTGGGGAGGTGGAAGTTTAAGAGCAGCAAGCTCTCTGTGGAGGAGGAAGGAAGCTTTCAGGGTGGCAGGAAGCAGGTCCAGGTAGGCAGCTTTGTTCAGTGCTGAGCCCAGCAGAGGCTGTGCAAGCTGCTGGGAGATTCCTTCCCAACACACAGACACTAGAGTCTGGCCTGGACGGTTTACTCAGGGCAGGGAGCTGTCCTCATCCCAGGCCCCCTCCGCCTCTGGGCAATCTGAGATGCTGAGGCGTCATCCCAAGGACCAGAAGGCCAGCGAGGAGTTCCGAGTGGCAGACAGAGCGGAGAGGGCGGGGGGGGGGGGGTGTCTGGTGCTAGGCTTTGGCTCAATAAGGTAAGGGGTTGGTTAGGACATGTGACTCCAGGGAGGCGGAGACAGGCGAGGTGGAGGGAGGGCTGGCAGGCACAACGAGGTGTGCGTATGCGGGGCGGGAGGGGGAGCGAGCTGAATAATTGAGGAGCTGTTCGGCAGCAAGGGCTGCCTCCAGTCTTCCTTTGCCATCACCACCCCCCATCAAAGCCAGACAGGCAAAGCTCGGCGCTGCAAGTGCGATCCTTCAGCCACTAGCCCTTGCAGCTCGCTCATCGCCTTCAGCTTCTTCGGTGAGTGAACCTCCCCTTTCGCCGCAGTCTCTCGTCCGTGCAGCGTGTACTCCACCTGGGTCATCACAACTGGTAAGGTCTTCTCTCTCAGAATGAACCAGGGAACTAGAGCCACCGGGAGGGGGAAACAGGAACATGGCGCGGAGGCTGAGGGCGCCCCCCTCCCCCCGGGAAGGGGTCCCCTGGAAGAAGGAAGGAGCTGGGTCAGTGTCTCTCCGGCTCCGGCCAGGAATAGGGTCCGGACAGCACCCAGAATGAGGAAACGCGGGGCTCTGACTCTTCAGACCTGCCAGGTTGGGATGGAGCAAACGAATCCGCTGCGCGGCCAGAGCAAGGGGCGGAGGAGTCAGCGGGGTGCAGCGACCGGACCACCCCGATCGCCACAGATTCCGGGCGCGTCCCTTTCTCCCCGCCGCAGATGGCTGCCGACTCCCGCAGCTCTGTTGTCGGCCTCTGGCTGAGTCCATCCAAAGGAAGAGACTCTCTTCCGGCCGCAGCTCGAGAGGAGGGCGGGAGTAACGTCTGCCCTTTTACCTAAGAGCAAACTCTTCAAAGGGGCTCTAGCTGAGCCCTGTGCCCTGACCAGGCCGGCGCGCCCCTAGGGGCATCTGATCCCCGAGAGTGGTGATGCGCCGGGCGCGGCGAGGAGGACGTGACAGGAGAAGTGTTCAGGGAAGCTCCCTGCCCAGAGGGGACAGCCCCAGAGAATACTCCGGCCCGTACTACTTCACCGCATCAAAGCCTCCCCTCTTCCTCCACCCCAAGCACATCAGTTTCCAACGAATCCAGTGGTCGAGGTTAGCGTGGCCATTCGGGACGCAGCCCTCCAACCCTAGCCTCTGATTCACTCAGCACCCACACACACCCCCACACACAAATGTGTATTTTATATTGTGATTGAAGAGTGCGTTTGAATAGTAAGATAAGAGCTGACAAATGTCTAGAAGCGACCAGGGAAGGAAAAGGAAAGATGCGGGGAAGGCTGGAGCAGCAGGAGCTCTAGCTCGCTCCGAACACCCCTCACTTCCCTCGCCCCTACATGTGCTAAGCTCGGTTCATTGAGGTCTTGAGCCGCAAGGCGTGAAGGAACTGGCTTCGGGAAGAGTTTCTCTCCGAAGTAGCGGGGCCAGTCACTGGCCAGAGTTGGCCAAGGGCCACAGGATGAAAACACCCGCCTCTTCTCGGGGTAAGAGGTCGGGAGAGCCCTGAGCAGAATAGTACCTGGCGGGAGACTTGGTCGCAGAACCGGCTGCTGTGGGGTGGTGGCGCTGTCCGTGGTGCTGAAAGTTCTTGGCAGCTGGGAGCTAATGCGCCGGGGGAACAGGCTGCTCCCCGGTGGCCAACATGATCCTTAAGTAGAAACTACGCTTGAGCCACGTAAAGGGGGTCTAGTGGGGCAAGCAACCTAGAGAGACGAGTTAAATGCTCTGCCTTCCCCGGTTCTCTGACTTCACCCGGACTCTGCTTGGAAAGAGGAACAAGGAGCGGTGTCACTCCAGGATCCGGCTTTGCTAACTTCTGGTGTGGTGCCTGTTCTATTTCCTCTCTCTACGCAGTGAATCTTTCTGTAAAGTGTTGAAAAACAGTTAAGGATGCTGTTGTGATAAACTCTTCTGTGGCTTTCAGAAATCAGAGAATTGTTGGCTACACAAAGGAAGAGGCTTCGTTAACGGGGAGACTGGGCTTTCTATTCCTGGTTATGGCTTTTTGTGGACCAGCACCCTTCTTTCCCCTCTCCACATGTTATTTACATTCCTCTGGATATAAATCTTTAAGCAGTCCTGTGTGTTTGTTTCTTCAGTCATTTATATTATGGGTAAGATGGGGAAAGGAATAAGCCAATTTTAAGAGGTCAAGTTAAGAGAACATTTACTAAACACTTACTCTCTGCTAAGTAATATTATCTCATTTTAACTTCATAATAGCTGCTAACCATAATTATCACACAGATAAGGAAACTGGAGTTAGGTATCTTGAATCCAGAATTTGGATTTAAATTTAGATCTGCTTACCTCCAAAGTCCAAACTATTTTCATGCCCTCATTTCAGAATGCATCTTTGCATAGCTATTATTGGGGAATATAGCCAAAGAATGGAAAAGGAGGGAGACGTTCTTTTTGCTTTCACACTTACTACTCTCTCTTTCAACTCTTTCCTCTTTAATTTGTTCACCCACTTACTGGCACTCACTCCCACCCCTCCCAACTGCTTTAGGCATGTTGCTTGAGATACCACTGTTCAAGCAACTTGAGCTTCAGTGTTACAAAAACAGGCTAGAGGACTAAACCATCAGACTTTCTTGAAAGAGAAGCAGGGCTTCAGGAAGTCTAGAGGGCTACAGCACACATATGCTTTCATATTTAGAGCTACACTATTGAATTTTAGGGATGGAATAACTTTAAAGATCATTTAGCACCCTTATTTTACAAGAATAATTTTGGGACTAAAAGATGGTCATTAATCGAAGTCAAAAGATGGAAGAGTTAGGATCAGAACCCAGTTGTCTTTACTCTAGAGCCAGTGTCCTTGCTGCTACCGCTACAGTGTCCCAAAATACTCCCCTGTGTTGATTTATTTTATTTTCTTTGACAAGAAAAGCAGCATCAGTGAACTACATTCAATACCTAAGATACATGCCATTATCTTAGCTACTTTTTCTTCCTGTGCTTTTTCCTCTAGTCCTACTATTTCAATTTTGTCTAACACAACATACCTGAGAGATACGACCTACCTTCCTCAGTAACAGTTCTTCTTATGGTAGCAATTTGCAAATACAGGTTGTGATGTGACTTATCAATAAGCCCTTACACTGTCTATATTGTGGTCTGTTCCCAACACAATAATTTTTCCAAAATTAGTGACCCTAAGCAGCTTCCTCATGTTCTCAGTGGAACTTAGAAGAGGCCTTAAAAAGATCAAGGCAGAAATAAATGATCATTATAATTTTGAGTACTAATAGCTATCAAATGCTTACCACATGTGAGGCACTATGCTAAGTTCTTTCATTGAATCTTAACAACAATTCTGTCAAGTAAGCACTTTAGTTAGAGATGATCCTAGACTTCTATCTCACTATAACATATAGCAGAATCCAATGTTCTATTCATTTCTTCTGGCTTCTCTTTTCAGGTCAGTCTCACTTCTCTTTCCAGTAAAATCTCACCTTCATTAATTGGATTTTTGTAGCCCTTGTAATTGTGTTGGCAAAGAGGAAATTTTTCTATTAGATTGAATTGTTCTGTCCTACACCAATATGTAGGGTTTAGAAATTCAAATTCAATTGAAACAGAACTGTTTTGCTCCTTTATCTCTTAATCTTTACTACAACATCTTCCCCCCATTTGCTATTCTCTACTTAAAGACCACCAAATGACTTCTTATTGCCTAATACCAACATTCTACTTCAAACCCCTTCTGGAACCAAGTAAGGCACAACTCATAAATACATAACTTCTACCCTACACTCAGTGGGTGATCCTGCAAGGATGCTGTTGTTGGGGTGCTCTGGGACCTGGGAACAGTATCTTAATCTGTCTAGAACTACTCTGTTCAATATGGTAGCCACTGGCCACACATGGCTATTTAAATTTTAATTTTAATTAATTAAATTTTTAAAAATCAAATCTTCAGTTCCATAGTCACTAGCCACATTTCAACTGCTCACTAACCATATGTGTCTAATAGTTACCTTATTCGTGCAGATACAGAAAATTTCCATCATCACAGAAAGTTTATAATACAGAACTGCTTTAGAAAGTGTTAAAACAAACAAACAAAAAATCCTCATGGCAATTGAGGGCTAGGAAGGAATTGGGACTCTTGTTTGAAGCTTCTGCCAAGAAGGAAGAAAAAGCCACTTGAGTCTTGGAAATTCCCAGCAGCCCATAGTGAGGAGAGCTCATGTCTTCTTGAAGGAACTGGTGATATCTTCTTCAAGTGGATTCAATTTTATCATAAAGTAAAATGTTTCACATATGGGGCTTGCTGAAGTCCAACTTAGAATAAACCTGAAAGTTCTTGTTCAGAATTCAAGTTTATATGTATGTATGTATGTGTGTCTGTGTACATATATATTTATGTACATATATATGTGTGTATATATACATCTTGTCTAGTAAATATAGTATGATAAACATGGAAAGAATTGCAGGACTTGGATTCAGCAGTAAATATGCCACTTACTACTTGGTGACATTATAAGACTCTCTAGAGCTCCATTCCTTCAATTGAAAAGCCTTGATAAGAACTCCTGTCATACCTATCTCAAAAGGCTATTGTGAGATACAAATTGTAGGAATAGGAAAGTACTTTGTAACGAGCATGATTAAATCTCTAAAGGTTGATGATTTCATATAGCTATAGTATAGTAAATATATAAATAGGGTAGTTTAAGCTGAATACTTTTCTAAATGTTTTTAATCCCTGTTATGAATGTATTTTGCTTTTGTTGTTATTTATCTCACTGAAAAGTGATATGCTGAAGAAAAACACTTTTTGGTTGTTGAGATTTGTGGTTAGTTATGTTCTGTTAATTGAAATACTATGTATTGTTTGCTTTGACTCTGAACAAATGTTTATTTGGTTTATTTGGTCCTGAACATTTTTTCTCAATATTAAAAAAAAAAAAAAAAAAAAGATTGACACTAGGAAATTCCCATGGTCCAGAAACAGCTTTTACCTTTTAACTAATAGTTTTAAATCAATCACCAATAATTACCCTGTCATGGTAATAAGAATCCATAAATGAGAGGAAAAAAATATTATGAATATTTCTTAGTATGTCTGGGTGAGGGGAATGATATAAAAGGCACATTTTTACTATTTACTAATTGAAATGTGTTTCTTCCCAACTCATGAATCAATGAAAACAGAAATAATTCTATTTCATGCATTGATTAACCCCAAATAAAACTAAAGATCATTAATTTGACTGAATTCTTGAGGTTGTAATAGGGATCCTGACTTTAAATAAGGAGACTCTGTACCATCCATTCACTAAAGTAAAATCTGTTGGAGTCATAAATAAAACTTTAAGTATCTAGCTAACATTTACTCCCCGAACTGGCACCTACTGCCTACTTCTGCACCTGGATCTATGGTATTTATGCCTCAAGTAGGAGGGGTTTTGTGTATCACTGACTGGGTTAGGAGATGCCACAGTGCAGTCATACCTTCTCTAATGGCTCAAGAACTTGAAACTCAAATGCTTTTTTCCCTCAGAACACAAAGGCTGGCACAATGCTCAGGCATTGCAGACAACAAGCTTGGAGAAGAAGCTATTTATTTTATCAGAACTTCCTGATTCTTAATTGTATTTATTATGGTTGCTACTCATCCTGAAAACTCAGTGATGTAATTTTTTTTTTTTTTTTTTTTTTTTTGGCTAAGCACCTGAGAAGTCAAGCCAATTGTGGCCAAGGACACTAGATTCTATCTCTGGCTCCAGAATCACTGGCAGATTATTTCCTTTCTTAGGGCTCTAGCTTACCATTGTTAAAGTCTTAACAAAGGCAAGATGCTCTGCTAGGGAAATAGCTGAGATATAATCTCAGCCCCTGTTGCTGACCAAGCCTGCCATTCTCAGGCCTTTGCTGCACATGAAACTATATTATTGAAGAGAAAATTAGCTAGGTTACCAACTCTGGCCTCTAGTAAATTATGCCGTGTTTAATAATAAACACCTTTTGTTGGGAGTCATGTTTTTTCATTTAGTGGGACTTGTTTATCTCTTGGAAGGGCCTACATTTCCTAAGGGAGAAAATGCATTCTCATGGAGCTGAAAAGTGTTGAATTTTCTCTGTCATTGGCTTGAGAGATTTTTCTGCTTTTATATCCCAGGAAACAAAGAGAACTGACAAGGTAGCTTTTGAAACTCATGCTTCTAGCATGCAACTGCCCTTTTAATCAATAATGTAGCTGAGTAGTATCCTGTATGGGAACAGAAATACAGCAGTCAAGGGTGTCTAGAACACCTATTGCCTGGATCATGGGTGCTCAATAAATATTTGTTGAATTCAGGCCATTGTTCCAGGTCATTTCATACCATATACTCATCTAACTACCCTCCTCAGTCAAGAAAACAGTATTCCTCATGGAATTTTCTTCTAGCAAATAAACCAGGATACAAATACAGAATTTCAAATCTTGCCCTGCCAACCACACACCTATCCGTGCTAGGGGCACATGGTGATGACCAAGGCAGACTGCTCCCAAGAATTAGGTCATGCTGCCTCCCCAGGGAACAAGGAATGCATCAGCTCAGGGATCTTGCATTTCATTGTGATCAGGAAACTTCATAAACGCAATGTTTAAGTGGAGTTGTATGTTCTTTTCCATTTTTACCTTAAAGAAATATTTGTTATTTCTTTGAGAAAGTGAGTATTCGGTTGGCCTTCATGACTATGACAGGCAATTGCTATTGTTCCTAAATTCAGAAGGAGCTTAGCTTAGAATGAAAGCACATATATTAATTAGAGGAGAGCTGGTAAAATCACAGACTGACGAGTCACAGAATATCATCCTTTTCCAGGAATAATTGGGCTTCCCCTTAAGAGTTTTAACTGGTGATTACTGACAAAAGTGAAAGGAAGCCAGATCATTCTATTCTAGCAAGTCAATAAGAAAATACCTGGAACCAACAGATTCTCATTTACCAAAGGCAAAATATTTCAACCCATAAACTGTCGTATAAAGGAGCAAGCTGGTTTCCATGGCCTGTTTGTTTTTTAAATAGTTCTTTGTTTTTTAAATGATCAGTAAATAAAAGCAATTGCACACAGGTGCTTGAACATTCTGATGACAAAATGACCTTCTTAATTGGAAAGACTTAATTGTTCCTTAGGTATTATAGTTATACAAAATATTATGTTGATGTTTTGTAATTATCATATAACCTACTCTCTCATTCAAACAGAGAAAGTGAGGCTAAGAACAATCGCCCAAGCTACCGACAGAGACAGAAGTAAAACTTGAGACTTCTCTCCCTCAATCTGCTGGTTCAGGATTCATCACCTTCTAAGAGCACAAAAGTTAGCCCACTGTTCAGCGGAGAGTTATGGCCTCTGCTTCTACGTTTTCGACTCAGAGCAACAGTCTAGAGAGTTTTTAAGGCTAGAGGGAAAGCTTCCAGAATATCATTTCCTAGTGGTGGGTTTGGGTCAAGAGTAAGACGACAACTTTCAAAATCATGTCGTGAAATTCATTTTCTTCTCATTAAACCTACTTTACCAAAGTAGTGGTAAATGCAATATATCACAGCACTCATCTATTTCACTGAGGATTTTAATGTGTGCTAAATCTAATGGTCATTCTGAACTCATTTTAATCCAGCACTTAATATGACATGTCTAATCATCTGAGAATGCTCTGTCAGCAGCCAAATATATATTTATTTGTATTCTTTTGCTCTAGGAGTCTGGCTTGGTAAACTAGCCACATATCCTACCAAAATTAAGGCCAATTATAGAATGCATAACTCTACTTCTGCATCTCTGGCTTTCCAGATACTTTTGGGAGAGTGGGATGGTCTAGGAAACAGAAGACCTGGTTTCCAGTCTCAGTTTTGAAATGTAGTGACTGCAAGACTTGAGCTAGACCAATGGACTTCTTAAGACTTAGTTTCTTTGTTTTTATTATGGGTGTAATAAAATTTGCCCCTCTTATCCCAGGAAGGGCCAATGAGATAGCATTTGTTAAAGTAACTTGTAAACCATAAACTCTGTACAAAGGAAAGGATTTACATCCTTCCTTCTCAGTAAAAAACAACTAACAAGTTGCAGATATGAAGTTCTGAACCAGAGTTGACAGCTAACTCAGTCTTTAAGGTTGTAAATATCTTGGATCTAAACTTGTACATTTAGAATATGAAAGACCTCTTGGTTTCTTCTGAAGCTCAATGGTTCTCACCTTAGGGCAGCAGCACCTTACTAAGGGACATTTTTTATTGTCACAGACACTGGAGGGGGTGTTACTACTAACTTTTAGTAGGTTAGGATCAGGAATGCCAAATATCCTGCACTAGGCAGGACAAGCATATGTAATAAAAATGTGTCCTGCCCTCAAAAATGCCCAAAACACTTTTCCACTGAAAAACACTGCTGTAAGTAATATGCTGTTCCCGGTGCCTAATTCCCCATTTGACACAGAAGGAGAGAATTTCATTTTGGTCTCTAACCCCAGGTGAAATCCATTGATGCTCATGTGAACTTAGAAGCATTACTGAATTTCCAATAATTGTATCAAGAAAGAAAATATTGAGTCAGAAATCAAAGCTGTTTTGTTTTTGTTTTTTTCCAAATTGCTCTCAGATGCTTCTAGAAGAAGTGCCTTCAAATTTCAGCAGAGGCAAGGAGTCCCAGTTGATTAACATGCCCATAATGTAAGGCCTGGCCTAAAGGCTGGCATTTGGGGACTCAAATCCATGAATCATGATTCCTTATCCTGAAGTCTTTGCAGTTCATTCAAGAAGCATTAGATTATGCCCTTCCTTTATGATAAACATGGGTCAAGACACTAGACGTGGCACAGTCCTGCCCTTAACTCACCAACAACCCACCAGACAGATGTGAACTCCTGTAAGTATGTATGCAATGTGACACGTGCTGCAACAGTGTTATGGGAGCACCTCAGAGGAGGAACCAGAGAACAATTCACCTCCACAGTACAATTGAATGTACCTTGAATGGTATGTAATATTTTCCTAGGTGGGTGAATGAGCAGGAAGGCTACTGAATGGAAATGGCACATGTGTGTGCTGATACGGTTAGATAGAGGCCTGGCTGGAAATGGTGAGAGGTTGTATTGGAAAGATTCTGAATAGCCTTGAATGTAGCTGGGTGGATGTATTTAATCAGACCAGAGTCTATCCTTTGATTTTTTTTTTTTTTTTTCCAGAAATAAAATTGAATTCAGGGCTGGTTCGTGGCAGACACCAGAATCACTTACTTGACTCTTCGAGTTAGAAGGGACCTCAGAAATACATTTCAGCCTCCTCCTTTCCCTATATTTTACAGTTGAAGTAATTAAAACCCAGAGATATTAAGTGATTTGCTCAAGGTCAGCCAGCAAGTTGATGGCAGTACAGGGACTAGAGCCTAGTCCATCGACTGTTAGTTGGTAGCATTTTGCCCTGTTCTGCAATGACTTCAGGAATTTTATTCATCATTGTAGCATAACTCAATATAACACACAATGTGATTATTAGGTATTTATGGAGCTCTCAAGTTTTCCATTGCTCACGATCAAGATGTAGTTCCTTCATTACAACCAGTGTTAGATAAGATCTTGGGATGTTTCTACACGAGCACATTCTCTTCCGAAACACAAACACCATACACGACACGTGGGCATGACATTCTCCCCCCACCACATGCGCCCTCCCTCCCCTGCCTCCTCTCTTCAAACTGCCAGAGATTAGAGAGGCACAGCCTGAACAGAAGGCATCTTAATCTTCAGTGGTTCTGTAAATAATATGCTGCTCATGCTTGCATATAAATGATCACAGCCTCTCTATTTTCTAGATGAGAGCGCCTTCAGAAAGATGAAGTTGCCTGTACACAGCACATTAGAGATAAGATTTCAGACTCAAGAGCACCAGCCCTCTTTGTGACAGGGCTGAATTTTTCACCCATCAACATACTCCTAATTTATCCAGGCTTATGGCCCTAAATTTCTCCTTGTAGTCAAGTCAGTCTGTGCACATTTAGATTTTCTGAGACAGAGTCTTCTCCCACCTCTCTTTTTCTCTGGCCACCTTTCCTCCCCCTCACACCCAATAGAAATCATCAAAAGTAATCCACTCATTTTACAAGAGGGAGAACTGAGACCCGGAGAGGTGAAGCCACTTGCCAAAGTTTGCACAGCTAAATGAAGGACTGCGACTTAGATTCTCTGACTCCCAGTCCAGTGCTTTTGCCTCTACACCAAGCTGCTGCTTCCAAGGGTAGATAACATGGCATAACTCTATAGGAATGGATGGAAGAGACTGATTGCATTGTGCTCAGAGGTTCATTACAGGGTCTTGTTTAAAATGCCCATGACTTAGTATGCCCCATGCTGTATTGATCCACCTGTTATGTTAAGAAGCAGGTTATGGGGAAATTTAATACACTTTCTAGTCTAGAGGACATATAAGATCAATGACCATTGCTCAGGCAGAGAGCAACACAGACAAGAGTGTGCCCAAGAAGAAAGAGGACAGGGTCCTCAATCCCCATCATTTGAGAATGGAGCAAAATAAGTGGCAGATCATTAGCTTCATATTCCCAGAGACTGGACAAATAAGTCATTAGATGGGCTTAAGTGAGATTGGTAATAGCCAAAAAAGTGGAAAAAAAAGAAAGCTCCCAAAACATTTCTGCTTCAGGGGCAAGATGTCTTGCCTGAATTGATCAGCATGATGCATTTGCTTTAGTGTAAACAAAGTTTACCTTGAAGGGAGTTGTTTTGTTGTTGTTGTTTTGAAGAAAATCAACATAACTCAAATTTTCTGTTAAATTACTTCTGAGAAATTAAGAAAAAAAACAGATATTGTTTCAGTAAAGATTATATTGAAAAGAAAAGCAGGAGGAGAGCAGAGAAACCCAAGAACTGGCTTCACAGGCAGGGTTTATAGGGTCATAATTGCTTCACAGTCTGACCAGGCTTATTAGGGACAGAAACTCGATTATATCAGTTCTCTCAAGAGCAATCTAGCTCTGCAGAATAAGCCATGTCCCCAAACTCCCAAGAGACTGATTTGGAAATCAGTATAACCACAAACAATGAGGGTGCTGTGAATGTCGCCCAGGGGACTCTCATCCCAGTATTAGCATAGTGACCAAACCAAATGAGTGATCAAAGAGAAACTGTGGGTACCAAATCAGGATGAATGGAGTTGGACAGACAGTCCCAAGGATATGTCACTCCAGCAGTCTAGTCACCAGACAGACACTAGAGAATTCTCCCAAAGTTCTACCCAAGAACACCTTTCAGTTTACTGGAGTAATTGTACCCTTCAAAGAGGATCTTGTTCCCCTTTTCCCTTAGTGGTGTAGAAACTTCAGAAAATTCTTTCCATAGAAGTTAGAGGACTTTATCTCTCTATGCAGCCCCCATCTTCTGTTAGGTCATTACCTCAGACACGTTATAACTACTTAACTCATGACCCATCTTGTATTAGTTACATGTCAATCTCCTCGAGGGAGTTCCAGCAGATGCCGCAATTTAACCACCAATTGGGAACAAGCCACCCTAGAGGTTGCGTTATTTCTATAAGGGGAAAATCTCTCGCGCTTTGTGCTGATCCTGTTTCTTCTACTTCAGAGGGTACCATGGTCTGCCCTTGCTCCAAGCACACCTGTGTCTGGTTTATCCTTGTCAGTAATCTCCATGTGTGGACCCTGACATTCGAAACTGCACCTATTAGTCACTCAATACAGAAAACATCCATGGGTGACTATGACTCATTTACAAAATGCCAAAGAATTCAACTCATTTTTTTAAAAATGCTTTTTCAAAATGAGACAACCTGCTCACCTCTAAAAGAGGCTAAACAGCCATTTTAACTATTTTTATTTTCCCCTTGAACTGACTGGTTATTCTATGTAGGTACAAACCTCACAGACAGATGGGGATTCACTTTAAGTTCTGTCCCAGTCACATAGACGTTGACATACTTTCTATTCTAGCAACAGAACATAGAGGAAAAAAATATCTGAATGAGTATAGACTGTCTTGCCAGAAATAAATTCCTAATATAGATAACTAAAATATGCCACTATAGAACTTAACTGTGAAAATAGAGACAATATTTTCCCGTTTTAATACTATCTTAATGAATAGCCTGTGTTCGTCCTTTCTTTCCCCAAGTCTATTCTAAACTACAGTTATAAATAAAGACGGTGCCATCTTAGTATATTAAGAATCTAGGGAGGATTTGTCATTTGAGCATTGTGATGTCATCTCTTTATACATGTGATTTCAATCCGGTAAATTATTGAGCCTTCTTAAAGTCAAGAATAATTAGATAGCAATATCATAATACCTCCGATAAAAGAAACACATTTATTCACTTAATCCTATGAAGTAGTTTATTATTTTCCCCCATTTTACAGATGAGGATTTAAATGACTCATTTAAATAATAATAATTCTATTATTCTATATAATAGAATAATAATTCTAAATTACTATAGAATTTAAATGACTTGCCTAAGTTCTCATAGCCAGTGAGTTGATAGGGTCAAGATTCAAATGCTGTGCCATCTGTCACCAAAATACTCCCCATCAATACAATACACTCACATTTTAAAAATTCTCTCGGGAAACAGACCAATCTGAATGTATATTATATGAGTAAATGGATGATAAGAATGGCTTTGCAGGTCTACCTTCATGGCCTTAGGAGATTAGACCTAGTAGTCCAAACACTTGGAGTGGGACGTTGGAACAAGTCAGCTGTTTTCTAGGCCTCAGTCATTATTCATTGCTTTATTCAGTCATTCAACAAATATACTAAGAACTGAAGCTACAACAGAGGAAAAAAACACTGATTGAGAGCTGTTAATAAAATAGGGACTGCTTCTCTGAGTGTTGTTGCTAAAACAAAAGCAATATCAAGCCTCAATTGTCTAGGGTACTTGCAGGATTGTACTCAAGATGGGTTGTTTTGGTTTAATCAGGGAGGTGACTTGAATTCTTCTCAAGTAACTGTTGCATAAACAAAATTATAGGCCCCAATGATTGACGTAATTCGAGTTACTACTTAAGATAGCAAAGGCCTGGATCTTCAATGTTCCTGTGAGTGGTTTGCTGAAGACAGTTGTGTCCTAAACTGTCAGCCATGCCCACTATATTCTCTAGACTTAAAATAAATTAATATTCTACAAATTCAAGATATATTTTTGTATTAGTCAGCTAAGAGGGGTGCTGATGCAAAGTACCAGAAATCTGATGGCTTTTGTAACTTTTGGGGTAAAAGTTTACAGTTACAAGACCCTAAAGAGTCCAATTCAAGGTACCATAAGAGGTACTTTCTCACTCAAGTCTGTTGCCACGTGTTGAAGCAAGATGGCAGGCCATGTCTGTGATGGTTCAGCCTTCCTCTTCCTCTTAAGGCTCCATGGGCCAAGCTTCTTCCAATCTCAGCTGTAGGCTGGAGGGCTCATTTCTCAGGGTTTCTCAACTGCTCTGGTCTCTTCATAAGGTCAGCTGTAAACTATCAGGTGAGTGGCTCAGCTGTCTCTGGGGCCCCAGGATAAAAACTGACAAAGTTCTCTGTCTCTTCTTCCATATATCTTCTTCTGTGTTTCTGTGTGAATGTCCATTCTCAGCTGAATCTAATACAATCAAAGGGGCTCACACCCAGAGGAACAGACCAGTTTACAAACTTAATCTCTCTTTTTAGAATTCGTAAATAATCTCAAATTGCCACAATTTTCATTTGCCTACAGGAACTCATTTCTTTCCACAAAGGCTAAGAGTGGTTGATTATCCCGAAGCTGGAACATAGTATAGGAAAACTAATAAGCTGCAATGGCTTAGAGAGAGGCCACATTTGAGCAACAAGGAGGCTCCCAGGTGGCAACCCTTAGGGGCTTCTTTGGGATTTGGAGGTTGTCCTGAGTGCCGTTGTGGCAACGGATGTAGGCCATTTTAAATCAGCACACACCACTCAGAACTGTGTGGGAGAGAGTATTGTCTACGGTGTGAACTGTGGTCTATGGTTGGTGGCAAGGCCCCAGGATGTGTAAGTTCATTGAGGGTGGTGGGCCACACTGTGGGAGATGTTTGTGTGGGATGTGGTGGGAGGTGTGGGAGGTGGGCAACATGGGAATCCCAGTGGGTTCTGTGTAATATTTTGGGTATCTAAGCACCTCTTAAAATATATTTATATATATACATAAATAACATTTTTGTAAGCAAATGCACATATATGCATATATATTTATATATCATTTTGCAAATGTTGGTATGTATTGTGAAAATTTTGATTTTTACCCACAATAAAAAAAATTTTAAAAAAGCTGCAATGGGAGAACTGATGGCAGAAGGGATATCAATTAAGCAAGCTAGTCAGAATGGGGGGCAGGGGGTTGAAAGGAAGGGAAATGAGATGAAAGGCCATTTTGTTCAATTTAAAATAATTTAAAATTTTAATCTTCTTGAAGGACTGGACTATATTAAGGAAATGTTGAGTGAGAGTAAAAAAGGAAATTAAGGCAACCAAAAGAAAAGAAAAGTACTTTTTAAAATGCTTTCCTTTAAAAGGAAGAGATGGGGTGGGGGACCTCAGGGCATTTGCTGAGCAATGAGAAATAAAGATGCATGTCATTACCCCAATTAAAGCATTTAGCTGTGACCCCATGTCCCAGCGTCCCTGTGTCCTGGTGTCCCAATGTTCCAGGCTTGGGAATAAAATGTATATCTCACACATAAATAAACAATTGGCTCTTCTCAGCTCTGAATCATTCATTTGTCCTCAATTTTCAGTAGTGACTTTCAAGAGGTATCATCATGAAGCTATTAACTAATGGATCCCAACTGTACTAAGCCTAATTTATATACACGGAATCATTTGGATATTTTAGGTGATTTTCTCCTCTTAAGAAATGGGACATCAAGACTTCCCTAGCATAAGAAAAAATAAAAAATATCAAGGAGAAACCACAAGTCATTAGAAAATGAAACTTACCAACCAACTCTTACATTTCAGCTTGTATGCAGGGCCAATTCTTAGTTAAAAGGAAGGATAATATCTGTTTTAAATTGAATAGTTAAGGTGTACCTCATGGCATGATTATATCATCACTCAGGGTGGTCCATTTAAACTTTGCTTTAAGTGTTAAAGCAAAGGTCTGAGTGTTGGCATTTATTTTGGACTCAGCTACTTGCAGTTGTTTTCAGAGAAGCATTTTATTACAAGGGCAATGGCTGTAAGATGAGTGAAATACCCCTCTCCTGCATCTTGAATGCTGTGCTAAGATTAGGTTTTAAATCACAGGCAATGAAAGCCACCAAAGGTTTCAGAGCAGAGTAGCCGTGATAGGAAAAGTGACAGAAGGTTCTAGCAACAATGAGTAGAAATAGAGAGAGGCTGGAAGTAGAAAGTCAAGTTAGGAGATTAAACTGTAAAATTTGTACAAAAAAATTACTTTTCATAGCTGTAAAGTCAGGACCGCCGTTGCTGTCTCTTGGCTTACATTGAACCATGCTGTCCAAATCTTGTTTGAGGTGGCCTCTTCTGAGTACAACTAGGACTCAGGGGAAAGCACCCATCTCTCCTTGGCCTCACACCTGACTTCAGTGAGGACACCCCTTTCCTTCTCAGCTAACCAAAGCCACCCAATTTGTGGTGAAAGTGTTGACGGTGGTGGACAGATGCGCAGAAAGAGGACAAATATAGGATGAGCTTTGTGTGTCTGGAACCAGCACAACTCCAAGGAAGCCCCACGGAGAAGAGGCTCTTGGGGTGGTGGTTTAGCTCTGGTCCTTGTTCTGTGTGAGGTGAATCCCTTTGCATCTCCGGGCCTGAGTTTCCTCAACTATAAGACAGAGGGACATGCACAGATGTTTGCCAAGTTTCTTTCCAGATCAAAAATTTATACCAACAACATATAATTAATTTAATGATGCGTTTCATGGATCATATTCAATTCAATTCAATTCCAGGCTGGACCACTCTACAAAATGCCCAAAGCTCCTAAGGGCTTGCTTTTATCATTTCATTTCTTCTGCCCTCTGTTTCTTGTTGTATTTTTCCATTACTTTTCTGATGCAGTATCTTTTCCCTCCTCCATTTCTTTCTGCATTTTTCTGGTGACAGAAGGGAAGAGACTGCCTCAAGAGGACAACAAGCTGAGGGCATCTGTTTTTCCACAGGGCAAGGAGGAGCCAAGGCAGCCAGGCAGCTTTCTCACACTGTTCTGCTGGGGACCCTCAGCCCTGAACCAACAAGAAAGGGAAGTTGAACTCAGACTCCCTTCTTACTTAATTCTTTATCCCTCCTTCTCCCCACCAAGCTACAGGCACTCAGATGTTCTAGGCCTCTCCCTCACTGCCCACAAGCCAAGTAAGTTTCCTATTGTCACTCCCTTGTGCTGGGCAAAGTAATAAAGTGGGAGGCGATTTGCACAAGACTTGCTCTCGCTTAGTTTGAAGATAAACACCACACACATGCACATGTACACTCACAGCCCCCAGACTCCTGTCTGCTGCTACTTCTGTCTCACCTTGGCCTGCTCAAATCCAGCAGGTTGGCAGAGCCATAGCCTCATGCCCAGGGAAAGGACCGAGACCCTGAATTAGGCACTTATCTTTCAGTCACCTGAGCCGCTATCACATTTGGGAATCATCAGTTCCTTGCTGTGCTCATCTCAGCTGAAACCAGGTTCAAGTAGTGTCTCCCCTACCTCACTGCCCTACTGCACCCCTACTCCAGCCCAAGGTTTCCAACCCCCTGCTTGGGTCTGTCACCTCCAATACCAGCCTGGTTCTCTCTCTCAACTGAAGTTGCTGTTGAAATGTTGAATGGAGAACACAGGATCAATTTCTCCTGGTTCTCAGAGGTTCTAAGAGGGCTAGAGATTCCCTCCTAATAATCCAGGATTCTGCAAAGACAGCCAGATTATTGGGTTGCTAGAAACCCTTTAAAAATAAGGATTCTCAAGAGAGGCCTATCTGGAACCAGAATCTCCATATAACCCTGGGAAGATATACGTGCTACATAAAGTGCAAGTAACTATTAGCAATAGAGGAACCCATCAGACCACCCCACCACCTGGAGTCCTAACAGTAAATCTGTGTACTAGTGCCTGGACCAGGCCCCTGACCTACATTAACTCTAATTAGGACAATAATCCTACAGGGTGGGTATTACTATCCCCATTTTTTAAAATGAGGAAACTGGGAGCTCAGAAAACTGTAAATTTTTAATGGTAGGGCAGGGACTAAACACATCTTTGTCTGACTTTAGAGGCTGTAGGCTTTGTAGAAGTTGCGGTTTGAAGCTGTATGTACCCCAGAAAAACATGTTCTTAAATTTAATCCATTCGTGTGGGTGTGGACCCGTGGTAAGTAGTATCTTTTGAAGACACTGCTTCAGTTAAGGTGTTTCCCACCTCATTCAGGATGGGTCTTAATCCTATTCCTGGAGTCCCTTATAAGAGAATGAAATTCAGACAGAGAGAGAAAAACCTAGAGGCCAGAGGAAGCAATAAGCTGAAACAGAACCCGGAAGAGAAGGGAGAGACCAGGAGACGCCACCACATGCCTTGCCACGTGAGAGAGGAAGCAAGGATCACTAGCAGCCAGCCCCAGAATGCCACACTCTTTGGAGGGAAATCATTGCCTTCATGATGCCTTGATTTGGACATTTCCTGGCCTCGAAAACATGAACTAATAAATTCCCATTTGTTTAAGCCAAACCATGTTATGTATTTGCTTGAGCAGCCTAGGAAACTAAAACAGATGTCTACATTGTCCCTGCAAAAAGTAAACTGTTAAAACTTAAACTTAATAAAATTAAGTTTAACCAAGAATAGTGAGCTAGAATTAGGCCTCTAGGTTCTGGGACTTCGCTTCTAAGTAGCAACATGACCCAGGGCTCATCTCACAGGCTTCAGTTTCCTTATCTATGAAATGAAGGTATTAGATCCAATTATTTCTTCCAACTCCAGCACCCAGGAGTGTGTTTTCGGTCCCTGCATGTCTCCCACTACAAAGGCCAGCAGCTAGAATCTTACCTCAGCACACAGATCTCTACCAACAGGAAGTGGCACTTGAGAGGCTGTGGAAATGACTCAGAAAATAATTCCGTTCTCCAGAGAGAAGTCTATAATATGTTTGACTGTGATCACCCACTGGTCAGTGGCTGGCTTGGGTAATAGTCACTGATTTTATTCTGCAGCCACTCCATGGCTCTCTCTGACGACATTGCAGAGAGGATCTGTGCTCGATATTTGTCACCCACATATTTAAAGGGATAGTGATTCAAAAGTTAAATGGGGAGAAAAGAGAAATATTACAAACCCACACATACACCTCTTATATGAAAACCCATTACAAGGACATAGTAACTAACAGTAGATGGAGCTGGAATTATTTACCGACAAGGATTCATTTCATAAAATGAATTCCGGGATTCCTACCAAAAGTGTATGTTTATAGCCCGTCAAAGACTGAACTTATGGAGAGATAGATACTAAATTTAGTATTTTGGGAATCAGTGCTGACTGAATGTAGATCAAAAACAAAGAGGGAATATGGGAATATGGGTTTTCATTGTGAAAATATGATGTTCTCTTTGCAAAAGCTTATTTATACACAACCTTTAGAACCAATGTTTGTTGAACTGACATGACCACACCCTTTGTGTGGCAGGAAGCCCATTGGTATGACTATAGAGAGAAGGGCTGGGTGCACAAGGAAGGGAAGGAGAAGCAAGAGGCGAGCCAGTCATACTTCTTCTGAGGAAGGCACCATGGTGGCAAACATTAGAGGGATTCAAAAAAAAAAAGAAACCTGGAGGGATGTTGGTGGAACAGTAGGTGACATTTAATGCAGTTCTATGGGTTAAATAACTAAAAATAAAGGTTTGTTTCCTTTGGTCATCATGATAATTATTAAAGGGGGTTTGGGGAATGAAAACATTATATCTTGTGGCACTGCAGGCAGCTGCACAATGCCAGGGGAAGAGTTTCTCAGGGGAAATAGGGAAATCTCGTTACTGCCTCTATGGTCTACCACGTCCTGATCCATTAACAATAGCACAGTATCAACAACACCCCATGGGTAACCTTTTAAAGTTTAAACCACTTTTCCACGTGGCATTTCTTGCTTAGTTCTTGTCACAAGCCTGTAGGATAAGCAGGACAGATATTCTATTCCCATTTCATAGACAAAGAAACTAAGGGTTTAAAAGGTAGACTGATTTATCGAAAGACACGCACAATTTTTCTATGAGTCCAGTACTCTCTCCATGACGCCCCCATAGGATTTGAGGCTTGTGGTACATCCAACCCTATCAGTTAAAACAGCTTATAGATTTCATCTGAACACAAGCACGTGCAGACATATGCCCACACACACACAGTTGCCTAGACTAGGGTGTTTGTAGTTCAGTTAACAAATATTTGTTGCAAGAAGCTTGCTAGGTTCTATAACAATCCTGCAAAGACTAAAATATGCTTGCTAGGTTCTCTGTTAACCTGAAAAAGACTGAAATTAGGGCCACGTCTTCAGGGACTGACAGCCATGCGGCCTAGACTGTAAAGGGACTCCAGACCATGACATGCATTGGCAGAAGATCCAGAGACGGCAAAGGTGAAAGAATCAGCGGAAAGAGATGGGAGCGTTTTGACAGGGAGCTGGGGCGAGGATGAGGGGAAGAGGGATAAGGCCCAGAGAAAGGCACAGAAGCCTGGGAGGATGGGGTTAAAGGCCCATGCAGGAGAGAGAGAGATGAGGCTTTAGCCCTTGGGATGAGGGGAGATATAACTGAGACCCTTGCTTGGAGAACCCTGAAAGGGCTATACTCTAAGTGAAAGGAGGGACTAGAAAAGTCCACCCACTGAATCAGTGATTATCAAGGAAACTTGTCCCTACCCAGGGTTCTGAGCAGAAGACCACCCCCCCCAAAAAAAAAAAAAAAAAAAACTCCCATGAGAAAACAGTACCTCAGGTCTTTCCATGCAAGAGTTTGGAGTTCAGATTCACACTGTTTACATCGGGTGAGAATCCCAAGGCTGAGAATGTAACATAAAAATTGGGCCAATGATACCCATGAGGCATGTTACAGAAGAAAAATGCAAAGCTACTCTGGAAGGATACTTCCACAGCCCAGACCACCTAGGATACCCCAGAGAAAACAAACACCAAAGTTGAGCTCACAATCAAAAATTATAAAAATATAAAGAAACACTCCCCTATGAATCAGATGAGTAAGCACAAAGAACTGGGGATTAGCACTCCCAAGAACATGAGATAACAGAAAATTTGAAGGATACTATTAAATAAATGAATTTAAAATAATTAAAGAGCTAAAAGAAAGGAGAGAAATGGGGACCATAATGAACAAAACACCATGAGAAAATAATAAACTGATTTGAAAAAGACTAGAACGTTTAGAAATGAAAAATATGGCCATTGAAATTTAAAGCTTAAATAGCAAATGACACATAGTTAGAGAGTGAATTGGTGAACTGAATGATAGATTTAAGGCAATTACACAGGATAAAGTAGAGAAAGATAAAGAGCTGAACATATGAAACACCATCAAGAGACAAGGAGAACAGAATGAGAAAGCCCAACATTTATCAAGTAGGCATTTCAGAAGGGAAGAAGAGAAAAAAATGTGTGAGCAGCAATGTTCAAAGACATAATGTCTGAAAATTTTCCAAAATTTCATAAAATTAGAAATTGTGAGATTCAAGGATAACCACCAGTCCCGAGCAGTATAAATAAAAATAGATCCACACGTAGACACACGTAATGAAATTTCAGAATCCCAAAGACAAATGGAAAATCCTGATGTACCCAGTGAGCAGAAAAAAGGTTTACCTAGGGCTTCCCATTGACCAAGATGATGATGGCATAAGAAGCTTCGGGGATGTTGTTTCCCCACAGAATCTTGAAAAGCTAGCAGAGCCATCTTCCTCAGAATGCCAGAAAACAGCTAAAGGGTTGTAGGAACAGGTCAAGTGCCGAATCAAGAAAACACAGCTTTAAAAATGGTAGGGGAAGCTCGAGGTGGTCTTGCTGACTCCTCCTCACCCTCTCCCTGGTGCAGTGTGGAGCCAGCTTATGCTGCCATTGTGGGTCCCTGCTCTGTTCTGGAAGGAGTAGAGTAACCCCTGTGTGCATACAAGCTCAGGACAAGAGCAAGCTCAGAAAAGAGAGCAGGAACCCAGACCCAGAACCTCGCTTCACTGCAGGCTGATCTTCTTGGTAGGAAGGCTAAGCTTTGAAGGAGAGCAACAGCCAATGCAGAGCAGATTTGCAAAGACTGTGAAGGATATTGTGATGGTTTGAAGCTATATGAGCCCCAGAAAAGAATGTTCTTCACTTAGTCCATTCGTGTAGGTGAGGGCCTTTTGATTGGATTGCTTCAGCTGAGGGCCTTTAACCAGATTGTGGGACCCAGGGTGGGTCTTGATCCTCTTGTTGGAGTCCTTTACAAATGAAGGAGTGAAAGCAGCAGATACACAGAGAAAAAAAGTCAGAGAAAGAGAAGCCCTGAGAGGCTGGAATTGATGAGGCCCAGCAGAGAGAGGAGAGACAAGCCATAAGTGAGCCCGGAAGAGGAGGCAGAGACTCAGACCCACAGAATCACAATTATGTTTTGCCATGTGGCAGGAGTCCAGGACCGCCAGCAGCCGACCTTTGGTGAGACAGTGTCTCTGGTGATGCCTTGATTTAAACATTTTCACAGCCTCAGAACTGTAAGCTTTTAACCTAATAAATGCCCATTATAACAGCCAACCCATTTCTGGTATATTGCCTTGGCAGCCTTCAGCAAGCTAAAAACAGATGTTTTTTGCATTGGTTTGTTTGTTTTTGTTAGCTCCTGGCACTCAAGGAAATAGCTGTCATATCACTAACTGAATATGAGTATAAGGAATAGACCGTCCGGGAACTAAATCCCAGAGTTAAAACATTAAAATGTTAAAATGTACAGATGCTCCAGGATGTTGTTCCGCCTATGGAATCTGGAAAAACTAGCAAAGCCATCTTTCTCAGAATACCAGAAAACAGTTAAGGGGTTGCAGTAACAGGTCAAGTGCTTTGTAAACGATTACAAGATAAATGAAGAAACAGGAAATGATGGTCCATTACCAAAGAAGAAAATAAAAATTCTGAAACCATCAAAAAATTTTTTCAAAAAATATTTTTCAAAAAAGAAAATCAGACTTCAGATATGCCGTTTCATCTAGGTTATCTGATTTGTTGGCATACAGTTGTTCATAGTATCATTCCATAATCTTTTTTATTTCTGTGGGGTCAATAGTAGTGACTCCCCTCTCATTTCTCTCCTTCTTTCTTTTTCTTTGTCAGTCTAGCTAAAGGTGTGTCTATTTAATTGATCATTTCAAAGAGCCAACTTTTGATTTTGTTGATTCTCTATTGTTTTTTCGTTTTTATACTCTCTATTTAATTTATCTATACTCTAATCTTTGTTATTTCCCTCCTTATTCTTGCTTTGGCTTGAATTTGCTCTTCTTTTTTCTAGAGCCTCCTGTTGTGAGTTTAGGTCTTTGATTTGAGATACTTCTTTTTTAATGTAAGCCTATAGAGGTATAAATTTCCCTCGCAGCCCTACCTTTGCTACATCCCATGTGTTTTGGTATACTGTATTTTTGTCTTTATTTGACTCAAGATATTTCCAAATTTCTCTTGTGATATTTTCTTTGAGCAATTGGTTGTTTAAAAGTGTGTTGTTTAACTTCCACATATTTGTGAATTTTCCAATTCTCCCTTTGTTAATGATTTCAAGCTTCATTCCATTGTGGTCAGATAAGATACATTGTATGATTTGAATAGTTCTAAATTTATTGAGATTTGTTTTGCATCCTAACATGTAGTCCATACTGGAGACTGACCTGTGGGCACGTGAGCATTCTGTTCCTGTTAGGTCTAGTTAGCTTATAGTGTTGTTCAAGTCTTCTCTTTCCTTATGGATCTGCTAGGTGTTATATCCATTATTAAAAGTGGTATATTGAAGTCTCCTATTATTAATGTAGAACTCTCTTCAAATCTATCAATAATTGCTTCATATATTTGAGGAATATATCTGCTGTTTGGTTCATGTATACTTATAATTTTTATGTCTTCTTGTTGAGTTGGCCCTTTTATCAGTATATAGTAGACTTTTTTGTCCCTCATAACAGTTTTTTACTTAAGTCTATTTTATCTGATACTGGTATGGCTACCCCAGCTGTCTTTTGGTTACTATTTACCTGGTATATTTTTCTATCCTTTCACCTTCAACTTAATTGTGTCTTTGAATTTAAGGTGAGTATCTTGTAAACAGCATATACTTGGGTCATACTTTTTATCTATTCTGCCAATCTCTGCCTTTTAACTGGGAAGTTTAATCTATTAACATTTAAAGTTATTAATGATAATGCATGACTTTCTTGTGCCATTTTACTATTTGGCCTTTGTCTTACACCTTTTTTGTCCCTCAATTCTTCCATTAGTGCTTACTTTCATATTTATTTGATTTTTTGTAGTATACCATTTTGAGTCCCTTCACATTTCTTTCTGTATATATATGTATATATATATATATTTTTTTTTCCTTTGTGGTTACCATGGGAGCTTAAATTTAACATCCTAAATTTATAACAATCACACTTGATTTGATACCAACTTAACGCCAATAGCATATACAAACACCGTTCCTGTACCCCCTCCATCCCCCTGCCTTTTTGTTGTACTTGTTACAAATTATGTCTTCATACATATTATATCCAAAACCATATATTTATCTTTCCTTTTATGCATCTGCATTTTAGCACCTATAAGAAGTTAAAAGTGGAGTGACAAACCAAAACATGTAATAGTACTGGCATTTAGAATTGTCCATATAATTGCCTTTATTACCATAATTCTTCTTTATTATTCTTTATTACCATAAAGAAGTCTTTATTTCTTTATGACACTTTGATCCACTGTCTAGTGTCCTTTCCTTTCAGTCTGAAGAACTCCCTTTAGCACTGCTTGCAGGGCAGGTCTTGTGGTGATGATGAAATCCCTCAGCTTTTGACTATCTGACAATGCCTTAATCTCTCCCTCTTTTTTTTTTTTTGAGATACCAGGGCTGGGATTGAACCCGGGACCTCGTATGTGGGAAGCGGCACTCAACCACTGAGCTACATCGGCTACCCTGAGTTGTTTTTGTTTGTTTGTTTGTTGTTGGGGTTTTTTGTTTTATTTTGTTTTTAGGAGGTACTGGGGATCAAACCTGGGACCTTGTATGTGGGAAGCAGGCGCCCATCCACTTGAGCTACATCTGCTCCCCCCTCTCATTTTTGGCACCAGTCTCACCAGATATAAAATTCTTGCTTGGCAATGTTTTCTTTCAACACTTCAAATATTTCATCCACTGCCTTCTTGCCTACATGGTTTCTGATAAGAAATAAACACTTAATCTTATTGGGACTCTCTTGTATATGACACATTGCTTTTCTCTTGCAGCTTTCAGAACACCCTCCTTGTCCTTGGTATTCAACAGTTTGGCTACTATGGTCTGAGCATGGTTCTCTTCAAACTTATCCTGTTTGGGGTTCATTGAGCTGCTTGACGTGCATATTCATATCTTTTATTAAATTTGGAAAATTTTCTGCCATTATTTCTTTGGTTTTTTTTTTTTTTAAGATTTTATTTATTTATTCATTTATCCCCCCCTTGCTGCTTGTGCTCACTGGGTCAGCTAACCACGCCGTGCGGGCGGGCTTGCCTTCACCAGGAGGCCCCGGGAACCGAACCCAGGGCCTCCCATATGGTAAACGGGAGCCCTACTAATTGAGCCACAGCCGCTTCCCTGCCATTATTTCTTTGAATACTCCTTTTGCTCTTTCTTCTTTTTCTGGAACACCTATAATGCATATATTGGCATGCTTGATGGTGTCCCACAGGTCTCTTAGATGCTGTTCTTTTTTTTTTTTTTTTTTTTTTCATTCTTTTGTTACCAAGCAAATGTGGGGTTCTTTTCTGCCTGATGCATTCCAAACGACCAATTCCTGAGACACTGGGGTTTCAAAGCACATAGCAAGGAGATCAGAGGGCCTATTGGCCTGAAATTTGTCTCACCAAGTCTGAGGAGTTTAGAGTTTTCATGGATTCAAACGGGGAAGATAGAGTGGTTACCATTATAATAGCAAGTATAAACAAGGGTGAGACCATACTAGAAAAACCATCACAATAGTACTATAAACAAGGGTAAAGCTAGTCTAGTGAGTTTCAGTAATTTCAGGTATTAACTTTTGCCTATCCTTTAATATACTGGGAAAATAAGGGAGAAAAAAAGGATCCGTATGATGGATGATTCAGTGATCATAATCATTTGTTAATTCTTTTTTTTTTTAAAGATTTATTTTATTTATTTATTCTCTCCCCCCACCACCCGGTTGTTTGGGCTCACTGTCTGCTCTCTGCGTTCATTTGCTGTGGGCTCATCTTCTCTTTAGGAAGCACTGGGAACTGAACCTGGAACCTCCCCTGTGGGAGAGAGGCATTCAATCACTCGAGCCACCTCAGCTCCCTGCTTTTTCTGTCTATCGTTGTCTTTCCTTTTTGTCTCCTTGTTGCATCACCTTGTGTCAGCTCACCATGCCTGCCTGTCACACCAGCTCACTGTCTTGCTCATCTTCTCCAGGAGGCACCGGGAACCAAACTCAGGACCTCCCATGTGGTAGGCAGGAGCTCAACTGCTTGAGCCACATCTGCTTCCCACATTTGTTAATTCTTAACTCTCAGTTTCACTTTTTTCTTTCTGCTCCTCAGCCTGAATCATTTCAATTGTCTTGTCTTTGAGCTCACGGATTCTTTCTGCTGTCAGCTCCAATCTAATATTGAAACCCTCTAGGGAATTTTTCATGCAGTTACTGTGGATTTCAACTCCAGTATTTCTGTTTTGTTCCCATTGAGAATCTCACAGAAATTCCCATATTATCCATTCATTGTTTTCCTGATATCCTTTGGTTCTTACTCTGTGTTTTCCTTTATATCCTTGAGCATATCAAAGATCATTTCTATAAAGTTTTTGTCCAATATGTCCAAAGTGCAGTCGTCTTTGTTGATGATACCTGGATTTGATCTTGGCCTTGGATGGACCATTTCCTATTTCTTTATTTGCCTTGTAATCTTCTGTTGAACACTATACATTCTAATATTTTAAAGTGTTAAGTCTGGGATTTAGTTACTGAGCTATCTGTTCTTTGTTTTTGTATCCAGCTGGTAATATGACAGAGATTTCCTTGAGTGCCAGAGCTAACACAAACAAAGAAGCAAACCTCAAAAAACATCTTTCACAATCTTTACAAATTGGCTCTGCATTGGCTGATGCTCTCCTTCAGAGTTTAGCCCTCTTATCAAGAAGATGAGCCTGAGGTGAATGTGAAGGGCAGGGCAGTTCCCATGTTTTCTAAACCTATCTCTTGTCCTGAGCTTGTGCTTGCTCATGGCCGTAGGAATTCCCTATTTACATGAACTTGAATGCCCCCTCTACTCCCTATGAAATCAATTTTTCTCCCCATCCCAGGTGCTCTCTTTAATGGTTTAAAGCAGGTAATCCCTGCCTCAGGCCACTTTTAATTATTTCTTACACTGCTTTAGCTGTCCACCCTGCTACTGCCTGCAAGGCAAGTTCTGGGAGGATGAGCCAGAGACAAGTTTCCTGGTTCAGTCTTTCAGGCTACCATTCAGAAGACTGGCACCAAAATATAGGCATTGTAGTATGTACCTAGGGGTACTCTCCAGAACAGGACCAGGGACCCATGATGGCAGCACAAGCTGGCTCCACACTGCACCAGGGAGAGGGTGGAAGAGAGGCCAGCAAAGGCACATCAAGCTTCTCCTACCATCTTTAAAGCTGCATTTTCCTGATTTGGTACTCAGTCAGTTACTGCAACAATTTAACTGTTTTCTGGAGGTTTGAGGACGATAGCTCCGCCAGTTTTTGCTAGTTTCTCAAAAGTTCTGTGAGAGAACAGCACCCTGGAGCATCTTACACCACCATCTTAGTCCATGAATAATGTTTTTTAAGAAAACAAATTTGTGGTAATTTGTTACAACAGCCCTAGGAAATCAATATATGCACAAGGAGTAGGGCTAAGATAAAGACATTTTCTGACAAACACTAGGATAGTTAATTACTTGGAGACCCTTGATGAGAGGTAAACTAAAGAATAATCTTCTGGAAGAAGGATATTGAACTCAGAAGAGTGATGAGGAAATAAAGAAATTTGAAACTTGTGGGTAAATCTAAATCAGCACCATTTGTTTTTGTTTTTTTTTTTTTAAAGTAAAAGACAATGACTAAGGCACTGAAGGATTAAAAACAAGGTGGGACTAAAATAGTAGGCAACATTAACCTTGAAAAATGGGAAAATAGGAGAAATTAATAGGAGTTAAAGGCACTTGTTTTGTGCAGAAAGTAGGTAAAGATATTGATTAACTTCAGATTTAAAGTCATTATTTGAGGGTTATGGATTGTGTAAGAGCCAAATGAGTAGAGGGGAAAACTTGTTCAGTCCTATAGAGAAATAAGACATGAAGGGCGGAAAGAGCAAAGAAAACACAAAATAACTTTGTGAAAATAAATCTAAATTTACCAGTAATACAATGTATTAGTCAGCCAAAGGGGGTGCTGATGCAAAATACCAGAAATCAGTTGGTTTTTATAAAGGGCATTTATTTGGGGTAGAAGTCCACAGTTATAAGGCCATAAAGCGTAAATTTCTTCCCTCACCAAAGTCCATTGCCACGTGTTGGAGCAAGACAGCTGTTGACGTTTGCCAGGGTTCAGACTTCTTGGGTTCCTCTCTTCCCGGGGCTCCATTTCTCTTGGGGCTCAGCTCCTCTGTTTCCTCCACAAGACCAGCTGTAGACTATCAGACGAACGGCTTGTCTCTTTTCCTGGGGACTTCTCTCCTTTCTCATGACCAAGCTCTCTTACTTCCCAGGGCTCCAGCTCAAGACCCCAACATCAGAACTCCAACTCAAAACCCTTGCCATGACTTTTTATCTTTGTGACCCCACCCACTAGTCAACGCCCTAATCACAACTTAATCATGCCCAGATGAACAGACCAGTTTACAAGATATTTAAATAGATCTAATATCTACTTTTGGAATTCATAACTATATCAAACTGCCAAACTGCTACATACAATAAATATAAAGATTAAATGAGTCAATTTTAAGATTCTTGGAGTGGAATTTTAAAACTTAAAATTTTATTTAAAAGGATACACTTGAAAAACTTTATGAAAAACATAGAAAGATTGAAAGTAAAGGAATAGAAAATCATATATGACATTTTTTACTTACCAAAAGAGGCTGTTATAGCTCTCCTAATATGGGACAAAGAAATTTTAAATAGAAAACATCATTATTTAAATTAAAATAGTAATATCGTAATTATAAAAGGAACAATTTATCAGGAAGGTATAATAATCCTGAACTTGTAGACTCCTAACAACATAGCCTCAAAATATACACATGGATAAAGATCCAAATGCGAAAACCTAAACTTCAAAATTTTTAGATAAAAACTTAAGATAATATCTTTGTGGCACACACACACACACCAAAAAAACCTACTAAATCATAAGGGAAAATATTGATACATATGACTACGTTAAAAATTAAAACTTCTCTATAATAAAAGACATTGTTATTTTTTTAAAGACAAGCCATGGCCTCATTATAGCAGTGTATTATGAACTACATATAAAATCTTAGAATGTAGAATAACTGTTAAAATAGAAAACAAGTCTAGCTCCCAAAGATCACTTCTTCCTTATATATGTCCTAATGAAAAATAATTTTAGACAAGTGAATGGTACTTTTCTTACAGATCAATACTGTAAAGTTAAATATAATAACTGCATATATAGGTATGTATACATACAGATATGTATATATACAACACACTTTTTTTTGCTATCTGTTTTTAAAAGTTCCAGACACATGATGAAAGTGGTTATATATGTGACTGTAGATTTTCATCTCAGAGGCTAAAATAAAATAAATCCAATAGATTAATTGCTCAGGATTTTCTTCTCTTATAACTTTCTGCTTCTGCTACCATTTCTGTGAACCACAAACTTAGGCAGTCTGTGGTTGGTTATTAAGTGCATTTTCGTTTAAGAGGCAATGCTTATTTTAGGATAATAGGCTCATCTCCCAGTTAAATAGTTTCTTTGAGTTTTAGAACTTAGGTATCTTAGATAAAGAAAATGTTAGGTAAAGAAAATCCCATAGTTCTTTTTTGGTCAATTTTTTCCCATCAGTAATGTCATGAGAAATGAGTGACAAAGCATTATTCCAACAAATTCCCACTCAAAGTAAATCGTGTATTAGCTATAAGGAGTAGTGAGAAACAGCACAGGAGGTCTATATTTGCCTGTGTGATTTTAGTGTCATTGGCTTAAGGTCCTGCAAACCCAGCTTCGTTGGAAAGAAAACTCCATTTTAAACGTTAGTGTTCTGTAAGCATAATGCTAAGTGCAATAATTGTAAATCTTGACACCCTAATAAACTGAACTCAAAAAAAAAAAAAAAAGAAAGAAAGAAAAAGAAAAAAAAGGCCACAGAGCTAGGGAAGATATATATTCAATGCATATAACTAACAAAGGATTAGTATAAATAATGTGCATTTTTAAATTTCCCATGGATGTATAAGAAAAGAACAAAAACAAAGCAGAAAAATGGGTTAAGAACAGACAATTCACAGGAAAGGAAATCCACATGATCAAAACCCACATGAAAAGAAGTCCTTAACTTCACTAATAATCAGAAATGCAAATTAAACCCATTGAAGCCATAAAATAAGCAACAGCTTTAAAGTTTGAACACACTAGTTGTTGGTAAAGAAGTGAAGAAACAAGAAGTCTTACATGCTGCTGGTGGAAGTATAAATTGCTGCAACACTTTAGATAGTGATTTGTCACTATCTAGTACATCTGAATGTCCCACTGCAGCAACTCCAATCACACGCGTGTAAGGAAACATACATTGCAAGGATGCTTATGGCACAATTGTTTGTATTTATAGTGAAAGTGAAACAACCAGATTGCCAGCATTAGGAGAATGAATAAATTAACTGGTATAGTCATACAATGAGATATTATGCCTGAGTTAAAATAGATGATCTAGATCTACTTATCTAGAAACAGATCGATAGCAAAAATAAAAATTTGAGTGTAAAAGTCAATTGATAATATTTATAAACATTTTTTAAAAACCACAAAACAATAGCCTATTGGTTATGGATGCAATTTATGTAGCAAAATGTTTTAAACATCTATGGCAATGATATATACCACCTCCAGGATAGTGGTTACCTCTACGGAGGAAGAGGAAAAAGATGAGATGGGAGACTTAGCTATTAACCAGCACCTTCATTCTTTTCAGATAGAGCACTCTAAAGCAAAAATGTTAACATTTGTTTAAAAGGTGGTTGTATTAGTCAGCCAAAGGGGTGCTGATGCAACGTACTAGAAATTGGTTGGCTTTTATAAAGGGTATTTATTTGGGGTAAAAGCTTACAGTTACAAGACCCTAAAGAGTTTAACTCAAGGTTAGTTCTTTATCAAAGTCTGTTGCCATGTGTTGAAGCAAGATGGCAGGCGACATCTGCAAGGGTTCAGCCTTCCTCTTTCCTTTTAAGGCTCCTTGGGCCCAGCTTCTTTCTATCTCAGCTATAGGCTAGAGGGCTTCTTTCTTTCCGGGCCTGCTCAGCTGCTCAGGGCTCTGATCTCTTTAGCGGCAAACTACCAAGCAAATGGCTCATCTCTCTTCCCTGGGGCCTCTGCCGGGTCTATGAAGCTGTCTCTCTTCCTCTGTGTATCTTCTCCTGTGTATTTTCTTAGTGAGTTCCATTTATATCAGCCCACCAAGGGGGCAGGGATTCAATCCTTAGTCACAACCTACTAATGTGGTCGAATCAAAGCCCTAATCTTGATCTAATCAAGTAAATGTAAAACCTTTAAATTTAATACAAAGGGTATCACACCCAGAGGAACAGACCAATTTATAAACATAATCAATATATTTTTTTGGAATTCATAAATAATATCAAACTGCCACAATGGTGGTACATGGTTGGCTATGATATTGCTTTCTAGGCTTTTCTGTATACCTTAAATATTTCATCATTTACATTTTGTTAATATTTGCTATTTAGAGGGTTGGCACTTGTGTCATGCCTGCCCCCATATCAGAGCAGAAGGATGCCTTGGTGAGGTTGAAGGGTTTAGAGAAAAATCATCCTAAGAATTCAGGAGAGAGATAAGAGAATTTCTGGTGGTCACAGTCCATGGAAAGAGATTGGGAATTACAAGACCGCCAGTCACCTTAGTCGGGGCTGTCCCACGCCTTGACCAGTTCAGTCCTATTCGTGGTGGTTTCTTCAGAGACCCGAGATACACTGGCGAGTCAGCCAGACACGCAGTGGCAGGAAGTTCCTTCTCTCAGGACCTGGTCCCAATGGACACCTGTCGGCCAGATCAGAGAGGTGGCAAAGACTGAGTCGGTCCTGCGCCACCTCTGGAAGGCCGGTGGACTGAAAGTGTTTGGTTTCGTTGTTAATTACACATTGTGTGAGGCTGGAGTCCCATTTAGTAATGCCAACTGCAGTGTGGCCTCCCAAATTCAAGAGAGAGACAGAGAGAAAGAAAGAATCTGTAAGGTGTTAGTTGAATCTATTTGCTTGTTTTTTTAAAGTGTTGAAATTAGTAATTTTTTTAAATCTATGGTATTTAATTAGAACATGGATTAATCAAGATCCCTCTCTTGAACTATGCAAACCAAAAAGTGTTCAGAGGTGAAAAAAAACTTCCAGAGGAACGGAAGTGCACAAAAAATTACTCTGAATTTAACATCTATTACATAAAAAGAATCATTTAAAAACTAGCATAACGCTTGGTGTGTTAAGGTAGATTATAGGTCTTTTTTCCTACTTTCTTAATTTTCTATAATGATAGTTAATTATATTCCTTTTTAGTAACAAAATTTTTAAGGAAAAGGTGTAACACTGTATTTCCGAAAGCAATTAGTTCTACTGATTAAGAGAAATATATCTTTTGTGGTACCAGAACACAATCTTACAATCACAAAAGAAATCAGTTTTAATAACAACCGGCCTCTCTAAAAGAGAAAAGAACTACATTCTATATCCTGCCCCTAAAATTTTAAAGTTGAAACCACCCTTTGAAACTACAAATGTGTTTCCTTCATTAGTATTAACACTGGCAATCGGTAAGAATATGTTAATTAGTAAATTTGTGGGTTGTAAGTTTAGAAAGCACTGTCGTCATTTGTGGGATTTAAGAATTGGACATTTGTGCTGTTGGGCTCCTATTTAAACCTCCCAGAACAGTCCCTCAGCCAGGCTGTTACCAGCATGAAAATCAACAGTTCCCAATCTTCAGCTGAGCAGGGCCACACACAGGGAGAACTATTTATGCCAAGACTAAGCACTATTACAACAGGAAGGAATTACCACCCCTTCTGCTTAGGTTCAAGGAGAAGCTTAAACAAGCTCTTCTTATACGACAACCTCATATTTATAGCCAGCGAAAAAGCCTAGCCATTGAAATCTAACTTTGTTAATCCTCCATTCAGAATGACATTGTAGGAAAAACATCATGTTTAACTCTGTCATTTGACATTTTTCATTGGAAGTGGTTGTGTTTTTCCCATTTGAATTTCAGCCACATAGTCTTACTACTGAGCCATTCACATCTACCGTGGAGATCTGAAAATAACACTGGCTATTTGCCCAGGTGCCTCAGTGTACAAAACACAGCAAGTTAGAGGTAGAATTGGGACTTAGAACTTGAGAATTATAAATCTGAAAGGGAATTTAGAGTTCCAGTAGCTAATCCACTCTGCCCTTTTATTTCCTGAATCAAGATATGTTATAGTTTTCCATGAACTTTAATCACAAGACTTGGGAGTCCTGAGAACCGCAGGGGTCTCTTGTATTCTGGGCATCCTCCCCCTCACCCCTAGTGAGTAGCCACAACCCAACTTCCCCCTCAATGGTCAGGACCAATTAGCCCAGCCAGCACAGGAGCCTTTTGACTCAAATGCATGAGTCTCACCCAAGATCACAAAGCTCGTCAGTGGGAAACACAGGACTAGAAGTCAGTACTCTTGGCACTCAATAATAGTAATGACAACAACAACAGAGACAACTCTTTAGTGCCACTTACTATCAGCCCTGCATTTTCTAAGCACTTCACATGGAGAATCTCATTTAATCCTTACAACAACACTTATAGGGAAGGTGCTATTATTGTTTCCATTTTACAGAATCAAAATGTATCAAACTTAGATGGAGGTAACAAAGTCACACAGCTGGTCAGTGATGTAGCTGGGATTGGAATGGGGGCAGTTGAAGGCCAGAGTCTCCACTCTAGTCCATTAGGTCATACTACTTCCTTCTAGTTCCCGCCTCCCAATCCAATGGCATTCCCACTACACAGGCTAGAAGGAATTGAATACGGGGCCACAGAGGGCAGGGATCTCAGACCCTTCATCTCCTGCCCCAGCATCCAGCACAGCACCTGACACAGAGTTAGCATTGTGAAGAGTTTGATGAAGGGGATTGAACTGCTCCAGGTAACAGAAGTAGGCAACTCCGGTTGCACTGTTCTTAAGATCAGTGTAAGAATTATGTGGCTTAATAAATGAAGGCCCATTGAAAGCTTCCTGACCTGAAGCCATGGTATTTTAAATTATAAAAAGGCTGGTTTTGGATTTGTATTTTTAGCACTTTCAATGTCCCTGGGCTGTGCTCAGCATGTCACGTACATTATTTTATGTAATCCTGACAGCAGCCTTATAAAATAGGTGCCATTATTACTCTCAAATTACATATGAGGGGATGGAGTAGCTTCCCAGGATCACACAGCTAGTAAGTGGTAGAGACAGGCTTTTTAAGTCTCGTTTCAAAGTATGCACTATATTGTTACAAATGCAAGATCTGTGTTAATCCAGCCATTTTGACTTCTTCCCCCAGATCCCTTTATCAGTTTGCTAATATAAAGACTCATGTCAAAGGCCTCCCTCGCCCCCACCCCAGCTGCTCAGCAAAGATCCTTGGGGCCCAGCTGCTCAGAGGCTCAAAGTAGGAAGGCGCCAAGAATAGTGCCAGGTGGGAAGGGAGCCCAGGCCAAGCTCCCTCCGGAGAGCGTGGGTCTTCCCTCTGAGATTCAAACCAGCACGGATCTGGGCAATTCCCGGAGAGCAAGCACATAGCTTACTTATAATCCAGCCCCAGCCCTCCTCAGCTGCATTTTCCCAGCCTCTGCTGCCTCTGCTGATGGGTGTTGACCTCTCCCCACCTCACTGCTTGTAGACCAGGCTCAGTTGGACAGTAGAAGCACCCACCATTAGGTGGCTTCTGGGAACATAGGTTCCATGTTCCAAAGGATGACCTTACCCCCCAAAACACATCCTGTTAAAAAGCTGAGGACAGCCTGTACCCAGTGAGGGGACAAAACAATTCCTTAAAATAAATAAATAAATAAAAGCAGGGAGGAATGGCAGAAATGCATTTAACAGGAGAATTATGTTGAAAGCCACTGGAAAGAGCAGAGTGAGAACCTGCAGATAAGTAAATCACCTTTCTGACTGAGATATGGGTGGAAAAAAAGGAATTCCTTAAGGGACCAAAAAAGGCCTCATGAACACTGTATTAGTCAGGGTTCTCTCGGGAAACAGAATCAGCAGGAGATATCTGTGAATAATATGGAACTCTAAAAGAGTCTCTAACGCGACCGTGGGGACGCACAGTCCAGGTTCCTCAGGCAAGCTGCAAACCAGGGGCTCCGATGAAAGCCCGATGAAAGGTTGTTGATGAGTCTCTGGGAGAAGTTGCCTGTCCAACGACGAGCTGGGAAATTCTCTCTGAATGTTGAAATCACTTCCACTTTTAAGTCATTCAACTGATTGGATAAAAGCACCACCCATTGATAATGTAATCTCCCTGATTGATGCAGATGTAATCAGCCATCCACGCAGTAAACTCACTAGTGATTGAAGTCCATAAATGCTCTTGTATTACAATTAGCCCAGTGCTTGCTGGAACAAACACCTGGACACAACTACTTGGCCGAGTTGACACATTAGCCTAACCATCACAAACACTATTTTAAAATGAGGCTCTCATTTTTTCCCTCTGGCTTCTTCCAGGCCCCTCTAATTTTTTTTCCTTAGCAGCTTAGTAGTTTTAATAATACTTTTTTTTTTTTTTTTTTTACAAAGATTGTGATGGGGCATTGGGGAGAGGCCAATAGGCTGTAATTCAGTGAGGCTAATACAGATGTTGAAATAATTCATTTTAAAAGTCAGTGAATTGGCTTCCTCCAGTGTGTCTATGTCTGTCTATGGTGGGGCAAAATCTATACCTAGTTCCTCTAGATTTTCTGGGGAATGCTTAAATAGGCCTGTGTCTAGATTTGACTGTTAAAAACACATATGCAAAAAAATAGGCTTATACAACTTGCCATTCAACTGTGCTGATGTTAGGAAAGAAAACTCATGCCTTTTTTGAAGAATTACCTTGGTATATAAAACTTTTGTGTGGCCTTTCAGGCCACATGATGCTTAAGGGATTTACTAAAATGTGCATTATAATAATAGCTATGACAATTAAACCTTACAATTACAAGAAGCCTTACATACATTATCCCATTTAGTTCTCCCCCTGTGATGGTTAAGTTCGGGTGGCAACTTGGCCAGGTCATGGTGCCCAGTTGATTGGTCAAGGAAGCACTGGTTTGATTGTTACTGTGAGGCCATTTCATGGACTTAAATCATTAGTGAGTTGATTGTCTCTATGGCTGATTATGTAATCAACAATTAACAGAGAAGATTGCCTTCAAAATGAGAGAAAGTTCATCCAATCAGTTTAAGGCTTTAAAAGAAGTAGTGATGATTTCAGCAGTCAGAAGAATGAATTTCCATCTCTACTTCAGCCAGCCAGCTTCTTCTGGGGAATTCATTGAGCACCTTCAGGAGAGTTCCCAGCTTGTGGCCTGCCCTATAAAATTTGAACTTGCCCATCCCTAAACTCAGGTGAGCCAATTCTTATAGAAACTCTCCTACTATTTACCATGTATTAGATCTGTTTCCTTGGAGAACTCTGACTAATACACCCACTGACCCTGCAAAGTGGGCATGATGGACACTATTCACAGGAGAAGACATGAACTCCAGAGAGATTAAGTTATTGTCTAAGGTCATACTGAGGAGAAATTTGAAGCTAGGGCTGGCAATGCAAACCCCAGGGACTTCCTTGCCACAGTGACTCCTAGATAGCTCCCAGTCCTTATCTATCCTGAGACCCATGGGACATTAGTTACCCAAATAAGAAATAGGGCTATGATCACAACTATTTGTGAATGTCACATTTTAGATATATGTTACTAAAATTTGAAGGTATAAAAACTATAGAACATCATTGCTAAAATGTAATATAATTCAAGGCCTTCATTTTACAAATGAAACTGAGGCCCAGGGAGGTGAAGGGTCTTTTACTTGAACCAACATTTATAGTGCATCTACCATGGGCAGAATATTGTGTCAGTTTGTACAAGGTAGACACACATTTCATTGGGGAGATAAAACAAGTGTGCCAATTATTAAAATAACAGGCAGTAGGGTTGTAAGATTCCATGTTCTAGGAAACCCTTCCAAGCAAAACATCAAAAATGTGGTCAAAGATTTGTGTTTGTGCAAATTCCTTGTAGCATTATTTACAAGAGGCAAATTTTGATAATAGAAAACTACATGGGTAAACGATACCAACAATAGATGAATGATTACATCAGTTAGGGCACAACTTTATGATAGAACACTGAACAACTATTCAAATCCTATTTTCTAAGAATATTTTAATGACTTGAGCAAATGTCCATAATATAGTGAAAACAGTAGAATGCAATATTGTGTGTACGTACACTTTGGGCATCATTTTAGACCATTTGCAACAAAATGTTAACAGGTGGTCAATTCCAGGCAGTGGAAGATGGATGATGATTATTTTCTTCTTTATACTCTCTGTATTTTCCAAATTGGTTACAATGAGCACATGTTATTACTCTCATAATTAGCTAAACAAGCAATATCTTTTCAAAGTGCTCAATGACCTCTTCCAAGATTGCTTTCTGCTGCAGTCATCTGAGAGTAAGGGTATATAAGACTGGGAAGTGAGACTGGGACAAAGAACCTGCTATGGGTGTGAACATTTTTTTTGCATCAGGGAATTGTTGAAGGTTTCTGAGCAAAGAAGTAACAGTGGTCTGGGCAGCCTGTGGCTCATGAAGCCTGGAGGGGGTCCAGGCTATGGGGAGAGAAGAGGGAGCTGTGCCAGAGACACTGTGAAGGCCTGGGGCTGGCCACTTGTGGGGATGAAGGAGCCTCCCAGCCCAGAGAAGGAAATGCTGGACATCATTTACAGTAGAGTTAGAACATGGCCTGTTGGACCTTGTGAATAAATGAAACATAGACTTAGAGGAGAAAATATAGAATTAATAAGCTCCCTAAAAAAGCATTTCTCCTTAGCTTAAAAAACCAGGAACTGCCATCTGACTCATGGCTAATTTTATTCTCGTCATTCTGAATTGCATTATTGACGTCACAGCTGTACATGGACGATGTAATAAAATCCATAATCTAATCACTCCTAACCATTCCCTGCCCCATCCCCAACAGAAGAGAAGAGCTGGCAAACTTCTCAACCTGTCTCATTTTCCTCACTCCTTGCTCTTGCTTTTTGCTTTTTTTTTTAGTTCTGAAACTAGCGATCTACCCTAACAAACCTCAGAGTCACACCAAGGAGGGGTTAAAAATACTGGAGAAAAACAAAATTACTGAAAGTGTGTATGACAAAATATTTACAGTAGCAGGCAATGGAATTCGCAGTGATGGATAGTGCTTCTTTAACTTAGCTATATTTCTTAATATTTTTCCAATTAACCTGCATTAATTTTGGAAAGAAAAAAAGAGTTGCTTTAAAATGTCAAACAACAAAAGAAAATTATTTTAAGAGTAGTTTGGGTACCAGAGCTATAGCAGGAGAATTGGTGTCCATGGTCTATTCCAGTGCTGATGTCTGCTAGGCAGATGCTTTAACACAGCCACTGCCACCTCACCAAACTTATTCATCTGACCAGTTCTCTTTTCAGAGACCCCCTGAGCTTTGACCCTTTAGGTACCCAGTGACTCCTCATCTCTCCATAGCCTCTGTTTTCTCAGGAAACCATCTTCCATCAGGCATTTCCATTCTCTGTCAAAGTGTCATGCTTTAAACTGCTTCTTTCCTTGTGGAAGAAAAGGACTTTGCCCCATTAGAGCATTTCTAGAACAGGGATTCTTAACCTTTTTTCGGTCCACAGACTCCTTTGCCAGTCAGGTGAAAACCACAGATCCCTTCTTAGAATGTAGTGGCAGATAGCTTTTATTTTATTTTATTTATTTTATTTTATTTTATTTTATTTTATTTTATTTCATTTCATTTCATTTCATTTCATTTCATTTATTTCATTTCATTTCATTTCATTTCATTTTATTTTATTTTATTTTTGGTGTGGTACCTTTATTACAATTGACAGAAAAATGTTAAAATATTACAGTTGATTATATTCCATATGTTGATTGAGGTATATTTTCCCCATATTCCAACCTATTAGTAGCACCTTGTACAAATGGCATCTTTTTTTCCCACAGTTTTCATAAAGGTCTATTTCATTTTTGGTGGGTAACACATTCAACAGTTAAATATGTTTAAATAATGTATAGGTGACTTATGACTGCAGCATTGGTAAATAGATAACCAATTCAACTAGAAACTAGCTAACAATTAGCTGTCTAAATATTTAAAACACAGATTTTGTTTACATCATCCTTTGTTTTGATCACCTTCTTGGGGGGAAATCCCTGCTGGTCACAATGGAAATATATTGAGTCCAAATCTTCCAATATCCATTCCCAGAGATTTCTTCAGACGTATTAAGTCTCCTACTTAAGGGCAAGCCAAAGTTTCTGGCCACCAGCATTAATGCTTTCCCCATCAACCTAAGCAGACAGTATAAACTTCACACCAGGCTTCAGAGTCTGAGTGTAGCCCACTCCTATTAAACTAGAGTAGTTGACTTTTGCAGAAATGGAAGTGGGATCCAACTGATATTTAGTTGCAATGCCAAAATGAGTGCAGTTGGTATCTGATATCCAAGCAAGGTTTATTGAAGTGTCAAGATCTATGCATAATTTCTGAGAAATCTATCCTCCAAATTCTGTCCTATCATTGGCGCAGATAGCTTTATGACACTCACCATTAAAGGTCAGAGAAAATAAAGATTATAAATTGATTTTTTTTTTCAATTCAAGCTCACAGACCCCTGGTTAAAAACCCCTGTTGTAGAATTTGGAATATTTTCTCTTGTTTTTCACTATTGTTGGTGATGTTGTTGTTTTGAACTGGGAGTTTCCTTTCCTTACTCCCTGGAATCACACATATAGCCCCCTATCTTCTCAAATAAATGCATATTATTATGTAAAGAAATAGTAATAAAGCTTTATGACCTGCAAGGCTAATCAATGTCTTAGGAGAACTGGAACAGTTAGTTTCCTAAGAGGTAGTACTGAGGATTCATTCTTTTCAATGTTTTTTAGGTTAGAGAAGATACTAGTTGTCACTGAACCCCAACAATATGCCAAGAAGAACACAGCAGGGCATTTACAGCCAGAGGCAGAGAATCCAGCTCTTATATTTTTGAAGTAATAAATGCCAGAACAGAAGTCTCCAAAAGGCACTATGGGAGCTGAAGGCAGGGCACCACCAGGTGAAGAGGAGACAAGCAAGGCTTACAGAGGAGCTGACAAAGCTGGTCCCAAAGGATGAATGGGGTTTCCAAAGGGCTGTAGTTTGCCTGGTGGAGGGGCAGTGAGTATGCAGGCTGGTAGCAGCAAGGCAGATTCCACAGGCAGGCAGCATGCAGTGTTGCAGGGCATAGATTTGGAGAGTGAAGTTGATGGGCCATGTGGAAGAGTTTGAACTCCAATTCAATGATACAAGGAGACACTGAAAACTTTTAAGCCAAGGAGTAACTTAGACAGGTATTTTAGTCTTGTGGGAGATGGGCTGAAGAAGGCAGAGAATGGGATAAGCTGAAAAACGTGCCAGTGATAATTTTAGAGAAGTGGCTCTCAACAGGGTTGGTACTGCCTCCTGAGTACATTGTGGAAATATATGAGACTTTTTTATTTTTATTTTTTTTTTACCGGGAGTTCCCGGGGATCGAACCCGGGTCCCTCCATATGGGAGACGGACGCCCAACCAGTTGAGCCACATCTGACCCCCAGTATGAGACTTTTTTGATTGTCAGAATAGTTGGGGTACACACTGGCATTTAGTTGACTGGGGCTAATGATGCTAGACATCCTGCAATGGACAGCACAGCCTCAATGCCTTGCATCCCACATGAATTTTAAATGTCCCACCAGATGATCATATAGGTGAAAAATCTGTTTAAAAATTTTTTTATCCCAGAACATAATTCCATTTTGCATATAAAAAACTATTTTGCATAGACTTCATACATGCTCTAAGGATAGACTTATAGATCAATGGAATAGAATTGAGAGTCCAGAAATAAACCCTTACATTTATGGACGATTTTAAACTTGGGAACCAAGACAATTCAATGAGAGGAAAGAATAGTGTTTTCAACAAATAGTGCTGGGACAATTGGTCATCCACATGCAAAAGAATGAAGTTGGACACTACCTCACACCATGTACAGAAATTAACTCAAAATTGAAAAAGACCTACCTGTAAGAGCTAAAACTGTAAAACTCTTAGATGATAACAGGCATATATCTTCTTTTTTTTTTTTCTTTTTTTTCCCACATGCGGGGCCTGGCGGCACACCTGCATGCAGAACCTGGCGGTCCGCGTACCCTCTACACCTTTCTTTATTTTACCAAGAGGTCCGGAGGATCGAACCCGGGTCCCTCCACATGGGAGACGGACACCCAACCATTTGAGCCACATCCACGCCCACATATATCTTCTTTTTTTTTTTTCTTTCAAGAGAATTTTATTTTAATTGCTTGCTAGATGACAAATTAAACACATTAGAGGATTGAAAAGTCTCTAGATTTTCAGGGGGGGGGTGGTGGAAAAAGGAGAATAACTGATTAACTAGGTTAAATTCCTTGTACCTGTTTGCTCTTTCTTTTTAAAACAATTTATTGAAGTATGTCATTCATACATGAACATACATAAACAATAAATGTTCAGTAAACATTGTGAACTTACAAAACAAACATGCATAACATCATACAGGGCTCCCACACATCAACCCACCACAAATACTTTGCATTGTTGTGAAACATTTGTTAACAAGTTATGAAAGAGCATTGTCAAAATTACTAATAATTATAGTCCATATCTTACTCCCCTATACATTTTTTTTAAGGAGTTATTTATTTACTTTTATCCATTTTTACCTCCCCCCACCCCCGGCCCCATTTTTGCTGTTTTTGTGTCCATTCGCTGGGCAACTCTCTGTGTCCATTTCCTGCCCTCTCTTCTCATCCTTCTCCCCCTGTCTTTACTGGGATTCAATCCTCAGAACCTACGATGTGGGAGAGAGGCATCCTACTGCCTGTGCCACCTTAGTTCTGGGTTTTTTGGTATGTCTTGTCTTGACTCTCCCTTGTGTCACTCTCCTGTTATGTCATCATCTTGCTGCGTGGCTCGTGGGGCCTGATGGTGCACCCAGGCACGGGGCCTGACGGTGCGACTTCTATATTTTTCTTTTTTTTATTTTTACCAGAAGGTCCCAGGGATCAAACCCAGGTGCCTTCATATGGGAGATGGACACCCAACCATTTGAGCCACATCCATCCCCCTGCTATATCTCTTAAGGTTGACCAAAGATACCTAAAGTTACAGTCATTTCCCATACAAGATGGTCATATAATAAATCAGGCTTAGTTTATCACCGGCACTCTAAAACCAGACCTAGGGAGAAAAACTAGGTCTGGGAACACATGCATGGTTTCTAATATAGCGAATGTTTAGCACATATATCTTCTTGACCTCAGTTTTAGGCAGTGGTTTCTTAAATATGATACTTTTGCATAAGCAATAAATAAAACAAATAAATAAATTAGAATGCTAATACAAAATGTAAAACTTTTGAATTGCAAATGATACCATTGAGAAGGGGAAAAGACAACCCATAAGAATACAAGAAAATATTTTCAAATCATATATCCAATAGGGGACTAGTATCCAGAATATATAAAGAACCCTCAGAACTCAACAATAAAAAGACAGATAACACTATTTTAAAATGGAAAAAGGATTTGAGTAGACATTTCTCCAAAGAAGATACACAGATGGCCAATAATCACATGAAAATATGCTGAACATCAGTGGTCCCTAGGGAAATGCAAACCAAAATCACAAGATCCCATTTCACACTCACTAGGATGGTTGTCATCAAAAAGACAGAAAATAACAAGTGTTAATGAGGATATGAAGAAATTGGAACCCTCATTTACTGTTGGTAGGAATGTAAAATGGTGCCACCACTTTAGAGCACAGTTTGACAGTTCTTCAAAATGTTTAACACAGAGTTGTTATATGACCCAGCAATTCCACTCCTAGGTATACACCCAAGAGAACTGAAGACATATGTCCACACAAAAACTTGTCCATGAATGTCCATAACAGCATTACTCATGATAGCCAAACACTGGAAACAACCCAGTTGGCATCAATGATGAATGGATAAACAAAATGTGATCTACCCATATAATGGGATATTTTTCAACCTTAAACAGGAATGAAACGGATGTGGCTCAAGCAATTGGGCTCCCATCTACCATATAGGAGGTCCAGGGTTTGATTCCTGGGGCCTCTGGATGAAAGGCAAGGTGGCCCTTTCAGAGTGCTGGCCTGCACAGGAGTGCTGGTCCATGCAGGAAAGCTGGCACAGCAAGGTGATGCTACAAAAAGAGACACAGAGGAGAGACAATAAGAGATGTAGCAAACCAGGGAGCTGAGATGGCACAAGAGATTGAGGGCCTCTCTCCCACTTCAAAAGATCCCAGGATCAGTTCCCAGTGCCATCTAAAGAGAAGACAAGCAAACACAGAGAGCTGACAGCGAGCACAAAACAACAAGAGGGGTGGGGTGGGGAGAAATAAATGAATCTTTAAAAAACAAAAGGAATGAAGTACTGATACATGCTACAACATGGGTGAACTTTTAAAATCTATCTTACAAAAAAATTTTGTATATCCTAGATTTTCAGAAAGGCAACTAATAATATACTAATTAAGGGAAGATAATACTATTGGGTTTAGTTTGGAAGATTACAAGAATTATTCACCATTTCAGAAAATCACTTCACCTAGAAGCCCTTGCCAATGATATTTGAATCATCCACACCCCAGGATTTTATCACATGTGGCTGTTGAGATCACAGTGATTCTATTCACAGACGCAAGTGCGAGTACTTCGTTTTATTGTACTTAAGCACTTACAGTTTGAAGAGCATTTTTATTATAAATTAATTGTCTACTATTTCTTTGTTTTACACTGAGTGCATTATATTGATTTTTCTGGAATTATGTTTGTAGGTTGGCTATATCTATAATTTCATTTCGGCATAGGAATGGGTTTAATGCCCTAGGTCTATCACATTTTGTAATGCAGTGTGTGCTCTAAAAAGGTGGCATGGAGGCTACTAGAATTGAGGACTACTGACCTATTTTCAGATCAAACTTTCACTAATACACACATGCCCAGTCACAACCATCGTTTTTTTTTTAAAGAAGCTTCAGGTGATATAGGGGGAATTCCCTTATATCCCACTCCCTCCCCCTCCCATACTTTCCCCCATTAACAACATCTTTCATTAGTGTGGTACATTTGATACAATTGATGAACACATACTGAAGCATTGCTACTAAACATAGTCAATAGTTTACATTATTTATTTATAATATATATTTTTAATTTTTTTAAAGATACTTAGATTACATAAATGTTACACAAAAAAATATAGGGATTCCCATATGCTCCACTCCCCACATCTCCCACACCTTCCCACATAAATAGCATCCTTCATTAGTGTGGCACATTCATTATAATTGTTAAACGCATCCTGGGGCTTTGCCACTGAGCATGGACCATAGTTAACATTGTAGTTTACACTCTCTCCCACACAATTCTGCAGACAACCATCTTTTGATTATAGTCAAAGGTCTTGCTCCTTTGCCCTCTGCACATAAAATCTCAGCTAGATAAAACCACAATGCCTCTAGCATTTCCCTAGACCAAATCCTCCACCACAGACCTCCATCCCCGTGTCTTTTCTCCTGCAGATTCCCTGCACCTCCACGCAGCTGCCTAATCTCGGTATGTTTTCTCCCCTGCTCATGTTTTAAAAAGTAAAACATGAAAGGGACCAGGGAACCTATTCTTTATTCTCAAAAGATGGAGTCCTCATGTCACGTTTTCAAGCTAAGTGCCTCTCACCAGGACATTTCTAATTTCTGGGATTGTTGTAAGTGTCACACTGGGGATATTTAAACAAATTTCCTCAGCTTAGGCTGAGAATAATGGCTGTGGACAAGCCGCCTGGAGTGGCAGAGGGGAGTGTTCTGGGATTCTGAGGCCAGTTTCCTGGTCTGGATTCAGGCTGTGTCATAGCTGATCAAGCCACTTAATCTCTGAGAATCTTTTTTCATTTGTAAGAAGAGATATTAATAGCTACACTTCCTGCCTTACAGATTTATACTTGAATGTGAAAGTGTTTATGAAGTGCTTTGTAAGATATTCCCTCTCGTTTCTTCATGCCTACACTCTAAGTGCCACCTCCTTGCCAGCAGCCCTGTGCCTGGTGCTGAGGATACTGCAGTGGCCAACCCAGCCCGGCTCTGGCCTCGTGGAACTCAGAGACTAAAAGGGGACACGAACGAGATAAATCTTATTTAATATTTAATTACACCAAGTGTTTCAAGGAGTAGTGCAGAGTGCACTAAAAGCTTATAAAGGTGGGGTGGGTCCACACTTCTCCGGGGTTGGAGAAGGCTTCTCTGAGGACAGGACACTCAAGATGAGGCCTGAAGGGTCAGGAGCAGTAGCCTCACCAGGAGTTCCAAGAATCTGGCCTAGTTATTTCTTTAAAATACTGATTCCTGGATCCTGTTCCCAGAGAAGTGGGTTCAGTAGCTCTGTGGAGGGACCGGAGGATCTGCTTTTGCTTTTGTTTTGTAACGATTCCTAGGGCTTCTGAAGTGCAGCCAGGTATGAGAACAACTGAGCTAGGCCGGAGGGGGTGGAGGTGGGGAAGCCACTCAGGCCGAGCTGCTGGGAAGGCCCAGAGGTGGGGCAGTGCTCTGGTGGCTTGCTAGAAATGCAGAGACCCATGCCCCATCCCAAGCCTGCAGAAGCAGAAACTGCATTTCAACAAGAGCCTCGGTGATTGTTATGTAATTAAGGTATGAGAAGTACTGGGTAACAGAATTCAAAGCTCCTTGAAGGCAAAAACTCTGGCTTTTAAGTCTTGATCTTCCTTAACACCCAGCACATATTTGGCACTTACTAAATTCAGATTGAATCAAGTTACACAAATGTAAATTTTTATTTTATGGCACTTGCCAATTTCAGAGACAATTAAGATTGATGAAAAATTCATCATTCCGTGTAGGGAAATGGTCTCAGGCACATTGTGCCCGGGAGAGCATAAACTGGCACAGCTGCCTGGGAGGGAAACCTGGCAAAAGGCCCCAGAACATAAAAGATGCAACTCCACTGCTAGGAACTTAGCCTAAGGAATTACATGGGCACATCTGCAAAATAAATGTCCACTGTAGCATTGTTTATTAGAGCAAAATAAGGAGACTAGCTTAAATTTCCATCCAAAGAGATTAGTTAAAATTAACTGTCGAATGTACGTAAAGTGGGCAATGCTGAGGCTCTTTAAAATTATGTAGATCTACATTTACTGCCTTGGAATGTCATCTTTGATACATCGAGTGTAAACAAAACAATGTCATAAAACAATATCTCAGTTTTGTAAAAAAGACATATTTGGTAGAATATGTGTATACTATACATATAGAAACATACATATGGTGAAAGGTTATGAGTGGTTTTGGCTTTTTTAGATCTCTATTTGAAATTGTTTATAAGTATATATTGTTTCATTTATAGAGCTGGAAAATATTTTCATGTTCATAAAAGAAAACAAAACCTTCTAGTTCAGAAAGTGGAATCTGCTCTGTTTGGCTCACTGAATCACCACAGGAGACAGAGAGGTAGAAGAGGAGTGGGTGGAGGAGGAAGAGGTGGAAGAGGAGGAAGAGGATGGGGGTTAGGCAGACACGGCTCCAGTCAGTTGCTCTCAGCCCTGGCTTTGCATTGGAATCACCTGGGGAGCCTGCCAACATCACTGATGCCAAGTTCCCACCTCAGACCAATTAAGTAAAAACCTCTGGGTAGAGGAGCTGGACACTGTTATTGTTAAAAAACCTCCCCCAGGTGGGATTCTAAGGTGCACTAGAGAACCCCTGCCAGTCTAGCTTGAAAAGCCAAGATCTGTCCATCTTCCACCTGTTGTAACTTCACTCATGGTGCTATAATTTTCACCAACAATACCAATCTGAGTCCAGCCTGTAGGGGGAAAAATTATTGAAGGGCTAAAAAAAAAAACTAATCCACATCACCTTCTCCTAAAGCCAGCTGTCCATCAGTGTGCGGGGCCTCCCCTGTTATAGCTTTATGGGGGACCAGCCATAGTCTGACAGCAGGAGGTCTACAGGAGACAGTTTGGAGGTACGAGTGATTGGGAACAGAGAGAGCTTCTGTTTAAAAGCGCAATGCTAGATTTCATATCTTGATGAATTATAAAATGCCTACCAGGATGCTGAGCCAGATCCTGGAGTGCAGCGAGGGACCGAGTATCTGCCCAGACATGATTTCATTTGTCTAGGATAGATTTCTCAGAGTGGAATTAGCAAGAATTATGGGCCAACGAAGACCCCGACTTGACTCATTGGATGACAAGATTCATAGTTACATGCAACAAGAAGTCTTGACACACTGCCTATCTTTCAGACAGTGGTTCTCGGAGACTGCTCAATTTAATTCATATCAGTGAGGTCATGTACTGCTCATCCTTCAATGCCTGGCTTGCTTCACTCAAAATAAGGTCTTCAGGATTCATCCATGTTGTTCCTTGTGTTAGCACTTTATTCCTTCTAACAGCTGGGTAATATTCCATTGTGGGAACACTCATCCTTCTCTGGAGCTGCATCAACTCTATAAGGTTGAGCCCCGAATTTCAGCAAAGGTGCAGTCAACACCTACTCTCCAGTTCATTGGACTCACCCAGGACAACTAACAAAATGATAATGACAACACCCATCCCAAAAACACAGAGTATCTGCAACTACAAGCCAGACGATTCCATCCATCGGCTCCATCAGATCTATGCACCCTCTCAATCAAAAACAGATAACCATCCCAAAATCCTCAAGATTGAAGAATGAACAAACATAATGGTGGGAATGCAAATATGGAATAAAGTAGAATTTTTATTATAGTAATGGAAGAACTTGTAACATTGATATAAAGGCAGTAGTCACCAGATGTTCTAAGTGAAAGAATAGGTGTAACAAGGGGCATTTTTGGGACACTGTAATTGTTCTGCATTACATTGCAATGATGGATATAAGTAATTTTACATTTTGTCAAAATCTATAAAATTGTGAAGTGCAAAGTGTAAATCAAAATCTAAACTATAGACCATCGTTAATAGCAATGATTCAATATGTCTTCATCAATTGTAACAAGTATACCACACTAATGAATGATGTTAATGGGGGAAAGTGTGGGAAGGGGAGGAAGTGGAATATATGGGAATCACCTATATTTTTGATGTAACATTTATGTAATCTAAAGCTTCATTTAAAATGAAGGAAAAAAAAACCTCTCCAAAACGAAAAGTCCAGGTCCAGATGGTTTCATAGGTGAATTACACCAATCATTTAAAGAAGATCCAATAACAATTTTGCTCAAAGTCTTCCAAACATTGAAAAGGAAGGAATAAGACTAATCATATTCTATAAAGCTAACATCTCTCTAATAACAAAGCCAAATAAAGGTATTATGAAAAAAAAAATGCCTACCTGTCCCTTTCTCCTTCTTTGTTCAAACCAGTGGGTGGGCTTGTTCCCTGTGACTCAGTGGGAATGGGAAAGCTAATTTGTGTTGATGATCTGGGTTTTTTTAAGTACCAGCGAGCTAGCCGTACTGGCATGGACCATTGTTTAAGACCCACCAAGCCCAGGTTATGTCACAGGGGGAATTAGAAGCATCAAAGAGATCCAAACACAGATGCCCTGACTCCCACATTTTCACTGTCCTATAAAGGAGTCCTCCTTCCTCCTAGGTCTCTTTTCACAAGCTGCTTTCCAACAGACTCCTTCTTTTCAGGTCACTGGAAATACTCGGCCTGCTCCTCTCCACGAGGTAACACTAGACTCTGCCTCCTTCTCTCTGAGCTGAGTGAGCCTTCATCTCCAGCTAAGACAGTGGTCACATTTTGTGATCAGATAGGCAGGCTGCTATCTGACGAAATAACAGAATGACTTCATTTATACCAGTAAGGATTGCCTGGGTGCTCCAAGCCTGGATGTACACCAGTATTTGAATTTTGTTTTTCCTTGTTAAACAAAATTCTGTTTCCCCTGCTCATGCCCAATGGTTAAAGTGAGATTTCCTGCTCAGTTACATCCTAAGTCACTAAAGGAAGATAAAGTTAGGCAAGCCAATTAATTGTTAGCAGTTGTTGAGAGGCTCCTGGGTACAAGACTGTGCTTGGCTCACTGTGAATTAACACGATGTTGCTTTTTCAAAACAGTGTTTAAGAAAAAGTGACAGTCTCCCAAAGCATAAGGGATTATGTATCTCTTTTAATATTAATATTATAATGTGAATCTAATTGAAAGAAGGTTTTCATTTTTTTCTTTTTTTGGTGGTTGGAGGGGAGCATCACATTAAATAGCAAAGTTTAAGGTGGGATTTACTTTTGTACTTTAGTCAAAGGCTGTTTTGACTATTGGGCATATATTTTGTTACCAGTGATGGAAAAATTAGGGTGGATAGGGACAGGAATAATGAAGAAGAAAGAAGCGACAAAAGAATAGTTTGGGGGAAGACCTTAAGGATCTTAAGAACGAGCCACCATTTAATACCAAGTTAAACTGTCCCAATTTGGCCAAACTCTGCAGGGCCATCCCGCATCGCGTCCCCAAATGTTTCGCATCATGTGTGGTTCTACTGTTACAGTGTTAATAATAGAGGAAGGGAAAAAGAGGCTCCTAGATGTGGGTGAAGGAGGAAAGATATGCTCTCAGATCCTACTGGGAAGAGATAAAGATCCAAGGAGGGGATTAGGGAAGGAACATCGCTGGTAGCCAGAGCACGTGGCTTTAGGGACTCACATCCCGGCTTTTCCACATTCCAGCTTCTGCGCCTTGAATAAATTCCCTAACTGCCCTGAAACCCACTTTCCTCTTTTATAAAGGATACCACCACCATTCTGGTATTATTTCTGAAGTTAGTAAGTACAGACTCTAGAGTTGGGCTGTCCAGCATGGTAGCCATTAGCCACATATGGCTATTTACATCTAAATTTAAGTTAATTAAATTTAAATAAGTTTAAATCCACAGTGTCACCAGCCACATTCTGAGTGCCCAAGAGCCACATGTACAGCCACATGTGGCTAGTAGCTACCATATTGGACAGCACAGAGAACATTTTAATCATCACAGAAAGTTCTACTAGACAGTGCTGCTTTAGAGCTACATGGTCTGGACTGAAACCCCAGCTCTGCCATTTATGAGCTGTGCCAGGTTCTGAACAAATGCCTTAACCTCTCTGTGCCTCAGTTTCCTCATCTTTAATTTGGAGGTGGTTATAGATATTATCTCTCCCTCAGGGTTGTTAAAAGAAGATAGATAGATAGATAGATAGATAGATAACTAGATAGATAAATGATAGAAAGAACATGCACCATTTAAGTGATGCTATTTAGGTGAGGGATTCCTAAGTCATGTGTAACATCTGGCACATAGGAGGAGCTCAACAAATATTCCTACCTCAGGTGTGCAAGCCTAGGAGACAGGGTTGAAGAAGAACCCTTATGATTTGCATTTAAAATATATAGCCATTTAGCCTCTCAGGTTTTAGCCTCACAATAAGGGACTTTCTCTTTTGTCTGTTTTACCCTTTATCTACTTGTAGCAAAATTTGGCAATGAGACCCAGAGTTCAAAACCATAAGGAGGCTATTTCAGTCCTATGATATGTCAAAGGGAGTTCACCCCTTTTTACCTGGAGATTTCTCAGTGACTGAATGGAATAGAGATCTTGGTCAGACCCAGACCACAGGCAGGGAATACCTACATTCTCAGCTCTTACCTGAACAGGCAGAAGAAATTAGGCATTCTAGACCCCAGGCTCTGATGCAGAGGCTCAATGGTTGGGATACTCTTCAGTTGTCTAAATATGAAATACATTTTGGCCCATCCCCTTTCCCATTTACCCTTGAGTCCTAGAGAAAAGTGCTTCTTACAGACAGAGGGCCAGGTGCTCATGGGTCTCTTCAATGCAGAAAATAGTCACATGACCTCTTCTTGGGTGATTATAGACACCAGGCATCACCGGCCTTCTCTGCTGGAAGAGGCATAAAAGAATAAGGTCAGATCTGGGCAGATATCTTCAAAGGCACCAGGGCTGGTCCACCAGTCTGGCTTGGGAAGGGGGCCTTACACCTTCAACCTGAGGTTCAGATCTCAGAGAAGAGTCAGTCTCAGGCAGGTCAACTCCACACATAGGTCAAGTGCAAGGATGTCCAAAATGTCCAGATAGACCTGAAAGCTAATAAACTACCTGGCCCTCTAGCTCAAGGAATGCTTTTATCCTTATTCTTATTTGTCAAGCAGATTCTCCCATTTCTTTTTCATGTTGAACCAAAGGGCATTGATGTTGCCTCTTTCTCCCTTCTAGACCATTCTTTTGGCATAGACATTCCAGGCATCATGGCATAATGTTTCTTGATGTTGACTGACATCAAGCATCACATATAAGCTCACATCTAAATTTCATTCTGTGATTCCATTTAGTAACAGACCCCATATTAAGGACTCAACATGTACCAACACTAAGAACCATCTGGCGAGTGTATTGTTCATAAGACCTTTTGAAATTCTATTATACAGGAGATAAAAAAAAAAAAAAAAAAAAAAAAACACTATAGCAACACTGATGAGCTGAGGGAAAGCAGTTTGGGAGACACAGAAGATGCAGAAGCAGAGTGGAGAGGGCTGATGAATGATGAGATTTGAAGAAGTGGAGACAGCTAGAGGACAACTTTCTGGAAGCTTAGTGTGAACGGGAGAAAAGTGGGACAGTAGCTAAAGAGAGGGCATGGTGTTTGGGATGCTTTTATTTCTTTGTTTCTTAGGATGTGTCTGCTAATTAGAGTTCTTAGAAAAGTCCATTAAACTATCAGTATTAGTTTCCTTTAGGGGGTGGTCAACATGGAGAGATGAGAAGCCAAGGTCATAGAACTGAAGTGTTTGCTTCAGCAGCAGATTCTCTTCCCAGCAAGGATGTGGCCTGAGCTAGGTGAGGCAAGCAGGAGAAGCCTGTCTCCCAGTGATTCGAATCTGCTGTGTAAGGCTGACTCTTACCAAGTCAGAGCTTTCCTGGGCCTAAAAATTATATCTTCAAGGTGAATGAGAAAAGAATGATCATGGTAATGCTGCCTAATCCAATTCCATGGGGGAAACAAACCCTAAACAATTTCCCATAACATAGATGCATAACTATAAAAACTGAGGCTATTTCTTCACAGTTGAGAACGGGAGTGTTCCTGTGTTCATTATTCTGGACTCTTCTGTGTTTTATTTTGTTTTTTAATTAAATGTTTTTCTGACTTTAAAGAAAGACATGCTGACTTCAGAAAAGATGAAAATAGAAACCATTCCTAACCTCACCACCCATAGATCCCCACTATTCTTTGAATGCCCCCCCCCCAATTCATTTAACTGTGCCCTATTTGTGGACATTTAGGTTGTCTCCAGTTTTTACCACTATAAATAATACTGCAATGGATGCCCTTGAAAATAAATCTTTGCCTGCAGCTGATTATTTCCACAAGCTAGAATTCCTTTCTAAAAAAATATTTATATCAACTTTCACATCTCCCCTCATTTCTTTGGCCTGTCATCAGCACTAAGTATTTTTTTAAATCTTTGCCATGTGAATAAGTGAAAATATCTCCTTTTGTTTTGCATTTCTTTGGATACTAGTGACAGTGGATATACTTTTACATAATATTGGATATTTATATTTGCAGCAACAGTTTCTCCTTTCAGTGCTGTAGAAGGAATACTTAACTTCGGAAGCAGCAGTCTGAAAAAATGTTAATTCAACATTTTGAAAACAAGCACTTTTCAGTCGAAAAGCATGAAGGTTAGAAATTCATTTAAAAGTCACCAGATGAGATTTGGCATTCCTCTGTGAGCTAGGGCTGTTGACAAGGAAAGATGCTCTCCTAGCTTTCAGATTTCCTCATGGAAAGGCATGATTATGATCAAGAAAGGAATCTGCCACCAGAAAGGAATTCTCTTGGGCTGGGGATCCAGAGCATACCCTGAGGGCCTGTAGACTCACAAACCAGACCCTGGGAGCCAGACATGAAGAGTGTACCTTCAGGGCAAAGCAAATCTCTATTTTTCAAAAATGTTTTAAATTCCCACACTGACAAAATTTTCAACTATTTTCCTCCCAGATGGAAGAAAACAAACAAACAGTGAAACAAACTAAAAATCAAAAATGTGCCCTCAATTCTGTGGTTCATACTTTTTGTTAGGATTTTTACTTGCTCTAATTGGGTAAAAGAGTATTTAGGTCTCTAAGGAGTTATATGAGCTCCTACATAAAAAAGAATGGGGGCTTTTATCTAGCGGTGGGGAGTACAACTCTAAACCCAACTCTTAACAAAGATTTTACTATTATAAGATGGTTCAGTCTGCCCTTGGCTTAAATATAAAAAAATAAAAATTATAATTCTAGATAGTGTGTTTATAATTAGATATAATTATTTAAAGATTTTTTTAATGGTTTATGGAGGTATTCAATGAAAAGAGAGTTTTCTCATTTGTAAAATCTGGGATTTGGACCAGATGATTTCTATGGTTTGTGTTTTGTGATTATATGCACAAAGAGTAGTGAAAAAAGAAAGTCACCTTAGTTTGCACCAGATGTCTCAGACTAACAGGGATTATTACAAACTACTATCGTAAACGGTATCTTCTTTATGAAAGAATACTTTGTGCACAACACTCTTTTAAGCACTATGGAGGATTCATTCGTTTAAAAAGGATTTGTTGATTACCTACTGGGTTCCAGGGCAGCCTCTAGTCCCTGGAGATTCAGCCAAGAATCAGAGACAAAATCTCTACCTTCAAGGAGTTTACAGTCTAGTGGAGACAGGCAATAAAAACATAAACAAATAATGTCACATTACTCAAAGATGATAAAACCTGAAGGAGAGTATGAAAGACCAGGGCTGCTTTTACCTCCCGTGGTCTGGAACAGCCTCCCTTTGCCAAGATGACATTTCAGCTGAGACCCAAATAATAAGGAGAGAGCCATGCAAAGCCATGCAAATTCCTAGGCAAGGGTTTCCAAGTAGATAAAACAAGTGCAAAGGTCCTGAGAGGTCAGCATAGCTGAACCAAGAGGGAGAGTGGCAGGGGATGAACTCGAAGATAAAATAAACATAAGTTTGTATAGGGCACTGTAGTCCACCATAAGGAGACGGGATTTCATTTCGCTTGCAATACAAAACCATTTGGAGGGATTTAAGTAGAGATTGTCAAGTGTTTAACAATCTGTGCAAGACAATTTAAGAATATATGCTGAGTGGGGGTTTCATAGGAAATCAGAGAAGAGTAAGCTCAAGTAATTAACACACAGGATATGAGCTGAGTCCCAAAAGAACATAAAAATGTGGATAGGTTCTGGGAAGAAGCTGAGAGAAACTACGTAAGTAAAGGCAAAGAAGTGGGATTCATTGTAGGATGTTCCCAGGATGGGGGAAGACCCGCATGTATCACACTGAAAGGTCGCTTTTCATTGTCATGTATGTCTCCCCAGACAGCCTGGGAGCTCCTGAAGGGCAGGTGTCATCTTTTCCTCCTTCTCTCTCTACATCTTGTACACACAGTGCAAGACATTTACTAGACACTCCGTAAATATTTGTAGAAATCTACTGAACCAATTAAAATAGCTGGTGTGTATTGAGAACAGTGAAAACTATGAGTCAAGTGGAGCTGGGTGGAATGGCATCAGGCTTTGTGGAAAACTGAAAGTAGTTGGGGAACATATATAAAAACCTATCTTAAAATTGAGATTCTGTCCATTTGTCTGTTCATTGCTATATCATATAAAAATAGCTGTTCTCAAAACACGAAGAGTCTACTTGAAATCCTCTGACTTAAAATGTACACTCTTTGGGTGAGGAATAGAGAGAGGAAGAAGCCAAAACAACAAACTATGAGTTACTAAACCTCCCAGCTGCCAGGAAGGGATCCCCTCCCCCACCCCTAAGATATTCAGCAGGAGTAAAACCCCTGGCTTATTTCAGCTGATTGAAAGGGGAGCAATCATCTTCCTCCCTGTCAGCTGTTACAAGGGAAAAGAGAGGGGGTGTTGGAAGGTTTTTCTTCATTGAATTCGGCCAGCGAGCCCACTTTAAATCTTAGCTCTGGGCAGACAAAAACAAAGGAAAACCCAGAGAGAGATACACCTCTGTGGGAAAGTGCGCCAACGAGCTCCACCTGCTGGCCGATCTTGAAATTACATGGACAAAAACTGCTTTTAGCGCTCTTTTTACCCCTCCCTTGCCAGAAAGTCTGCACCCAATTAGTGAGTCCCTGGCATGACTTTGATAACTTAAGCTGGGCAATTTTAAAGACTTAGGATAAGGTGAACCAAATATCAAAGAAGAACTGTGAAAAAATAATAACAATAGGCAAGAGAGAGAAATTGGCCATCAGAGCAAATTCACCAACATATCAGATGCCTAGACATCAGCAAAAAATTACAAGCCATACTAGGAAACAGGAAGAGATGGCCCAGCCAAAGGAACAAACCAAATATCCTGAAGAGATACAGGATTTAAGACAATTAATCAATGACAAACACAAAACTCTCCTAAATCAATTCAAAGAATTGAAAGAAAATATGACTAAAGAGAGAAAGGATATTAAGACACTGGGTGAACATAAAGAACAATTTGAAAGTCTACAAAGAAAAGTAACAGACCTTATGGGAATGAAAGACATGATGGAGGAGATTAAAAATACATTAAAGGCACATAAGAGCAGATTTGAATTTCTTAAAGACAGAATTAGTGATTTTGAAGACAGAGCATCTGAACTGGAAAAGACAGAAGAACAGAAAGAAAAGAGAATGGAAAAAATGGAACAGGGTCTCAGGGAGCTGAATGACAACATGAAACACAAAAACATACACATTATCGGTGTCCCAGAAGAAGTAAATGGAAAAGGGGCAGAAAGAATATTTGAGGAAATAATGACTGAAAACTTCCCTACCCTTATGAAAGACAGAAATATCAATATCCAAGAAGGACAATGTACCCAAACAGAATAAACATGAATAGACCTACCCCAAGACACCTACTATTCAGAATGACAAATATCAGAGAGAAAGAGATTTTGAAAGCAGCAAGAAAAAAGCAAAGAATCACATACAAGAGAAATTCAGTAAGATTAAGTGCCAACCTCTCATCAGAAACCATGGAGGAAAGAAGAAAATGGTATGATGTATTTAAGGTATTGAAAGAGAAAAACTGCCAGCCAAGAATTCTGTATCCAGCAAAGCTGTCCTTCAAAAATGAAAGGACGTTCAAAGCCTTCACAGACAAAAAAAAACTGATAGAATATGTTACCAAAAGACCAGAATTACAAGAAATACTAAAGGGAGTGCTGCAGCCTGAAAAGAAAAAACAAGGGCAAAAGACTTGGAGAAGAGTGTAGAAATGAATATTATTAGAAAGGGTTAAAAAGATAGACTATAGTACAATATGACAACAGAAAGCCAAAGGTCAAAATGAATGAAGTAAGTAATGCCTTTACAGTTAAAACATTGAATGTTAATGGATTGGATTCACCAATCAAAAGACATAGACACATAGAATGGATTAAAAAAAATATGAGCCATCTATATGTTGTCTACAAAAGACTCACTTCAGATGTAAAGACACAACCAGGTTAAAAGAGAAAAAGATATTCCATGCAAACAGTAACCAAAAGAGAGCTGGAGCAATACTAGTACCAGACAAAATAGATTTTAAATGCAAAACTGTTATAAGGGATGAAGAAGGTCATTATATATTAATAAAAGGGGCAATTCAACAAGAAGAAATAACTATTCTAAATATTTTTGCACCTAAATTCAGTGCCCCAATATACATGAGAAATAGATGTCTCTACTATAATAGTTGTAGACTTCAATACACCACTCTCAGTATTGGATAGAACATCTGGACAGAAGCTAAGTAAAGAAACAGAGAGCCTGAATAACATGATAAATGAACTAGACCTAACAGACATCTATAGAGCATTGCACCCCAAAACAGCAGGATATACATTCTTTTCAAGTGCTCATGGAGCCTTCTCTAAGATAGACCATATATTGGGTCACAAGACAAGTCTCAATAAACTTTAAAAGACTGAAATTATACAAAACACTTTCTTTGATCAGAACAGAATAAAGCTAGAAATCAATAATGGACAGAAAAAGGGAAAATTCATAAATATATGGAGATTAAACAATACACTCTTAAACAATCAGTGGGAAAGAAAGAAATTGCAAGAGAATTCACCAAATACCTTGAGACAAATGAAAATAAGAACACAACATATCAAAACCTATGGGTCACCGCAAAGGCAGTGCTGAGAAGGAAATTTATAGCCCTCAATGCTTATATTAAAAAAAGAAGAAAGAGCTAAAATTGATAATCTAATTGTACACTTGGAAGAACAAGAAAAAGGGCAGCAAACTAATCCCAAACCAAGCCGAAGGAAAGAAGTAGTAAAGGTGAGAAGAGAAATAAATGAAATCAAGAACAAAAAAAAGAGAGAATCAACACAACCAAAAGTTTGTTCTTTGAGGAAATCAACAAACCCTAAGCTAGACCGACAAAAAAAAGAGAGAAGACACAAATAAATCAAATCAGAAATGAGAGGCAGGACATTACCACTGACAGAAAAAGAAGGATCACAGAGCATACTATGAACAACTGTATGCCAAAAAAACTAGAAAATATAGACGAGATGGACAAATTCTTAGAAACACATGAGCCACCTACACTGACTTTAGAAGAAATAGAAAACCTCAACAAACCAATCACAAGTGAAAAGATTGAAACAGTCATTAAAATCCTCCCAAAGATGAAAAGCCTGGGACCAGATGGCTTCACAGGTAAATTCTGCCAGGCATTGAAAGATGAAATAATACAGATCTTGCTCAAGCTCTTCTGAAAAAATGAACAGGAAAGAATGCTACCAAACTCGTTCTATGAAGCCAACATCACTCTAATACCAAAACCAGATAAAGATACTATGAAAAAAGAAAATTACAGACCAATTTCTCTAATGAATATAGATGCAAAAATCCTGAACAAAATACTTGCAGACAGAATCCAAAAGCACATTAAAAGAATTATATACCACAATCAAGTGGGTTTTATCCCAGGTATGCAAGGGTGGTACAACACAAGAAAATCAATTCATGTAATTAGCCACATTGATAAATTGAAGAAGAAAAAATAAAATGATCCTCTTGACTGATGCAGAAAGCACATTTGACAAAATACAGCACTCTTTCTTGATAAAAACACTCCAAAATACAGGAATAGAAGGAAGCTTTCTCAATATCGTAAAGTGCATATATGAAAAATCTACAGCTTACTAGCTTGTACTCAATGGAGAAAGACTGAAAGCTTTCCTGCTGAGCTCAGGAAAAAGACAAGGATGCCAACTGTCACCATTAGTATTCAATATTGTCCTAGAAGTTCTAGCTAGAGCAATTAGGCTAGCCAAAGAAATAAAAGGCACCCAAATAGGAAAAGAAGAAGGAAAACTTTCACTATTCACTGATGACATGATCTTATATCTAGAAAATCCTGAAAAGTCCACAAAAAAGCTACTAGAATTAATAGACAAGTTCAGTAAAGTGGCAGGATACAAGGTTACTATGCAAAAATCAATAGCATTTCTATACACTACTGATGTGCAACCTGAGAAGGAAATCCAAAAAAATTTCCATTCATAATAGCGACTAAAACAATCAAATATTTAGGAATAAATTTAACCAATGCCATAAAGGGCCTGTATTCAAAAAACTACAAAACATTGCTAAAAGAAACCGAAGAAGAGTTAAATAAAAGGAAGGACATTCTGTGTTCATGGATTGAAAGACTAAATATTGTTAAGATGTCAATTCTACTCAAACTGATTTACAGATTCAACATAATCCCAATAAAAATCCCAGCAGCCTTTTAAGCAGAAATTGAAAAGCCAATAATCAAATTTATTTAGAAGGGTAAGGGGCCCCAAATAGTCAAAAATATCTTTAAAAAGAAGAACGAACTTGGAGGACTCTCACTTCTGGGCTTTACTTAGCTACAGTGGTAAAAACAGCATAGTACTGGCATAAGGGCAGACAGATTGACCAATGGAACCAAACTGAGAACTCAGAAATTGACCCTCACATCTATGGTCAAGTGATTTTTGACAAGGCTGTTAAGTCCACCCAGCTGGGCCAGAACAGTCTGTTCAACAAATGGTGCTGGGAGAACTGGATAGCCATATCCAAAAGAAAGAAAGAAGACACCTATTGTATTAGTCAGCCAAAAGGGTGCTGATGCAAAATACCAGAAATCTGTTGGCTTTTATAAAGGGTATTTATTTGGGATAGAAGCTTATAGTTACCAGGCCATAGAGCATAAGTTACTTCCCTCACCAAAGTCTGTTGCCACGTATTAGAGCAAGATGGCTGCTGATGTCTGTGAGCATTCGGGCTTCCTGGGTTCCTCCCTTCCTGGGTTCTTGTTTCTCTCCAGGCTCAGCTGCCCTGTTGTCTCCACAAGGTCAGCTGTAGACTATCAGGCAACCGGCTCTGTCTCTCCCCCTGGGGCTCGGTTCTCTCTGGGCTCGGCTGCTCTGCTCCTCTGTGTGCTTACTTCCTGGGACTCCAGCATTAAAACTCCAGCATCAACTCTCCAACATCAAAACTCCAACTAACTCCTCTGCTTTGCTGTGTAGTTTTATCTCAACATCCTACTGACATGGCCCAATCAAAGCCCTAAACATAATTTAATCATGCCCAGGTACAGATCAGTTTACAAACATAATCCAATATCTATTTTTGGACTTTATAAACGATATCAAATTGCTACACCTATCGCACACCTTCTACAAAAATTAACTCAAAATGGATCAAGGACTTAAATATAAAAAGAATAACCATAAAACTCCTAGAAGAAAATGTAGGAAAACATCTTCAAGATCTTGTGGTAGGTGGTAGTTTCTTAAACCTTACACCCAAAGCACAAGCAACAAAATAAAAAATAGATAAATGGGACCACCTCAAAATTCAACACTTTTGCTCCTCAAAGCACTTTGTCAAAAGGGTGAAAAGGCAGCTGACTTAAAGGGAGAAAATATTTGGCAATTACATATCTGATAAGGGTTTAATATCCATGATATATAAGGAGATCATACAACAATCAACAATTAAAAAATGGGCAAAAGACTTGAAACAACAAATGTCCAATGAAGAAATACAAATGGCAAAGAAACACATGAAAAAATGTTCAACATCACTAGTGATTAGGGAAATGCAAATCAAAACTACAATGAGATATCATTTCACACCTATTAAAATGGCCACTATTATAAAGTCAGAAAACTGTAAATGTTGGAGAGGATGTGGAGAGATGGGAATGCTTATTCACTGTTGGTGGGACTGTAGAATGATACAGCCACTGTGGAGAAATGCTTGGCAGTTCCCAAGGAAGTTGAATATAGACTTGCCGTGGAACCTGGCAATACCATTGCTAGGTATATACCCAGAAGAACTGAGAGCAGTGACACGAATAGATATCTGCCCACAGATGTTCATAGCAGTGTTATTCATGATAGTCAAAAGTTGGAAACAACCCAGGTGTCCATCAACTGATGAATAGATAAACAAATTGTGGAGTATATACACGATGGAATAATACGCAGCAATAAGAAGAAATGAAGTCGTGAAACATATGACAACATGGATGAACCTGGAGGGCATTGTGTTGAGTGAAGCAAGCCAGACACAAAAGGACAAATACTGTATGATTGTCCTATTATGAACTAAATATATTATGTGAAATATAAATATATTATGTGAAATATGAATATGGGTAGAATTGCATATATAAGATCGTTTTTCTTTGAAACTGAACAAATGTAAGCTAATACTACAAAATGTTAATATCAGACCAAAAAAAAACCATTATACTACGTGAAGGAGACCAGACACAGAGTACTACATAATGTATGATTCCATTTATATGAAATGTAAATATAAATCAATTTATAAAGATGAAAGGAGATTAGTGGTTATGTAGGTCTGAGGAAGGAATGCTTAGGGGTGTGGAGTCTTTCTCTTTGGAGTAATGAAATTGTTCTAAAATTTTTGAGATGATGAATGTACAACATTGTGATTATGCTAAAAGCCATTGATTATACACTTTGGATAGAATGGCCAGAAACAGCAGCCATGTACAGGAGGGGAAGCATAGAGAGATTGAGAGGTGAGGAATTTTCTTGTTTGTTTGTCTGTTTTTTGTTTATTATTATTATTTAAATAATGAAAACGCTCTAATAATGATTGAAGTGATGAATGCAGAACTATGTGGTTATAGCAAATACCATTGATCGTACACTTTGGATGAATTGTATGCTTTATTAATATGTATCAACAAAATTGATTTGTTTTTTTAAAAATGTACACTCTTTGGAATAATAGAAATTCCCTTTGGTGGGCAGTGGAAGACCTCTCAAAGAGACAAGGGGCCAGCCTCCAGAATAGCTGAAACCAAAGTACAGAAGAGATTTGGGTATGGGTTATGACACAGTGAATGGAGAAAAAAATATTTTCAAATATGAGCTCCAAGTCCAAAGGTGTAAAGGAAATTATCCAAATTGCAGTTATTGATTTATGAAGGAGAATTTCACAGGAGCGACTCTACTTGGCACATCCAGAGTAAGTAGCTGCAGGGATTTATCTACTTACGGATTTTTCTGAGCAACCCTAGGGAAGCCAGCTGGTTAATAATATGACCAAAAAAAGCATTTAGAAAACTCCTGTTAGAGTTGTGCTTTTCCAGATTGGGATGAGGAAATTCTCATGGATGCCAAGTCACCAAGAAGAGTTTTGGGAAAGGTTAATTTATCCTTCTACCTTTCCTCAGCTCCTAGAAGGGAAAAATATATTTAAAAGGGACATTGCCACACAGACACCTGGGCTAACTTTCCTTTGGGGATAGTCCCAAGCATGGCATGAGAGTGATATCATACAAAGAAAATATGGACAGCTCTGGTCACCCTTCTTAAGTGTGAAGTAGAAGGGAAAGCACTGGCTTAGAGGTCAGGACATCTGACACTACATTACCTGGCTGTGTGGCCTTGAATAAATAACCCCAGTGCTCAAGCTCTGGAGTCACTAATCTGAAAGCAGCTGGGTGGATTACTCTACCCATGGACATTCTTTAGGGGCAGAAGGTAATTGTAATTTGGGTTACAAACAAAATTTTTGTTTTAATTAGTGACAGAATTTTGGAGAGAAAGAATGGAGAAAGCTGAGCCAAGTTTCGTTTCAAGAAATGAGAGAGAAAAGATAAAGGTTGCAGTTTGCCGTAGAGTATGGAAATACAAAAAAAGATATGTCTCAAGAAAGGTGTTTATTTTGCTATACACTTACTGTTTATGTATGTGTATTTATACATGACATACTTCAATAAAATTTTATTAAAAAAAAAAATTTAAAAAAAGAAAGAAAGATAGTATATACCCAAAAGAATCGAAAGCAGGGACTCAGATGTGTATTTATATACCAGTGCTCATAGCGGCATTATTCACAATAGCAAAGAGGTAGAAACAAACCAAATATCCATCAACGGATGAATAGATAAACAAAACACTCTATATACATACAATGTGATATTGTAAAAGAGGAATATAGTGTTGACACATGCTATAAGATGGGTGAATGTTGGAGAGTTATTGCTTAAGGGATACAGAGTTTCTTCTGTTGAGGTGATGAAAAGGATGGGGTAGTGGATGCTAGTGATATAGTAGCATAATATTGTGAATGTAATTAATACCACTGAATTGTACACTTGAAAGTGATTGCAATGGGAAATTTTGAGTTGCATATATGTTACTACAATTAAATGCTAAAAAGGAAAGACATATTCTAACGTTAAAAAAAAAAAAAAAGAAGGGTGTTTAGGTATGCTAGACCAAATATGCACTCCCCACAAGGATGGCCACGTCCTAATCCCCAGAACTGGTGACTACATTACCTTACAAGGTAAGGGACTTTGCATATGTTCTTAAATAAGGATCTTGAGATGGGGAGGTGACTCTGAATTATCCAGGGGCACCCGATGTAATCACAAAGTTTCTTTTAAAAGAGACGTGGGAGGTCAGAAGAGAGAATATGCTATAGGCTAGCACATTTTTAAATGATATGGAAGGCGATAAAAAAATACTTGAAATGGGTTTCATCAAATGCAAAGCAAAGATATAACTGGGAAGATTAACAATCTGAAAGTCAGGATCCCTGGTTTTGAAACCAATCATACATCTGAGTGAATCTGGCAGGTACTAGCAATGTATGATTTAGGAGGCACGTGCATGTACACGCAAATACATTCTCACTCACACACATATACTCACACACAAAGGGACAGACTGATTTTAAAAAAAAAAACATCTCCCCTCTTACCCTCTCGTGGTCTAAAAACGACAGTCATGACAAACTGCAACCTGTCCTAGAAATACAAGTAGAATGGGATCGATCTGGAAATTGTAACATGTGAAACACTGCTGACCACTGTAGAACTTGAAGGTGTTTAGTCTAGGGGAGATAAGACTCAAAAAGAGATATGGTAGCTGCCTTCAAAAACTTGAAGACTTACTCTACAGTCAGATTCATCATAATCTATGTGGATGCAGACAGCAAAACTGGGGAAAGTTACAGGGATTCAGATCCTGGGGATTGAATCATGTCCCCCACAGAAGACATGCTCAAGTCCTAACCCGCAGTCCTGTGGGTGAGCCCACTTATAAATAGGACCTTTGAAGATGCTACTATTAATTAAGGAGGGGCCAAACTGAATGAAGGTGGGCCTCAACCCAATATGCCTGAAGTCCTCATAAGCAAAGGAAACTAAAGAGGGAAGTAGAAGCCCGAAGTCAGCAGAAACCAGAGGAAAAGGCACAAGGAAAGAGAGGTTGCCATGTGACAGAGGATTGCTGAAACGCTACAGACTCTGGGAGAAAGCTAGCTTTTCCAATACTTTGATGTTGGACTTCTAGCCTCAAAAACCCTGAGACATTAAACTCCTGTTGCTTAAGCCAGTGTGTTGTGTGATAGTTGTCATAGCAGCCCTGGCAAACTAAGACAGGTTCTCAATTCAATTTCCCAAGGTGTTCTGGTAAATCGGTAGATAGGGCTGGGCAGACACTGAGATTCAGATATACCTGGCCTGTCTAGTCATAGTGACTGATTTGCAAGCACATCTGCAGTTGAGGTACAAACAAATAGCTGTATCTGGCAAGCTTGGAGAAGTGCAGTAGAATCAAGGACTTCAGGAGAGAATCCACCATAAAGGATTCTGTGAGCCATAGGCATGAAGTTCAGAAGGACCCACCATGTCCTAGCCCCCTGACAGTACAAGTGTACCTGGGGGGAAAGGTCAAAAGAATGAAAGGAGGTGTAACACCCAAAGGTCCAAGCAAATCTGCTCAGGGGCCCTTTAGATAGCAAAACACAAGGAAGAAGAAAGCCATTCTCTGTAAGTATGAGAAAAGTAAGCAAGAGTACCTTGGAGTGAAAATTCCAGGATGTTACAGTCTGTAGCCAGAAGAAACCCAAGGGAGTTTCCACAGAGAAAAGCCCTGGCTAAGGATTAGGCAGCAGCCCAAGGGTCTCTGAGAGCTGCCTAGAGAGGTGGAGATGTTGGGAGGGGTGTCAGCCATAGGTGACAAAAACACTGGGTCAGGTGCTGGCATGGAGAGATGCTAACTGATGCTCACACGGCACTCGTTGTGTGCCAGGCATTGTGCTAAAAGCTTCTCGTGTATTAACTCCTCCCCTCCTCACAACAACATCGTGAGGTAGGTAGCATTATTATCACATTTTGCAGGTGGCAAAACTGAGGCATTGAGAGATTTTGCCCAAGGTCACATAGCTAGTAAGGGGCAGAGCCAGGATTTGAACCCAGGGAATTTGGCTCCTGAATTGTATTCTTAATCAGGAGCCAGGAGCTCAGTCCAGAGGAGGAGAAGCAGCAAGGCTGGTGGGAGGGAGGTCGGTCCAGGACTCCTGGATACAGGAGTTGGGGAGCTCAGATCCTGCAGTCACCAAGTGGGGTTCATCAAACCAGGCAACTTGTATTCTCACTGTATCCTCATTTTTGCCCACAGACTCTTAGGGTCTGGGGACATTGATTAAAGGAATCACATGGGGAAGCAGATGTGGCTCAAGCAATTGAGCTCCTGCCCACTACATGGAGGTCTGGGTTCGGTTCCCGGTACCTCCTAAAGAAGACGCAAGACAGCAAGCTGACACGATGGGCTAGCATGGTGAGCTGATGCAACAAGATGACACAACAAGAGACACATGGAGGAAAAACATAATGAGAGACACAACAAAGCAAGGAGCGGAGGTGGCTCCAGCAATTAGGTGCCTCCCTCCCACATGGGAGGTCCCAGGTTTGGTTCTCGGTGCCTCCTAAAATTTTTTTGAAAAAAGAGAGAACACCAGCACACAACAAACAGACACAGCAAATGCAAACAATGAGGGGGTGGGGAGAAATAAATAAATTAAATTAAGCTTAAAAAAAGCTTAAAAAAAAAAAGAAACAAAGAATTGCATGACCACCAGGGCTACCCAGCTAGGTGAAGGAGCTACATCTGTCAGCTAGGCTTCTCTGCCACTCCAGGTGCTCGAGCAAAAGGTTGGACACTCATCAGGAACATCATGAAGGGATTTTTGTCACCCCTTAATGTGTTTGCAAAATCAGACAGGAATGATTTTTGGTTGTTTACTGTTTTTGTTAGCCTTTGTTTTTTTACTCTCCTCATCTCCAAAGGCAGGCTCCAAACTAATTCGATAATCCTACCTATTCACTAAACTTCTAAGACAGTTCCGTTCAGCCTCAAACAAACCTGCTTTTACCGTCTTTATTCTTGGAGCCCACTGAACCCTTAAACATGCCAGCAAATACCACAATGAAGGCTAGAGAGCCTTCATTCCCAGACGCCCTGCAAGCCTCCCTTAGTTATAACTGTGAAGTATTTTGAGAAACTTGAATTAAAGTGCTAGAGAAAAGCACACCACACATTTATTGCTCATCTTAGAAAGACAGCTATGAGCTTCCAAAACTATCTTTGATTAACATAATCTGGAGGTAATGAATATGGATGCTGTCAATAGTCACTTGGAAGCATGTTTTCCTTTGTACACTTTGTTCCCTCTCAATAAATTTCCGAAAGAGAAAGGAAATGCCACAAGCCGCTGGTTGCATCAATAAAGCAAGCACTCAGAGGAAGTGCCCGGAGGGATTCGAGCCAGCCAGGGATTCTTCCCACCCTCAATCCTTGTTCTAGCTGATTGACGAAGCTCTCACCATGGTTTCCGATTATCAGGAATAAGGAGTACAAATAGATGCTGTCACCTCCTTAAGGAGCCTGGTTCATTTCCCAGTGTCCCTGTGACAGGTTCTGATGAAGGGCTGGTCAGGACAAGTACCCCAGAGGGGACTTTCCAGAGTGCAGCATCCACAGGCGTTACTTGCAACAGAGTGCTGTTCAGAGGCCCAGAGATCAGTCGGAGAAGGGGAGCAGGAGGTGCCTGTCCAACTCGTGGCCCCACACGTGGTCTTCCCCACCAAGCACTTGTCAGTTATCACTTGTGGCCTAGGGCCGGGATCTCAGTCCTAGCTCTGCGCTAGAATCACCTGGGAAGCTTTTTAAAATTCTGTGCCAGGCCACACCCCAGAATTAAAAATTAAATCAGAATTTCTGTGTGGGACCCAGACATTAGTGTCTTTGAAAGTTACTCTCTAATTCCAACGTGGGGCCAAGATGGAGAACCACTGGCAAAGGGGATCTGAAGGTCAGAAAACCCTCCAGAAGTTGACATTAAGCCCATCTGAGTTTACCACTGTCTTGCCCTGCCACTTGGCCACTCTCCTCATTCCCAAAAGCACACATGCCCTCCTTGACCCCTGACCGCTGACATCTGACCCATTCCGCATGGTCAGTTTGTCACACCCTCCTGTGTACTATTTCCATGTTTGTCTGTGCTGACAGTGTTGTGGAATTTCACTGGGTTCTTGGTGTAGTTGTCTGCCTCCCCTCAGAGGCAGCAGCTCCACAACTCACTCACTTTCTGTGTCCATGATGGCACTAACCTAAAGAGCAAGTTCTTCAGCTCAACTATGCACATTGGCTAGAAGAAGCTTATCTTTTCTTTTCCTTTCTTTTCTTTTTTTTAGGAGGTACTGGGGAATGAATCCAGGACCTCGTACATGGGAAGCAGGTGCTCAACCACTGAGCTACATCCGCTCCCCTAGAATAAGCTTTTTAAAATGTAAATTGTGTGAGGTTGCTCACCTGGAAAAAAATCTTCCAGTGGCTTCTCACCACACTTAGAGTAAAACTCAAACCCCTTGTTTCAGCTTACAAGACCCCTGTGCCCTTCAGACAGCAGAGCCAGGAGTATGGACGAGAGCTCTGTAATCAGACTCCCAAGACCCAAGTCCTGGCCCTGCATTTATAATAAGTCCCCATCCATGTCACCTATTAATATTATTGCCATGACTTAGGTAAGTTACTTAGCCTCTCCTGGTCTCCATGGCCTCATCTGTTAAAGCAGAGTGATAATTAAAGGGCTGCGTGAGGATTAAATTAGTTGCTATGCATAAGATGCTAACACAGCTCTCAAATCCTTCTCCTCCCCTGAACCAGTCCCACTCAGTTCCCAGAACAGACCACGGCTACTGTCCCCTCTGGGTCTGCTCTGCCAGGAACACACTGCCTCTGGCTCCTGTTCATCACCCGAGCCCATGCCGTGTCTTCTGAGACCCTCCCCTACTCTTCATCACCTGTTCTATTTCCTTGATAACCTTCATCACTCTCTCTCTGGAACAATCTAGTTTTATTTGTTGACCTGTTTATTGTCTGTAAAAAGTTTCAAATCAGAATCATTATATAATCCCATTTTGTAAAAAGAAAAAGAAATACACACATACATACATATATACACATGCATATATATCCTTATGTAGAAATGGGTCTGAAAAGCTATAAAGGCTATAAATCAGGTTTCAGTGATGAGATATAAATAAATAGGTAGTATTTATTTACTCACACATGTTTAGTGTTTATATTGCCTACTTTTCCTGCAATAAGCATGTTATGCTTTTGTTATAAGAAGAATAAAAGACAAGCTTTTCTGTAAACAAACAAATACCTTCTCACTTGCATTGTGATTTGGGTGTCCTTCATCCCCCAGTTTAGACTGGAAGCTCCATGAGAGCTTTACATCCCTAAGCCTGGCCCTATGCCCAGCACGTAATGGATAATCAATAAATGCTGGTTGAGTTGAAATTAAATATGTGTGTGTATATATATATATATATATATATATATATATATATATATACACATTAATTTTTCCTCAAGACCTCAACCAAAGTAGTTGTTCTTACACCCTTGGTATACATGGGGCATATTTTTTCACAAATCCAGAAACCCTAAATAAATGAATACATGCAGACACTCTCAGGTTTTTAAATGGCTCTGGCATGTGCTAGGGCACTATCCAACCACAGTGATATTTAAGGTGTTGTCAACAATAAAAACACAGCATGAGGCGACACTGTCAAATGTAAGTAAAGAAAACAGTAGTGCTGTCACCCAACCCCTGTGAATCAAACTGCCACATTCCACGCGATTCTTCTAATTAGCTAATGCTTGCAAAGTCTTTAGAAGAAGACAAGTGTTACATTAAGTGCTAAGTGGGATTAATTAATAATATTAGTAGATGACATGGACAGGGACTTCTTATAAATGCAAATCTCCCAAATATATCAGCACAGTTTTTAGAATCAATTGGGGCTATACTCTAAAAAATGCTCTGTTGAGTTTGATAAAGCTTCTGGCTTCCAAAGGAAGTAGATTCATATCATCATGGCATTTTCTAATTTGAAAGAAATCATCTCACACCGTAGATCTCCACCCTGTCAGACCCAAGACCCCTTTATATAATACCTATTTTGTCACACCTGTCTTTATTATTCTGAAGTGAAATTCATGGATAACCCATCTACACACCCACACATATAACACATGGTTCAGAGTGTAAATACCCATATATGTCCACACTAGAAGACAAAGTGCTGTTGTCACAGGCTTACACTATCTGAAGTGTCACCACAAGTGCACCCATCCCGAGCAGCAGGCTGTTACTGGTGCATGGAGAAGTGTGCCATGGGTGACATGGCCATAGGTGCTGTGGTTTTCAGGAATGGTGAACAAATCTTTCCAAAGTCCAAAACCAAACAAATTATAATCTTCCATTCATTTATTCTGTAGTTGCACTACTGGAAAATTCAATGCACTTGTATATTAAAACCCAGAAGATGCCTATAGGTTATATGTAAAACAGAGTTATATTCTGGGCTCAGATAGTCGTAACCAGGTTTTTCATCTACAGGGATGTCCAGTGAGATATTTGAAAGTTGTGCGGCACTGTCTCACACATAGCAGGACATTTAACCTCTCTGAACCGCCCACTGAATTTAGCATCTCTGGAGCACCACCCTCCACCCCAAACTTGAGAACTATACACACACACACACACACACACACACACCTAAAACACTTTTCATTTACTTTGAGTCAAAATTCCAAAACAACCGTATGTGATGGCATTGCCTTTCTTGAGAGTCATGGATCTCACTTTACATCCTTACAAAAAAATGACGATACTGTATCTCCAAAGAATGTGCCCAAGAATCACACACCTAGTCTTGGCAGAGCCAGATAAGAAAGAAGTACTCTGACAGAGTGGATATGGCCCAAGCGGTTGAGCACCTGCCCCCTACACGGGAGGTCCCAGGTTTGGTTCCCGGTGACTCCTGAAAAAAACAAAAAATAAACAACAGGCAAAACAAATGAAAAAACCCAGGAAAGCCAATGTGGCTCAGGGGTTGAGTGTTGGGTTCCCACATACGAGGTCCCAGGTTCAATCCCCAGCCCCTGGTACCTAAAAAAAAAAAAAAAAAAAAAAAAAAAAAATACTCTGAGTTGGGATGGATGACCATTTACCATGTGCTATGCATTGCCTTATGCTCTTTTATAAACATAAATTAATTTAGTCTTCACATCAACACTAGGAGGAAGATTTTATTTTCCTCATTGAACAGCTGAGACTGAAAGATAGAGAAGTAAATGATCTTGCAGGCAATGATCCCAGAGCAACAAGCAGCAGAGTCCTGATTCAGACCATCCTCTTCAGAATGACCCTGTGACGCTGAGCAAGCTACCATCAGCTAGGGTTGGAGGGGACCGCAGAGCGGAAATGCATTCCTCCAAAACTATGAGTACACACGACAGACCTGTTCGGCCAGTTCAGTACATTAGCTTCCAACTGTGCCTCCAAGTCATGGTTTGTTTCCCACTGAGTCTGATCCTTCCTTTTTTGTGTGTTTTCCCTGCAGACGCTCATGCCCAGGAGAAGGCTGCCCTGGCTTGCTCTGGGCTTTTCCTAAAGGAAATCCCTGTTTACTAGATGACTTCCAGAACCAACCACTAAGCTTCCTGTAGCCCTCTTCCATCAGCAGACCTTCACCGCAGCACCTATCAGTCAAGATGAGTGGCTTTCTCGCCTCCCTGGACCCCCGGCGGGTCCAGTGGGGGGCTGCCTGGTATGCCATGCATTCCAGGATCCTGCGCACCAAACCAGTGGAGTCCATGCTGGAGGGAACTGGGGCCACCACAGCACATGGCACCAAGCTAGCCCAGGTGCTCACCACCATGGACCTTATCTCGCTGGGCGTCGGCAGCTGCGTGGGCACTGGCATGTATGTGGTGTCTGGCCTGGTGGCCAAGGAAATGGCAGGACCTGGTGTCATTGTGTCCTTCATCATTGCGGCCGTTGCATCCATATTATCAGGTAAGCCTTGGTTCAGGAAAAGGCCTGTGAAAGTGTGCTTGCCAGCCTGGTTACTGTTCGTCCCACTTCCAGAGTCTTTAGTGGTGATATGTGTGAAGTGGCAGAGGAGTGGTTTCCTCACGCTCCCTTTTTCCCTTGGCTGCCAGGGAGTTCAGGGCTAGGTTTGACTCAATTTTCTTGGGTTTTTCAATAAAAAGAATTATTCTGGTCTCCAGGCATCTGCCAACTTCTCATTCCTGTACTTAGGGTTCTATTTTTGTTAAAAGTCTCCCTTTCATTGGAAGATGGGTCAAACTCTGGGTGCAGCTAGGATATAAATAATAAATAAAGGATTGGGATTTGATGAGCCTCCAACTGGCATTGTGATCCCCAAACAGAAAGAAGTCCCACAAGGAAAAGCCAAGGTGAGACTCACAGGACACCATCTGCCACAAGCACCTCCACACACTGATATTCTACCTAGGCTCCTCACCTAATTCCTTCTTTCCCCTCAAGAGTCATGAAAGCCGTATGTGTTTAAATTAGGTACCAGAATTTACATGTTGATAAATTGTGAAATAGCTCTCCTATTTCTTTTTTCTCTTAACTCCTCTTCCTCTGCATTGCAAACCAAAGCATCTGCTCAGAATTCCAAGAGTAGGTCAATGGACAACTTGGAAAAAAAAAAGGAAAAGGGAAATTTTCTGCTTCTTGACGGTCATATTGCAAAAGCATGTAGCTTTGCTAGGTTTTTGGTGGCAAAACATGTGGGGCAGTCCATGTAGTAACAGTGAATGTCGTGGTCTTTTCAAATGTTTCAAGAGAAGTGGGAATCCTAACTTACATTGGGAGTTATATGTACAAATGCGTTCTATCACAAGAAAAGCACTGCATTAATCTGATACCTGCAGATTAAACAGTCTTCATCTGTGTGTGATGCACAGGCAGACCATCACATCCACCCAGGAAGTGCACTGGTTTATATTTGCCATCTTTTTAATTGGTGAAGAAAATGTTTCCAGAGTGAATTTGTCATCTCCTGTCATTTCTAACCTTCTCTGTTGGTTTTACCACCATCCTTTTTCCTGAAGTCTCCATCTCACATACATGAATATCCAGATAATTGAGGTTCTTGCAGAACAGAGGGTTTTTTTTCCCTTATCAATGAAAATAAATTATTCACATGGCTGAATTTCTTAGATACTTGAAATTCTATTAATCTGATTGTGCTCATTGTAGCACAAAATTGTGAATGCAACTAACAGCTCTGAAATATATATCTGATGTGACTAAAAGGGGGGATGTTAGATTGTGTATTTGGTAATAGAATAAAAATTTTTTTAATTATTTGGAGGAAATATAGACGTATAATTAGTGGGCCCCACAGAGGGCACAGATGCCTTAGGGTCCCTTCCATGATGTAGACTGCAGGGTCTCCTCTAGATCACATCCTATTATGGCCTGTCCCCCAGACCATGATGATCTCTGTGAATGGAGCTCCTACATTGTATTCTTCACAGCACTACATTACATCTAGAAACCAGAACAGGACCCAATGCTGCTCCTGGCATCCCGGGAGCCCACCTCCTTGACCATGTGCTCATCGGCACTCTATAGCCCAGACTTCTCCACTGCTCAGATGGAGCCTGAGATCGGCCCAGCCAACCAGAGTTGTGTAAAGCCAGCTCACACCAGATGCTCAAAGCACAGACTGCACATCTCTTTCCACCTTCACATTCAGTGACATCATGTGTTAACTTGAAATCGGCTGTAGTCGGAGTATTTACACCACGGAAATCAGCAAATGCTGCACATCAGATGTATTTTTACTAAGAGTGAGTTAGTAAACATTTCCCGGTACACCACTGGCCCAGCTCCACTGAAGGCCCTGGTGATGCCCAGTAACTGGTGCCTTCAATCACTGAAGTTTTGAGACTTTGAGCAAGTTCCATAACTTCTCTGAGCTTCAGTTTCTCCCCTTCGAAAATGTTCACAGAGTTGGCGTGAAGGTTAAATGAGATACATATAAAGTGTCAGACATAGTGCCTGGCCATAGTACCAAATAAATATTATTATCAGTGTATGCCAAGCCCTACGTTAGGTGTTTGCTATACATTATCACATTTAAAGCTCACACTATCTCTACAATGTAGATTTTGTTATCTTCAATTTTACATTTGAAGAAACTGAAATTTAAATGACACAGCCTAGGTTCAAATCTGTTATACCAACAGTATTTCTCAACCTGGCTATGAATTTAAATAATTTGGAGAACTTTTATTAAAATAATGGATTTGGAGGAAGGGGTTGATTTTATTGAGCTGTAATTACAGACACTAAAATTCACCCTTTTTAATGAACGCTTCTGTGACTTTGACAACACATACACTTGCATAACCTCCTCCACAGTCAAGATACAGAACAGCTCTATCATCCCAAAAAGTTCCTTCAATGCTGCCCCTTTGTAGTCAACTCCTCCTCCCCACCACAGCCCCTACAAACCTCTGATCCGTTTTTGGTCCCTATAGTTTTGCCTTTTCCAGAATGTCCTATAAATTGAATCATATGATATGTAGCATTTTGAGTTTGGTTTCTTTCACTCAGTATAATGCATTTGAGATTGAATATTCAAGTTGTTGCATGTATGGCTAGTGTACCCAGTGAGTAGTATCCCATCGAATGGCTACAGAACAATGTGATATGCAGTCACCATTTTGAGGGACATTTGAGTAGCTTCCACTTCAAGGCCATTATGAATAAAGCCACTGGAAACATTCACATGCAGGTTTTTGTATAAATGCCAGTTGTCAATTTCTCTTGAGAGACCTAGAAATAAATGACCTTAGGAGTGGGGAATTGCTGGTATGTCTGGTAATTGTATATTTAACTTTATAATAAATTGCCTAAATTTTTTTCCAAATTGGTTGTATCATTTTGCATTCCTGTATGTGAAAGTTCCAGTTGCTCTGTTCCTTGCCAGCACTCAGAATTGTCAGGTGTTCTGTTCTGGTCTTTACTATTTTAATAGGTATATAGTGGTATGTCATTGTGGTTGTAATTTGCATTTCCCTAATCACTAATGACGTTGGACATCTTTTTATGTGTTTAATTGCCATCCATATATCTTTTCTGGTGACGTGTCTGCTCAAATCTTTTGCCCAATTTTAAGTTGAATTCTGTGTTTTCCTATTATTAAGTTTTAAGAGTTACTTATATATTCTGGATACAAGTCCTTTATTAGATATGTGGTTTGTAAATATTTTCTCCTAGTTTGTGGCTTGTCTTTTAATTTTCTTTTAATATCTGTTTATTTCTTTTTAAAAATACTGATGCCCAGGCTCCACCCCCACCTCCACACCCCAAACTCCCCACCCCTAGAAATTCTAAATCACTTGACTGGGGTAGAGTCCAGGGTTGTTGTTTTTTAAGTTCCCCGGGGGATTCTAATGTGCCGCCAGGGTTGACAACTATCATGAGCTTGAACTGAAATTCAAGAAAAACATTATTCTTGCGGGGACCTGTTGGTGTGGGTGTGATATATTTATTAAATAATACACAGTCTAGTGTGGACTTAGTAAGGGGTCCATGGTTTTCACCTGACTGGCAAAGGGGTCCGTGGAACAAAAAAGGTTAAGAACCCCTGCCTTATAGGACCAGAACCTGCCTCTGCCAGGGGCATGACTTGCAAGAAGAAGAAACATATGTTGAGATAGAAACTATTTGATCAGCAGAATCTTAAAAGATTTTCTTGGCCTTGTGGTATTCCCCATGCCATACAAATCAGTTTACACCTTGAAACAAATCTGACTCAGAGAGACAGCCACTTTCTCTACCATCCGACAAAACTCAAAGTTACAATAACTTCCCAAGCTCCTCCTACCAGTTCTGCCCCAACATGGTAACTGCCCTCAGCCCTGTCACAGGCAGAGGCAACTTTGTCACAGGAAGCAGCTTGTGCTGCAACCTTCACCTCTTGTCCCGAAAGGTCTTACCTACTCTTTTTTTTTGTTTGTTTTTTGTTTGTTTGTTTTTGTTTTTTACCGGGAGGTCCCGGGGATCAAACCTGGGTCCCTCCATATGGGAGATGGACGCCCAACCATTTCAGCCACATCCAACCCCCTTACCTACTCTTTAATAGCCCTATTGCCACAACCAGGCCACATGCCCATGCCAAACCTGATCAATCCTTTTGCTTATACCAGATGGTATAAGTCAATTAGGGAGAAATAGTTTTTCTTCCTGGTTCCCACCTGCAGCCTGTTGAGAGACTGAGCAATGGAGGTGGGATGGTATTCGGAGGTTCTCTAAATCAGTAGGCTGGGAGCAAACCACAAAGTAAAGCCATCGAGCTAATGTCTGGCCATTCAAAGCCACCTGCCCCAAGAAGAGGGGAAGGGTGGCAGGCTTGACTTTTTTGTTCTGTTTATTTCTAGCACTGCTTTAATATTATTGAAATTGAACCTCAGACAGAATGTTGGCCTGAATGACCCCTTAGCTCATGTGCTTTCTTTTTTTTTTTTAAAGATTTTATTTATTTATTCATTTATCCCCCCCCCCTTGCTGCTTGTGCTCGCTGGGTCAGCCAACCACGCTGTGCGGGCGGGTTTGCCTTCACCAGGAGGCCCCGGGGAACCGAACCCGGGGCCTCCCACATGGCAAACAGGAGCCCTACCGATTGAGCCACAGCCGCTTCCCAGCTCATGTGCTTTCTACAGTAATTCTTCACACCTGTTTCTCAGATACTTTGGCTAAGGATTAAATGACTATATGAATACACAGCATCAATCACCTGCCCCATGTAATTTTTTATCATCTGCTAATAAGTGGTCAGCAGAACTCTAATAAAATATGATTCAGTAAAATGGATCATGTACCCATTCTGAGACTGTACCAAAAACAAATAAGAAATTGTCTTTACCTAAAGGATTTATCACTTATTGATGGAGATGGAAATCAAGCCTGATAACTAAACTCTGGCAAAAGTATTCATAGTAGTAACAATAGCAGTCGTAGGAGTGATAGGAGCAGCAGTAGCTATAATTTTTTTAGCACTTCTTTGTACCAAAAGAGTTTTAAGTGCATAACACATTTTTTCACTTAATCCTCATAACAACCCTATGCAATAAGGGTACATATCCTCATATTACAGATGAGAAAACTGAGGCTTCTGAACAGCTTGGTACCTTGCTTAAGGTTCCTGCTTAAGAGCTGACAGAGTAAAGAATTGAGTGAAGGCTATCTGAATCCACAGCCCACTTCTTACTCACTTTGCTATTCCACTGCTATATTAGAAAATAAGGATTAGGTGTAATTGCATACAACTTGTGGAGAAGAAATCTGGAGGGGGCTGTTATTGTGGCTCCACAGTCACAGGGACTCGGGCCCCTTTAACTTTCCACTTGATCATCTGGATACTTGGCCTCCATCCTCAAGATGACTTCAAGATCCAATATAGCTGCTGGAGCTCTGGGAAGTATGTCTGAGTTCCAGAAGGCAGGAAGGAGAACAGAAAGATGAAACAGGTCTTTCCCCACCTTTCCGTCTCCTTCTTAAGAAGCCTCTTATGAGTCCTTCCCTATAAGGATTTTGGCCAATGTAAGTGGAAACACTTACATTGGCCAAAACTTGGACACTGGCCACAGCAAGTGAGGCTGAGAAATGTAGTCTTCTAACTGGGTGCTTTGTCAACCCTGGCATTCCAAAGGCTCTGTGGATTAAAAAAAAAAAAAGAAAAGAAAGAAAGGGGAAATTTGCTATCTGCCTCATCTATAATAGATGTGTTTTTCTCCTAAACCCCCTGGCTTCCTGAGGTCAATTTGGTATGAAATATTTAAGTAAAATGGGTACAATTGGAAAATCTAGAGTCCTTCTCAATATTTGTAGGGAATTAGCAGGGAAGTGAGGGGAAGCCATCTTTCTCCATGGAGGCTCTGTTTCCCCTCTGCATTTCCCTTCTTGCTGCCCCTTTTCTTTGCCTCATCATGCAACCAGATACCACCCCAATTGAGTGTGCAGTGGATTTTATGGAAAGTTTGGGACAGAGATGGGAGATATAATGCAGTTCATCCCAGCAGAGAGCAATTGCAATTGAATATAAGACACTTCAATTCTCAATCATTCTTGCCTTTTGGGAATGTCCACTGACCCTCTCTTCTTTCTGGCTTCAGCTTGCAACCCCAATGAGATGGGCAGCCTCTCCTCTTCAACCTCGCCTTCTACTCTCTAGCCTGATCACTGTTGTAGCAGTTTAAGATTATTTTTGTGAATCCCAAAGAAGAGAAAGATTATGTTTATAAAATGGTCTGTTCCTCCGGGTGTGATACCCTTTGATTGTATTAAATTCAAAGGTTTAATTTTATTTAATAAAATTAATTTAGGGCTTTTGATTTGACCACGTCAGTAAGGCATGACTCAGGTTGTGTCCTCGCCTTCTTGGTGAGCCTATATAAACGGACATTCACTTAAGAAGACACAGGGAAGAGGAGAGAGCTCTGTCATGTTTGATCCTGGGGCCCCAGGGAAAGATGAGCCATTCGCCCGCTAATTTGTAGCTGAAGAGAACAAAGCAGCTGAGCAGCTGAGAAGGCCCAGAAAGAAACGAGCCCTATGCCAGCCTATAGCTGAGATCGGAAGAACCTGGGCCACAGAGCCTAAAGAGGAAGAAGGAAGGAGAGACCAAGCAGAGATTGCCCTCCATCTTGCTTCAACACTTGGCAACTGACTTTGGTGAGAAAGTACCTCTTATGGTACCTTGAGTTGGACTCTTTAGTCCAACTCAAGCTTATAACTGTAAGCTTTTACCCCAAATAAATACACTTTATAAAAGCCAACCGATTATTGGTACTTTGCATAATCATCCCTTTGGCTGACTAATACAACTTATCAAGCCCTTAAAGTCTTATCCATATCTTATCCAAAGCAATTTACTTATCTCTTTTTCTTACTTCAAAGCTCATCTTGGCCATTCTCCAAAGACTATCTTCTCCCAACCAAAATGTCAATATATTTCAGTAAGCAATGGGTTCTTAGAAGAGGGCTTTGGGGCAAGCCAAGATTAGATATAATTCAGTAGGCATTGAGAAGTTCAGTGACATAACCAGATCTGTATTTTAGTAACAAAGTAGGGAGAGAATAGAGGCAAAGAAACTGGTTATGTGCATATTGTATAGAAGAAGCAAGAATTGATGAGACCCTAGGCTTTGACAATGGAGGTTGAAAGGAAACTTAGGATAGAGAAGACTTGGAAATGGGTGGATGAGGGAGGATGAAAGAGAGGGAAAAATGCTCTTTCTAGCCAAGAAAAGATCCATAGTAAATGAGACTGTTTTTGAAAAGATGTCATTAGAATAATAGATTTTATTACACAGATCTGGTGACAGAATGTGAAAGCAGAAACAGAAAAATCTAGTTAGGACCACCACAGAACACTATGAGGAATATGAAACTACTCTTTGTGTGCAAAACTTTTCATATAGCGCCTCCTTTCAATGCTCACTAACCACGTGGAGGGAAGGGTGATTTTAATTCTGTTTTACAGATGAGGAGCCAGAGACTCAGAGAGGTTTACGTAACTTCCTGCAAGCCAGGCAAATATTTAGTACAAAGTAAGAACTCAAATCAAAATTGTAGGGGAGGGGGAGAGGCAAGATGGCGGCAGCTGCAAACTCAGGCTCCAGCCTCCTGCTGTTCAACTGTCCAACATGGGCAGGTAAACCTCTACCTGGTTTACATCTGGATGTAATCAAAGTAGACAAACTAGTTGAGAAACTGATTATTGAAGAGAAGAAGTATTAGTTATTTGGAGGAAACCCTGATCTGTATGACTTTACCATTGACCACCAGTCTTACTCTCTGGTCCACTCTGCCTTGGTCTACCACAAGCATCTGAAGAGAGTTTTCCTAATAGATCTCAACAGTACACATGGCACATACTCATCAATTCCACAGTCTCATTTGGCACATCCACAAGGGCATACACTCAACGTGAGAAATATCAAGCATTGCCGTCGGCTGTGAAAGGAAATGAGAAGATGGGTGGAGAGGATGATGAACCAAAGGGTTTATTGGGGCTTCCAGAGGAGGAGACCAAACTTGATAGCCTGGCAGAGTTCAACACTGCCCACAGCAAGTGGATTTCCACCCTCACCAATGAGGACAGGAATCTGGACATTCAGAGACCAAAGAGGAAGAGGAAGAACTCAGGGTGACTTTCAGTGAGAATGATGAGATCATCAACCCAGAGGATGTGGATCCCTCAGTTGGTCATTTCTGGAACATAGTGGAGACTGAAGTGGTCCCAGTCAAGATGAAACAGGTAGAGGGCCCTGGCTCCCTGGGCCTGAATGAGTCAGAGAGCAGGTGCAAGCAGAGCTTTGCATTTAGCAGAGGACTCTATGGGGACCTGCCCATCACACACTATAAAGCAGGCTCCCAGCTGCATGGCATCCATGAGATGGCACTCATCAGGGGCTTGCCCATGCCAGACCCAAACCTCACCCCTGATGTGGACTTGACTTGTGTTGTGCCATCAGCTGTGAACATAAACACTGCACCAAACCCTGCAGTCTACAATCCTGAAGCTGTAAATGAACCCAAGAAGAAAAAATATGCGAAAAGGCTGGCTGGGCAAGAAACCCACACCTTCTTACTGATTTGATATTTTTATCATGGTGAGGGGAGAGATTGGGTGAGAATGGGGTGGAAGGGTGATGGGGAAGCTAATGAACTAGGGAAAAAGCTTTCCACATGTGTATTGTCTTCTTTGAGAATGTCTTCTGGGTTCCTAACCATGCAATATTTAAAATGGGGTAGGGTTGAAATACCCCATAAAGACCTGTCTTCAGAACACTTTCAATGTAGAGAAATGTTTCAAATACCCTTTCAAAGAGGCTGCACTGGCTCTTTCCCAGGCCTTGTGTTACCTCCTTTTCCCCTTTACCTCTTTCCAGGATCACTTTTATTTAAAGCCGCATGCTCCTGGGGAGACTCCAGGCTCTCAGGTTCCAGAGCTGTGGAGGTTACAACGGCATCAGCCTTGTGGGAACAGCAGCCTAATTTATATTTACTATTCCTGCAAGTCCCAAGAGGCAAAAAATCCCAGGTTGGTCAAAAGAGGGTTTAGAATTATTCAGTTAAGCTAAGGTGTACACTCAAAAATGTTTTCCTTCGTCAGTGGTTTTGAGGTTCAAGAATTGGGCCCTTCTCTTTTGTCCTTTCTGTTGGAATGAGAACATTTTGGTTTTCCTTCATCCATAACCAGTGCTGTGGGCTCAGGTTGCTGGTTTTAAACTTACAGTAATGTTTGGACTCTGTTTTTGTTGTCAAACCTGAGCACTCTACTTGCTGAAGTTTCTCATTTGACTCCAGAGTACTATCCTCTACTCTCTAAGGTATTACCTTCCATTCGAAGTGTGTTATGAAGGCAATTAGGGCAATTCAAATTAAAGTGGAGAAGATTTTACTTTGCAAGTAACTGTCTTTAAGAGGTTATTTTTAGATAGTGGTTTGGAGGCGCTTGTCCTCCTCAATCAAGAGCTCTAGTTATTCAGAGTTCTAAGACTCAACCTGGCTAAAATAGATGAAGGAAGGAAACATTGATATGAGCTTTGTACAGAGATTTGTACATTTGTGTAATAGGCCTTTTCACACTTGGTCTGTAGCTTTTTGCCTGTAACCTTTATTACATTGTAAATCCAAAGTAACTTTTGTCAAAAAATATTTATATATAAAACTGTAGGACTCCAAAAGTTGTGCTCTTCCACGTCAGCTTCTGCAATCTTTGAAGACAGAAATCTTTCCCCTTAGATAGGGATTGATAAATTCCAATCAAGGAGAGGTCTAAAAAGGCAGTCAAAGACCAACCTACTGAGCAGCATTTTTCTTGGCACTCTTAGTTATGGGGTTTATAATTTGTATTTCCTGCCATCCTCATTTGCTCTTTAGCATTTTGTGACCCTTAATCAGGTGAGGCGGTGTAACTAAACCCCTGAGAAGGTGGTAAGGAGCAAATGGCTCTTTTGAGCAGATTTCTACAGGTGAGTCTGCCATCCAGCTCCCTGGGCTGGTTCTGCGGACCTTGGTGAGATTCGAACATGGTCTATCCAAGGGTTCTTAACATGGGGTCTGTAAGCTTGAATTGAAATTCAAAAAAACAATTCTCGTGAGCATGTGTTGGTATGAGTGTGAGATATTTATTAAATAATATACAGTAGAGTGTGGACTTAGTAAGGGGTCCATGGTTTTCCCTGGCAAAGGGGTCCATGGAACAAAAAAGGTTAAGAACCCTGGGATATCTTCCAGTATTCATCTTAAGTTGGGTTTTCATGACTGAGGAGAGATTGCCTAAAGGTTCATTTTACAGATGACAAAACTGAGGTTCAGAGAGGTCTGGTGACTTGTCCAGGGACACAAGGTAGTTAGCGGCAAAGGCCAAATCTAAATACAATTCTGCCTGGCTCCAGAGCCTATTGCACCCAAATTTCTTTTTGCAGACACATCCCCCCAACTCCTAAATTTAAAAACTTTACCAAAGAGAATCAAATGTATCAAGAAAACACTCATCCTTATTTGGGCAAGAGCACGTACTTCACCCTATCTTATTGATTAGGAAAGCACTTTTCTCGATCAAAATTTCTGTAAATCAGGTCATGAAAAATGACTTCTAAACTCATCTGTCACCTGTCAGCAGTGAGGAGAAGGGTGTTGTGAAGTGCAGGTAGCAATTCTATCTAGGGCTGGATTGACAGCCCTGTAGGAAGGATGTCAATTACCAGGTCAGAGAAGGTGAGCACATTTTAATTGAAATTTAAAGCAAGTTTCTGAAATTGATTATAAAAGTGAGTTTCTCCAGGAAACCCAGGAAAACATACGGGAGCAACCTGGGCATCTTCTACACAGCTGGTAGAATGGACAGAGCATACCAGAAGCCCCTCCCGTGCCTGGGGGAATGGATTGACCATCTGCTCTGGGCTCAGTGTGGCAGGAGGGGATGCAGAAGACAGGAACGATTGTGAGACAAAGGGCTTGGCCTCAATATGCAGAAACAAGACAAGCACACGTGAAATAACCATGTGCACTACAAGAGGCAATGGGGCCTGGGTCAGCTCGGTGCTCTTGGGCAAGTCGTTAATGCTTCTCAACCTCAGTTTCCTCCTCTGAAAAATGAAGTTTGCATTAGATTGCCTCTATTATGCGTCAGGATCAGAAAAAGAACCCATTAATTGAGAAATGTATGTTTTTATTCCACTGTATCTTCCTTTTATTTTTTTAATTATTAAATGTACAAAATAAAGTTTAAGTAAAAGAACCCAGGGAGTGCAAAGATTTATAAAGAAATGTCCAATGCCTCAACTCCCCATACATACATCCCACCCTTATCTATTATCTGGGACCCAAATGGAATGAATACCTGGAAGGGAACTACCTCAGTTCAAACCCTTCTCTGCCATTTACCACTTGTGGGCTTTAGAAAATGTAATTAACCTAGAGCTTCCCAAAGAGATTGCTAAAAGTTACAGGTGTGCCAAGGTAGCAATCCCTGTTTTAGTTTGCTAGCTGCTGCAAGCAGAGGCCATGAAATGCACTGGCTTTAATAATGGGAATTTATTAGCTTACAAGCTTTCAGTTTTGAGACTGAGAAAAATGTCCAAATCAAGGCATCCTCACCATGATTCTTTCTTCCTGCTGGCAATCCTGGAGGCCTCTGTCACATGGCAAGGCACATGATGGCGCCTGCTTCTTTCTTCCCTGGCTTTCTCTCTCTTTGTCTGAATTATGTTCTCTTATAAAGGACTCAAGTAAAAGGATTAAGACCCACCCTGGGCCACATGTTAACTGAAGTAAACTCATCAAAAGTCCTACTTACATGTCCCAGAGACTTAAATTTTTGATCCATACATGTGCCAGTTGAGCCCTGAATTTCAGCAGAGTTACAACACCCAGTCAAAACAAGAAGGAACCACACATGCAAAGGCCCTGAAGCAGGAAGAATGTCATGTGTTTATGAACTGAAAGGAAACCCATGTGGCTGGAGAATGGTGAAGAGCGACATGAAATGAGCTTGAAGTGGTGGGCAGGAGCTAGATCTACATTCATTCTGCCGGAGCATCTCAGCAATGGACTGCTTGCTAGAATAAGAGTCATCCATCCATCCATTCATTCATTCATTCATCAGCCTCAACTCTGTCCTCTGATATAGTTGCTTAGGATGCAGAAATAAGTAAGGCTCTGTGTCTGCCAATGACCCTGGGATTCCCACCTGAGACAGGAGCATTAATGCAAACTCAGGAAGAGAAGTTACACAAAGCACCATTCCTCACCCTCAGAGACCTGACGCAAGGCAGGCTTTGTATGCAGAGCCTAATTGGCTGTTCAGAAGCTTTGCTCATGCCATCTGTTTTGAACTCTCCATCCCCCTCCTCACATTGCTAGCTCACAGAGGCTGGTGCTAAGGAGTCATGTCCACCGAAGGGAATCGAAGAGCACTTAGCAAACTCCACTTACCCTGCTGAGGGGGTGAGACCACCAAAGCAAAGGGTGTAAGGAGATGAAAGAGCTAAGGGCAGAACTTTGTTAAATAACTACACAAAGATGGATATGGAGAAATAAGCAACAATGGAGAAAGAAAAGAAGTGGGCAGAGGGGTAGGAGTAGAACCAGAGGAAGAACAGATTCTTAGACAAGGAAACGAAGAGAGTGTGAACATTGTCATCACAAGCTGCAGACACTGATAAAGACCATTTGAGTTGATAGTCTGTGGACTGGAGATGATAATTATGGAGGGTGTGGAAGGGGGAGGCAAATATCACAGTGCAAAAGGTAGAGTTGGCATGGAGAAGAGGGAATGGCAAGTAATAGAATGAATCCTTTATTTAACAACCCAAGGAATGCATATGTCCTGGACACATTTGTGCCTTATTGAGTGCCCATGGTATGTGTGTAAAAAACAGTGACTTGTTAATATGCATCATAAACATTTCATTGCATACTTCACCACTGGCCATTTTCATGGATCTGGCCCCCAAAATCCCTTGCAAAGTAATTGAAAACATATATACATATAATATACACATACATACATACACACACACTCAAATATGTCTTTAGATCCTATTAACTCTTCAGGCATTTCCTACTTTGGAATAAATTCAATAATAAACTTTGGCTATATTTATTTGTCTTGAGATTTTGTTTATAAGTGCCCCAGCTTATAATTCTTATGCTTTTAAAGAAAATAATCAACATAATGAATTTCTCTTATATGTTAGATGGATACAAATGCATGCTCCTTTGTAAACATTTCTAAGATTGTATTAATTATGAGAGAGCTCATGTGGCTGATTATTATAAATCAGGCCAAGAGCACTCGATGTTTTCCTTGGCAGGAATGCCTCTTTCAAGAAGCCACTAACAATCCGAGAGATTCTCTGGTCCACTCACTGCAGTTCCCTTGTAGAAAACGCAGCTCAAAACCTACCATTACTATTATATTCAGTAGGGGTGGCCCAGTTGGAAGCAACCCTTCAGGACCACCTCATTGAGAATCTTAAGAAAAACAGGAACCCCTGATCTTCGTCAGCTGTGCACAAAGGTACTGAGGCCACTCTTTTAACAAACACACTCCATCCTCCCACCCTCCTAGATCAGGAAATGGCAACATTCACTCCCTAAAATACAATTTTAATACTTATGCCCCACAGAAGGCCAAGTTCTCCTAGAGTTTTTGTTTGTTTCTTTGTTTTGCTTTGTTTGCTAAAGAGGTTGTAGGTATATAGAAAGACCAGGCAGAAAATACTGAGTTCCCATATACCTGCTGTGGTGGTTTGAAGCTGTATGCACCCCAGAAAAACATGTTCTTAAATCTAATCCATTCCTGTGGTGTGAACCCATTGTGAGTAAGACCTTTGGAGATGAGGCTACTTCAGTTATGGTGTGTCCCTACCTCAACCAGGATGGATTTAAATTTATTATTACTGGAGTCCTTTAAAGAGAATGAAATGCAGACAGAGAAATAGAAAGCCACAGGAAGCAAAAAACTGAAATGCAACCCAGAAAAAAAGGAAAACACCAGGAGACACCGCCATGTGCCTTGGCCTGTGGCAGAGGAGCCAAGGATCACCAAAAGCTGGTCTTTGGGAAGAAAGTATCACCTTAATGATGGGCTTGATTTGGACATTTCTTGGCCTCAAACAGTAAGCTCATAAATTACCATTGTTTAAGCCAATCTGTAAGAAATATTCCATCACTGTGTGGTGTGATGATGGAGGACACTTGTGTGGGAATTCTGACCTAGTGCCTTATTGTTTTGTAAACTTCTGTTAAGAAAAATATATTTACACACATAATCATGAGGTGGGTTGGAGGAAATTACACGAAATGGAAGAAAAGGACTCTAGCTATAAGTAAGATTGCGACGATATTCTCTCATGCACATATGTGGTATATTTAAAATAGAAAAGCCATTTTTAATATACTTGGTAAAATACAAATTTTAAAATAAGGGTGAAATATCAATTATCGCCTTCATATAAATGATTAGCTAAGAGTGAAAACATTTTTCAAAACATACAGTCAATGCTATTTGGAAAGGAAAGTTGTTAGCTCTTTTTCAAACTACACTCTTTAAAAACAAGAGGCCTCAATAATATCAGTTCATAGGGACTGCATTTTTATTTATTTATTTATTTTTTATTGTGGGTAAAAATCAAAATTTTCACAATGCATACCACTATTTGTAAATAGGGACTGCATTTTGTACAAAACTTTTAGACTAGTTTTTCTTCTTAATAGTTAATGGAAGAATTTTAACTACCCTAACTGGGAGAATAATGATAAGAAAACCCCAAATGCTTCTCTCTGAGTCCCTTTTTTCTTGAATAATCTCACTTCTAACTCGATAATTCAGAAGAGATCCATTTAAATTAGTTCACTAATCTTAACATGATTGAGAGAAGGTTCCAGGGATTTTTTTTTTTTTTTTTTAAGAAAAGCATTTCTGATTTCAGGACATATCCTGTGAGTTGTTCTTGAGTTATTATATATAGGGATTCCGATGCAGGTACCTATATATAAGTAACTGCTTTTAATAGGGATTCCGATGCAGGTACCTATATATAAGTAACTGCTCTTAAGTCATATTCACTTTTTTAGAAAGTATTTGAAATAAAATGAAAGTGATTCTTACAAAGAAAGTGGAAAACACAGGGACAAGCATTGAAAAGCACACGAACTCAGAGAACAAACAGCCCCCCAACCTCAAAATTCCTCTTATGGCATGAGAAAGCCCCTGCCCAAACCCAGGAGGGAAAAGACACTTGTAGGCTGAATGAGGAGATGAAGACCTACTAGAATATTGACAGCATACCGGGGGGTGGGGTGTTGGGGATGGTTCATAAAAGTTAGTCCTAACCCAGCAGGCAGCACGTACAGCCCTCCATCCCTGTGCAGCCATGCCCACAGTCCCCATCACTGAAGAGCAAGAAGAGGAAGACCAGTCTAGAGAAAGAGGTAAATCCCAAACATTCATGCTTGACCCTCACCACCCTCTTTCTCCTAATATATTTTTTACAGAAAGATTTCATTCATACATGAACATACATAAACATGAAGTGTAGAGGAAAACATGTGACGTTCCAATGTAAAGAGGCATAACACCATACAGGGGTCCCATGCATCACATCGCCACCAGCACTTTGCATTGTTGTGATCCATTTTTAAAAACTGGGCAAGAGCATCATTGAAACATTACTAATAGCTATAGTCCATATCTCACCTTTGGTATACATTTCCAGGCATCCTCCCTGTGTTTTAAAACAAACTATTTTATTGATACATATTAATACAATATTCTCTTTAGACCAAGTATACGATCCCTGGTGTTTGGTGTATTCACAGAGTTGTGCATTCATCTCTTCAAACCTTATTAAACCTTTTCATTATTTCCATAGTAATAATAATAAAGAAAAACCAGACAAAGAAAGGAGGAAATTATTCCCCACACTCTCTCTGTTTCCACTGTGCATAGGTGTTATTCTGGCTTTCCTTGCATTAATATTTATTTGTTTATTGAGCAGTTTTATTGAGATACATTCACATACTACATTATGTAGGCAAAGTGTATAGTGAATGGCTTTTTTTAAGCTGTTGAAATGATCTTTATTGTAAAATTATAAAAGAAAATAAAAATTAGATTGAAAGACATGGTGAATTTTTAAAGAGTGTAAGGTTAGGTTAGATGGAGTGTAATCCATTATAAGAAAGAGATTGTTTAAGCCAACCATTTCACAATATTTGCTTGGAGCATCCTAGGAAACTAAAACATCCACTCTCCTAGAGAATGGAGAGCCAGGAAGGGAAGAAGAAGGGAGGTGAAAGTGGTAGGTGTTTATGTCACAGGAAGAAAGAAACCCTAGAATAGGTACTGCCACCTAATCACCATGTGCCATACCAACAGCCAAAAGAGTCCCCCCAACACGTCTCCTAAATGCTGAGTCTCTGCCCCTGGCAGTTCCCCACCCTGTCCATGTGGAGGAAAGGCAAGGTGGCATCCCTCTTACGAGGGTTCTCACGCCTTTGAGAAGGTGCTCCCCAAGAGCGGATCCCGGCCTGTGAGAGTCACTGTGTCACTTCCTCCCTGGGCATCTGCTGGCAATGCATCTGTCCCAGTGGAACCTCAGTCTTACCTGCTCCTCAAATGGTTTGAAGAGACTAACTGAGGGCTCAGCTGTTTCCCTTTAGTGCTCATCTGTAAAACTTTCATCATATTCTCAGGGCAAGGGGTGGAGGCCTGGGTGCCATCACAGAAGCTCCCTAGGTCTGTCATTTCTGTCAATGCTACTTTCATTTGCTTTAGAAATGGTGGCACTGTCTATTCCTTGATGAGTTGGGAAATATTTGGGTGAGGGAGGAGCTGGTGGTCACTTCAGCTCTTGCTCTCCTTTTCCTTTCTACACAAAGCTTTTATAGCCCAATTATCAGAGTTGCCTCTGATAATGCTGTAAGTTTCATAAAGAGAAATTGAACAAGAAAATGGTAAAATTCTCTAAAACAGTTAACAATCCCTTTTTTGCTTCCAATGCTTTTGCTTCCATCTCTGAGGCAAGTCTTCTGTATAAACACCCTTTAGACTACTGCTAATTAAGGCTCTCTGAGATTCCATTTCTCCACCTATAAGTAATAACCATAACTCCCACTCAAGGAGTGCCTGCTGCATGCCAGGAACTGCACATATAATCCTTTTAATACCCATAACAACTTGCACAGCAAGTGTCGCCGCTGCCATTTTCCAGGTGGGGATACTAAGGCTCAGTGAATTCGGTGACTTGCCTAGGGTCACAATAAGTAAGAATTTTAGTTGCCATTTATTGAGCACTTACTGTGTTTCAGGAACTGGATAAAGAGATCCAAGGATGTTTTCTCATTTAATTATCAGAACAGTCTCTAGGTCTCTCTCCAGGGGCTGTGTGGTTTCTATGCCACCCTTTTCCCTCTCCTAAAGCAACGATGGGGTGATGATGCCCATCTCAACTTCCTCACAGCTCACCTGAGCCTTAAATAAGGAGCCAGGTACAAATACCTAGCACAGGTTTTTCCTTTCCCTTTTGTGAATGTTTTCCCCTCCAAGGCTGCCTTCCATGGTAATCTGAGGTCACCTACATAAAAATGTGAGGAGCAGAGGAAAGGACAGTTCCACCCTACCTGCCGCCTCAGCAATGGACAAGGACACACCTGAGCCAGAAAACCGGCACAGAGAACAACTGGCCCTGTGGACTCTTCAGTTGAAACCACATGAACACTGTTATTAGTATTATCATCATCATTATCATTTGACAAAGTAATAATGTACAGTAATGGTGATTATTACCACCAGCATGACTGGACAGTAGAATTCTTTGATTCATCAACTTATGGAAACTATACCTCCAGCAACCTTCAAAATATTTTCATAGAGGGAGATATAGAGAGTAAACACCTAGGCTGGTCACATTTAATCAGTAACTTAGTGAACTTCCTTGGCCTGTTTTGGGGGGTCACTTCTCTGACTCTGAGGACAGCTTCTTTCCTTCCTGCTCATGTTTTGATATATTGATGCTGTGGTTTGAGGGACCTGCGAGTTCTCTGCTCCTTACCCAACTTTAATAGGGCCCTGTCAGTTTCAGAAACCAGTAGTGTCACGCACACCCCAGCTGACGAGGCTGTTACCGTCCAGGCGGGGCCTGCCTTAGCAGAGAGATTATAAGTCTCATCTCAGATGCAGAGAAACAGGAGTTCCCAGACAAATTGCTTTTCTCCCAGACGCATTTGTAAGAATCGGCAGGTGATGGAGCGACCCGGGCTGCCCAGGCAGGAGAGACAGTTGCAGCGAGGCCAGAGGAAGACAGCCTGGCGGATTCCTCCCTGAATTTTCTTGGCTCACCAAGAGGACTGGGGACAGAACATCAGTGCTGGATCTCTGGGGCCAGCCACACTTGACAGGGGGACCGAGGAGCTGTTTCTTGGAATCCAATAACCTGCATCTGGAGGGAGACAGCAATGAGAGGGGCACTTCGTTACTCACCGTCTGGAAATCAGCGTCCTGAGGGAAAATGAGCATTTCCAGGAGAATCCAGCCTATTTCCCTCTGTAGTCCTGGGTGGTCCCCATCCCCCTCCTCCACCTACATTCAAAAAGATTAGCAGCCAGAACAATATACATAACCTATCTCAGCCCTGCCAGGACAGCACCAGAGATATTTTAAGAAAATGAGAAGGAAATGGGTAACAATCGACTCTGCAAAATGCTGTATTCAGCAAGGTCTTCCTTAAAGAGACGTTTGGGCTTAAGTGGAGAGCTGCACTTGTAGAGTCTAGGGATGGAGTCCATCCTTCCGTAGGGGGATGGAGGATGATTGACACTTGGGAGGAACTGACCTCATGGATGGGGAATCAATCCCTGGCCTCAGTCATTTGCCAGATCAGCTCACCCCGACTCTGCTACCTTCCCCCATAAGTACAATAGACACAGATTGTTCAAAACAACTCATCAGGCCTGATGTCTGTGACCTGTGGACTCTTCACCAAGGCAGGCTAGTCAACTCTGAGCAACACTCAAGACACTACTGATCCCAGAAGCCGGGAAAAAGCTGCAGAGTTGGCCTAGTGTTGTTTGGGCACCCTAACCCAGTCCCCACCCCTTCTCACCTCTCCTGATACCCCCTTTTCCTTTGAACAGCCCTGTGGACTTCAGAACTCAATTTTGCAATTCCTTAAAGCATCTCATGCAGCCTTCCCCCCCTTCCCCTCCCCTCCACCCCAAATAAATATCTCCTCTCTCATTTTATTATAACTGTTGATTTTCTGGTCTGTCTGCCCCACTGGACTAAGAGACCCACAAAAAAGGGACAGTATCCTTCCTGTCCCCTTTAAATCACTAGCATATAACAGAAGCTTAGAGTCAATACTTTATAAATGTTTTTGGACAAATGAACGCATGAATTGGAAAGCACCTGAGACTAGGACTCAGGATGCTTCAGTTCTAGCCACAGCTCTGCCATTAATTCAACATGTGGCTTTAGCTCTCAGGCTCAAGTGTGTCAACTATGAAGTAAGAAGACAACCTGATGAGGACTAGGCACCCCTCCCCATCCACAGGCTCAGGTCAGCCCTGTGAGTCCACACAAGGGTCAAAACTCTGGGGGAGGTATGGGGTGAGGGCCAGCCTCATTTCTCCCACTCCTCTTCAAACAGAGCCATCCTGCTTTAACTTACTAATGTATTCTAAGTCTCAAACAAGACTTTGTTTGAAAACAAGGCTTTAACACTATTGAAGCGCATGCACTCTACAGTCCTGTTCAGACAGAGCCCACCCATCTATTACAAAGTTCTCACTACCTCAATCACTTGGCCCAGTTCACAGTAGACTCATCATCCGTGATCCCCAAAGCAGCTCGTGGTGTGTTCCAGCTAGACCTTTTTCACCTGCCTGAAACCATCCTTTCCCCCAGTTTCTTTTCTAACAAAGCCTTACTCACCCTTCAGGATGCAGCTCAATAGCCTCCCTACTTTCTCCCCATCTCCCCGGCTCCCAAAGAACTATTTACTCCCTCGCCCCCTCCCCAACTGGGCTCCAAGGGCACTTTGTCCCTTGGCACTTGGCACTTTTGGATGTGCCAAAGTCAGGGGACCCGCTTACTTTCTGTTGGCACCTCTGGTATTTAATACAGTGACTTAGCAGGCACTTAGTGTTTGTTGCATAAAGGAAGGAGATTAGGAAGTTAGAAATTAATTAGGAGATTGGTAACTTAGTTGTTAAATAGATTAGGCAATTAGTTGAAGTAATTTAACTACAAATTAATCAGAAAACCCTTGTTTATCTGAGTAGAGTAATTGGCATTTAAGTGGAATAATCACTACATTTACTCCTTCAAGGTAAAACTCCACTTTTTAAAAAGTGCTTATTTATCTAATGGCTTTCTGTGGTGGAATGTGGAGGGAAATATGCTTCTTGAATGGAGACGCCTTCTGCACCTTTCGCCGACTCCCAGCTGGGTCTTTCTGCTGTACAGTCTCTTAGGAGGGAGAATCTTTACATCCCAGTTCTCTGAGGGCAACAGAGAACCAGGGTGGGCTTGTGACGTGAAGTGATGAAATTAGAGGCAGGGAAACATACAGTGATTATCTTCATTATTGGGCAGCACTTTGTTAGGCACAGTTGAGAAAGTTGAACAGTGTATGTAGGCTCTCGGGGAACATTTAACCTAAGGCTGGCCCTTCCTGCCTGCATATGATAGAATTATAGACTCTGAGTTGGAGAATTTCAGATCTAAAAGGATCATATTTTTCTGAACCCAAAATCACACATTATCTGGGACACTCATAGGAGATTGACATAGAATGTTTCAAATAAGGAATCTGATACCTTGTCCCAACCTTCTTTTCAATGTGTGAGTCTTCTCTAAGTTTGACTGCTTTTTAGGTTCGTGATTTGTCAATTAAACCAAAAATAATTCTGGGGTATGTAAATAAACAAAACACTAGAGATGTGAGGAAATTAAAATAGAGGTAAGTTTACAATACACTTCAGGGGTGGATATTGATAAAAGGTATCAAGTTTCAGGCTGTAAGGAATCACTCCTCCTCCCTCTACTCCTGCTGCCGTGAATCCTGTCTATTTCTCAAGGACCCAGACTTCCCATTTCTGAACAACTCTAATGGGAAAACTTCCTTCACATGATCTGAAACGTGCAATCACTCACTGGTGGCTGTCTGCCCTCCGACATTGTATTCTATATTGATTTCCTCCAGCTATAAGGTTATATTTTTAGAACCAATGTATCTCTCCCTCTCCACTCACTTGATGGGCAACCAAGGAATGCAAAATCACTTTGATAACAGCATAAAGCAAATACTATTAGGAAGGTAATTCCACAGCAAAATATTTTAAACATAGTACCAAATTAAGTAGATTCTTTATAAATTCATTTCTCATTTAAAGCAGTGATTCTCTACCATATCAGACCCAAATCAGCTTTTGGTAATAAATACTTTGTAATGCTTCCTTTACTATTCTGAATTGAAAACCAAAGATAATGTTACCTTCCTACACTCTTAATTTCTACAAAATCAATATGCCCTGAGTATGAAAGATAAATAAAAGGAAGATAATTTCTATTTTTGAAAAAAGGAAAATGGTTTATAATAAAAAACAATATTGGTTTCAATGTATGAATGCTGGGCCTTGAATACATGGGAAGAAATAATAAAGTTGTCAGATGTTTAGAGCCATTTGTAGACCCACCATGAACACAACAGCTACAAATGCACACTAACACAGGTATGGTTTTTGGAGCCTCAAAGACCATGAGAGATGTCACTGTTGATGATGTGATTTTCCAAAATGATGAACAACTCCTGGAAAATTCCAAATAAAACAATGCATAATTATCCATCAATTTACCCGGTAATTACAACCCCTGGAAAATTCAACACATATAAAGTTATGCCAAAAATGCTTTGTGTTTATATGTAAAACAGAGATAGTTTCAGGTTCAGACCATTATAAGCAGGTTTTTCACTTACATGAATGCCCACTGGCACTTTCAGAAGTCACAAAGGGCACAGGACACTGCTCATTCCCCACGTCACTACACGTTTATTGCCACAAGTGCCCACGATCATCATGAAAATCATTGACACCCTCACAGATTTTCAAAATCCCCCCTAGGAGGCAGTATTACCTTTGTGGAGAACCACTGGATTCACTGTTTTCTCTAGGGCTTCCCTATTATTCAGATGAATAATTTATTATTTATTTATTCCCTATTTATTCAACTCTTAAGAGTTGACAGTAGTGAGATCAAAGAATGATAGGACTAGAAGGAAACCTAAAGCTTATCTAGTTGATCCTCTCATTTCGCCCAAGAGAGAGTAAGTAACTCGCCCTTAGACACCCCATTACTAGATAATCAAGGGTAAAAATCAAGAATTCCCATTCCATGGTTTTAATTTACTGAAATTAGAATGATACCCTTGAATGTGTCTCTCTTGCATACCAGATATTTGAAATTAGTTGGATTATTGACAACATTTTCCTGTTATTGTTTTTTTTTTTTCAGAATATTTGGGGCCATAAACACTCAGGTCTCACCACTGAGCTTCAGTGCCATGGTGGGTGCTCTCTAGTTCCCACTAACAGTCTGGATTCTTGCCTACAAGCAAATCAGGAGTATTTTTAAATATTATAAGATTCTTAATTCAGCAGTGAGAATTTGTCCAAAAGAATGGTTTCTTGGAACAGTAAATAGAACTTGTCTTATATGGTTAGTGGCTAATTGATTTTTCCAGTATTCCCCTCAAACTGTAGTTCATCAGGAGCCAGGCAGGATCCTGGGAAATGGAAATGTGTAATTAAGATTTCAAATGCTGGGGGTCGGATGTGGCTCAACTGGTTGGGCATCCATCTCCCATATGGAGGGACCTGGGTTCAATCCCCGGGACCTCCCGGTAAAAAAAAAAAAAAAAAGATTTCAAATGCTCCCTTACACCATCCACAGCACAAAGTTTCTTCATTTAACTCAGGACAGCAAGGGGCTGGTCCCTTCACAAGAGCTAATATAGACTTGGCTATTTGCTGACTACCCTTAGAGAATGGGCTTTGATGGCAAATTGGTTGTTTTTTTATTTTAATTCATCATATCAAGTATTATGAAGAGAAAATTTGCACAAACTCTACAATAGTGGTTCTTCGAATTAAATTTGCAACCAAAATTGGTACCTGTTTCAAAAACATTGCTTGGGAAAGTTCTATTTATAGTCCTTTTACCTCATCGGGGGTAAAGAAGGGTGGAGAGAAGAGGCTCATAGAACATGGAATTGTCAGGGCAAAGCTGTGGCTCTTACATCTAAGAGGAAAAGTAATCCCTTCCTCACTCTGCTCTGAAACAGCAGCCTACATGTACAAACTCTCAGGAATCTGGAAGAGAGCACAAAAATCCTCTGAGTATACAAGAAAGCATCACTGGGTCCTCACGCTTAGCACTTAAGCACTCCGGTCTTTCCTCAGGAAGAGTCCTTCAGGCCTTCCTTTAGAGACCATTTCCTCTTAATTTTAGACTCACTTCTAACAATTTAAGTATTAGGTGTTAGAAGCATCAATTTAAAAAACAAGGTGGTCTGCCTGCTCGAGGTAACCACTGTGACAGCAACAACAGACAGGAAGGAGATGGGAAACTATTTCACAAAGTGGAGGGACTCAAAATAAATAGCAGCCTTGGCCTTTTAATATAGGGACAAATGGCTTTGGCAGCTCTTGAGAGCATCTCCATAATATAAGAGAATATAGTAATAGCTATAAAAGCAAAATTTAAATGATGTTCAATATATTTTGTAGCAAAAGCAGCAAAATTCAAAATTACAGAATCCTAGAGTGTCAGGATTAGAAGATACTTAAGAGCATTTCCAGTCTAATTCCTTTATTTTACAAATAAGGAAACTGAATGTAAAGAGCTGGTTGCCCAAGTTTACATGCCTAACTAGAGGTAAAATCGAGTCAAGAGCCCAGCTGCCTAATGAACACCCTAACAACTGAACTTAATGAGGGGAAGGAAAAGAGATATTTAATCATTCATTGTGTCATTGCTTTTGACATCTCTATTTTCAGCTTCCTTGCATTGATTTCACCCCCTTCAAAAGGAAAAGAGACCTGCTCTCTTTATTCATAAAAGAGTGAACTATTGTTCCCTGATTTGTGATGAGCAAATTTTCAGGGTTGGCCCTTAACAAAATTGGGACTGAAGGTAAAGTTTACTTTGGGTTCCCTCCTACATCCTCCCTCCCCACTCCCTGGTGTGTTTTCTCCAAGCAGTCCTGGGTCGATCCAGCTGGTCATCTCACCCACTGGCCCCACACCCAGAGATCCTGGCACAATTTAGGAAACTCCCAACTGCCAGATTTGGGTATATGTCCAGTCCCTTTCTAATCAAATCCCTAATCTCATCAAACAAAAAATCAGACAATACTGTACCAGTGTTTTTCAAGGTAAGTGAGCACAAGCATTACCTGGAACACTTTTTAAAATGTAGATTCAAGGCCCCTGCCTCCCAAGATAGAGATTCAATAGGTGATTCTGGTGGAAATGGCCCTGAACCTACTTTGAAAACCACGTGGCTTCTACTTACCTCCCTCTTCTTCTACCAGTTCTCTATGCACATTCCCACCACCACCCAAATACTTCATACTCTCTCTCTCCACCATGTCTTTGCCTCATGTTCTACCTTCTTTGTCCAATTAATTCCTCCATATGCCTCTACTCAGCTGAGGTGCTTATCTTTCAACTCTGCTCTCAGAGTTCCTGCACAATTTTATATTGTCAGGTTTATACATTATCAAGCCTACTACCCTTAAGGATTTTCTGGCTTATCTCCCCTTGAGGGTAGGGAGCATGTCTCATTTGTCTTTTATTCCCAGCACTTAGTACCCTGCTCAGCACATAGTAGGCTCACTAAACATGTTTGTTAAAACATCTTTTGCATGTGTTAATAACTAGTAATTTGTTTATAATTGCAATTTCCATATAACCACCTAAATATAGTACTGCATTTTTATGAATTGCTCAAAGTATCACTCCCAACTGAGGAGCACATTCTGTGACATGTAAACCTGAAAGAGAAGAATGTTAATGGATTATATTACCCTGGCATCATCAAGTGTGGAGGTCATACTGTTTCAGGCCCAAGTTCATTTAGGACATTTGACACTTAAAGAACAAAAAATATCACTAAGACACGTGCAACAAATGGAATCTGTTTTCTAAATAAAGATTGGTTTCCAATGGTTTGATAGAATTAGTTTTGGTTGTCTTCCCAGGCTTTCAGGTTAAGTGTTTCAGAAGTGAACTTGGGGAGAGATTAGAATTGGCTTTGAAGTGATTCATATACAAAGAACGTTGTGTATTTCTAAGGTCACAAGGTCACAAGGTTAGGTCACTTTCTGATGTCCATCCACCATTTTCGTGTGTTTGTCCCGTGCAGGTGTCTGCTACGCAGAGTTTGGAGTTCGTGTTCCCAAGACCACGGGATCCGCCTACACCTACAGCTATGTCACTGTGGGGGAATTCGTGGCGTTTTTCATCGGCTGGAATCTGATCCTGGAGTACCTGATTGGCACTGCGGCTGGCGCCAGCGCTCTCAGCAGCATGTTTGACTCACTGGCAAACCACACCATCAGCCGCTGGATGGTGGACACCGTGGGAACGCTTAATGGCCTGGGTGAGGCTGCCACATCCACTTACCCCCGCCTGGAACCTTCCTGAGCCAAATAAATTGACTCCCCATTTCAGAATGAAATTTGACAGAAGGTGTCAGTGACCTTAAATGCGTTCATTTCCTTTTTTTTTTTTTTTTTTTAACAAAGTAACTTTCTCTTTGAATCTATTCTAATAATCCTAATTTCTCTAAAAACTATATTAAAAGATGTTCAACATAGCCTTATTTGTAGAAACAAAAAACCATGAAAGCCTAAATGCTCTACAATGGGGCAAATGATTAAGTAAATTGTAGACATATATTATGTCGTCAGCAAGTAAAAGGATGATTAGTAAGACTACTGTAATAGCATGGGCAATATTTTTTATGTAACGTCATATGAAAAAGGATACAATCTACATGTATCATGTTAATAGACACATGAAACAAAACCATTGCAGGAAAAGGAACTTCTCCAGTGGTTTCATCAAACTTTTTTCTTCAAATTTTCATAAATAAGCATGTACTAATTTTCAAATTAAAAAAAAAAAGTTTTAAAGGAACAAAATGGATTCCAGTCCAACAGAGGTCGGGACAGATAATATAACTGAATGAGTGTTAAACAGTCAGAAGCTCGTGTAACAAATACCTTGAGACTTCAGGCTCCCTCCATCATTTGCCACCCCCTTCCATCTTACCGTCTGACTTTCTCCTTTCACATTCACGGGAAGCTAAACAGCAGTCGGGGAAGCTTTGGAGTCTTGCCTCAGTACTTCCAAGAACTGATTCTATGACTGCGTACAAGTCATTTGACTTTGGTGTCCCTGTCACAAAGGAGTTGACAGAAATGCTAAGCACACACATTAACTATGACAGAGACCATGTCTATTCAATATACTGACCACAGAATTTCAGGTCTGAAAGGGTCTCCAAATGATTAGATCATCTAACCCCTTCATTTTACAGATGTGGTCCAGAGAAATGAGGCAATTTGCCCAAGGCCATAAAGCTGGTCAAAGGCAAAAGTACAGCTGAAATTGAGGCTCCCTGACTGCTGTGGCAATGCCTTTTCCACTCCATAGAGGGCAGGAGTACACTGGGCAATGAACAAGGCTAACCAGGCAGGGCGTGTGCACTAGTAATTTTCTCTCCACAACCACATATGCATAGATGGAAAGAAAACCACAAAGACCAAATTACTTAATTTGCTCATAATGGAAATGGAAATTTTATGTACTATAAAATTAACAATAATAAGGAGCAAATGGTTTTCAAATAACATGCTAGATCTATATATACATCCCAAATGTCCCCAAACAGTCCAGAATTCCAATATTCTGTCCCATTGCTCCATAGGCACTGTTGTAATTGTCTTATCATGTACCTCAGTTTCTGGTCAGGATATCAGGTCATCTCACCAAGCCTGCCCATTTGCTAAGTATATACCCAAAAAAATTGAAAGCAGGGAATCGAACAGATATTTGCACACCAATGTTCATTGCAGCATTATTCACAATTGCCAAAAGACGGAAGCAACCCATGAGTCCATCCACCAGCGAATGGATAAACAAAATGTGGTATATACACCCAATGGAATATTATTTAGCCATAAAAAGGAATGAAGTTTTGATATCAGCGACAACATGGGGGAACCCTGAAGACATTGTGCTGAGTGAAATAAGCCACACAAAAGGACAAATATTGTACAATCTCACTGACATGAAATTAGAACAAGCAAACTCAGAGCCAGAATCTAGAATACAGGTTGTCAGGGGACAGTGGTGGGGTGGGTAGGGAATAGGGAGTTAAGGCTTAAAAACAAATGCCTGCACATTTGCAAAATACACTAGTATCTGCTTGCAGACCAAAGCATGGGTGCACACATACACACACACACACCACATATGCACTTACTGCCTTGTCCTCCCTCCATAACAGACCACTCTTCTCAGGGCTGAATACCAGATGCACTGGGGTGGGGCTAGGGATTTGCGTGATCCTTTTTTCCCCTTGGACACTGTTAACTCAGGTCTTTCCCCTCTAGGGAAAGGTGAAGAATCATACCCAGACCTCCTGGCTCTGGCGATTGCAGTCATCGTGACCATCATTGTCTCACTGGGGGTGAAGAATTCCGTGGGCTTCAACAACGTCCTCAATGTGCTGAACCTGGCAGTGTGGGTGTTCATCATGATTGCAGGCCTCTTCTTCATCAACGGGAAGTACTGGGCGGAGGGCCAGTTCCTGCCCCACGGCTGGTCAGGGGTGAGTTCATTCCTGAAGCCTGTGACACCTGCCACGTGCACTTCCTTCCACCCCAAGTCCAGTCTAAGACAGTTTCAAGAAAATGCTGCTCTGTCCCATCATTGTTCATGGACCCTCTTCATCATCTTTTAATCTGCATTTAATCAGAACGCCCTGAAGAAGTGGTTCTCATCTACTTGCTAAGTTTATTTATTTCACAAATATTTGTTGAGAACATATTTTATACAAATAGCAACAATAAATTTAAAAGTTTTGGCCACTTGCAATATGCCTAACACTGTGCTAAGTGCTTTGCCTGTAATATCTTATTTAATCATCCTAATAACCTTGCAAGGAGAATATTGACATTCCAGTTCCCCAGATGAAGAAACTCACATTCAGAAAGGTCAGGTGACTTCCTATTGAGGGACAGCATAGGTGATAGAGTCAGGATCCAAAGCCTGTACATGAACAGCTCGATTCTATAGAATCTCTCTGCAGTCTATCAGGAGAGACAGACGAACATAAATAGACCGGGCAGTAAAGGAGGCCGGGGAGAGTGGGTGGTGGGGAAGGGGTGAGTGTTGCCTGGGTATGGAACTAGGGAAGGGACAGTTTTTAAACCCTATCCCAACATTTGTGGAGAGTCCCACCAGGGTCAGAGGGCAGTTGAGGCAGCTGAGTAGAGTGCTGGTTATAAATCCCATTCCAGAGGTGTGGTCCCTGACAGAGAAGTCTACCTGGTAGGGTCTACGTGTTGGCGTGAGGTGAGCTGGGCCAAAGGGACATTCTCAGATCTCATCCCAGTGGGGTGGTTTATGAGAGAGAAAAATGGGAAGCTCGGAGTGGCAAACTATTTACATTGAAAAGTGGTTCTAGGTCGCACCTGGTTTCTTTCTCTAGTATGACTAAAAATGTTTATTTTATGGATTTATTGGTAAGCTTTACCAGACCATCCTGTTTTGTTTCGTTTAATGGTATAACATAAATCAGAGAATTTAGGGCTAGACGTGTTTTCAGAGATCACCTAGTCCTCTCACCTTACTAAACAGATAAAGAAAGTGAGGCCCAGAAAGGCAAGCCTGCCGAGGACTGTGGACAGAAAGCAAGACCAGAATGCAACCAGTTTTTGCTTTTGTTAATTTTGCTTAGACTGATTTTCCTCCAAGATGTCCAGGAACCAGAAATCCCTCTTGGAGAGCACTCAAAATAACTTCTGTTTATTCTGAACCATGCTGCGCTGTTCAATGCAGAGAAATAAGCAAGGAAGTAATTTGAGCCAGTATTTCTAGTCTTGTGCTTATCTGTAAGAATTCCACAGAAACACAAAATGCATCCCTCCTCCTTGAAAAGCATAAATCCTGAAACTGGTTAAAACCAGAAAGACAGACAAAGAAATACTGTTGACTCCATTCTGGATGCCAGAGTCTATGTTTTCTGATGATACAAATTGTTCCTTTCCTATCACATAAGAAAAACAACAAATTATAAGAGCAAGGAAAAAAATGTTTTCCCGGAACTCAATTGCATTTTCACGAAGATATTTTCACCATTTTCTTAACAATGTAAGAAATTATTGGGTCATGGACTTAATGTAAGCCTTTGGCCATCAGTTAACTTCGGTGCTTTTAGGTTTGATCATCTATCAAGTGGGAAAACTAGTTGCACTAAATGTTTGCAAAGAAGAATAAAACCGTGGCTGTTTTTATGTATGCATTGTTATGGTCTTGCCAGTAGTGACAAAGACAGAAGGAAGGAGCTAGTATTTACTGACCATCAGTTAGGTGCTCTACCCATAGTATCTCATTCAATTCTTATAACAAAACTTTAAGGGAAGTGCTGTTAGCCTCAGCTTACAAACGGAAGGATCCAAAGCTCCGTGAGACAAGTAATTTCCCTGAGGCCACTTATCTAGTCAGTGCCAGGGCTGAAATCCCTACCCAGGTCTGTCCGCTCCTAGGCCCTTTCCTCTACTTCAGAGCAGAGTCTATTACGGCCACTTCTGAGCTTTAAAAAAAAAAAGAAAGAAAGAAAATTAATAAGTTTATCTAACATATTACATTGTCAGTTCCTTACATTTTCACAAAGTCATAGAATCTCAGAGCTGGGAGGAGCCTTAAGACATGGTCTAGTCTCCTTTCTTATCTTCAGATGGGGGTCTAGTTAAACCGAGTGTACACTGTTGATTAAAACATCCTGTCAAAGCAATTCAAAAACTTTAAAAATTTACTCGGTTCATGTTTTAATCATCAAGATCTTCCTAAGAACTCACCTAAATGGAAAACACAGTAGTGTAGGTACCACATAAAGACTGGAAAGAGTTAGAACTCTGCGTACATGTCCTTTTCCATTTGGAACAAATTGAATGAGTCTTTTCACATGTTTCCCTGTGCTTTGTTCTAAGGTATTTATTCTGCTGGAGTCTTCACTACCCTTTTGAGGGGCTCCATGGCCTTCCTTGATCAGGCAACCCTAGGGTGTCCTGGCTTCTCACTAACTTTTGTTACAAGCAAAGAAAGTAGAAAGTTAGGAGTACAAAAAGAAAGGAAGGATGCCTTTACGAACATTTATTTAGCGTTTCCTTTGTGACACACTCTTTCTTACGCATTTTTCATCTAATCTTCACAACAGCCCTGGGAAATAAATACAATGATCTCTACTTTCATACCAAAATAACTGAAACTTAGAAAAGTTAAGGTCACAGATCTAGATCACAACAAATAGAACCAAAATTCAATCCTGGTATGGATGAGCCAAAGATTTATTCCACTCCTCCCCAGGTTTGGACTCATGGGACCAGTCATCTGTTTTTGCACCTTTGGCCACTGACTTCACTCCAGTCCAAATGTGCTACCTTAAGTAGGCTTGTCATTGGCCACCAGGAAAGCTCAACTGGGATTTTAGATTTTTTTACTACAAACCCATCATCCCTGCAGGAAACTTAAATGTGAGGCCTAGTGATTAACTAGAAGGATCATCTGAACACCAAGGACAGCCCAGCATGAGGATGCTGCTGATTCATCCTCTTTGCTATCTGCCAGGCCTCGGATTTCTGCATAGTACATTTCCTCCCTAGTGAACTGATCTGGGCCTGTTTTTCTCAACCTTGGTTTGAGGTCACTTTTCCATTCCAGCAAGGCCACTTTGAATCTAGATCCTATTTTTGTTAAGGTCTGACCACCCTCCTATGAGCATGTCATCCACCACTCTGAGTCAACAAAAGCCTGTTGCCCACTTGGCAATTACATGAACTTCTTCACTCCTTAGGGAAACCCTGACCCCCCCTGAGCAAGGGACTCGTAAGGAGTTGCAATCTGCTTTGTTCTTCAACCCCTTTTAAGTAAGATGGGATGGAGAAAGCCATTGTGTCAGCCTACAGCTCTTGGGGGATGTCTTAGGACACTGCTGTGTGATTTGAATACAATTCTCAAGCACTTTGAAAGGGTTAATGAACAATCTGTCCTCTGGCCATAGACCCCTCAAAAGCCCACTCTTTCCCCTGCTCCAACTATTTCCTTCCAAAGAAAATATCTTAAGGAATGGTTTACTCACTTACAGGTTCTGGGTCAAATGTTTCTTTGGTCTTGCAGAGCTAAAGAAAAACAAACAGTTTTCCTTATATCAAGTAACTGCTGGCCTTCAGCTGAACCCCAGCTTCCATCTGCAATTCCTCAGACCCTGAACATTGTTGGACGTGTATTCCCTTTATGTTATTTGTTCCTGATGCTATCTAATGGTTTTTCTGTAACCAAATGTTATACTCACCAGCACAAATAGCTCCCAGGAAAACAGTTCATAGAAGCATTTGTGGGGAATGCTGACAGGCTCCCAACAAAGGAAAAGTTGTTTTTCATGTTCACCACATCTGAATCCATTTGTTGGGATCTATTAACACATTCCACCGTCACTGTGCAAAGGCTGCTAATAGGGCTGGGGCATGAGGGTGGTAGAAAATTCTATTAAAGTTGGAGTGGTGTCTTGTTACCTTAGGAGTGAATTATATAAAGGGGGCTAATTATCTTATGGGCATCTGGCAGGCTGACCAAGTCAGAATATGCAGGGCTGCTCATGCTAATGCCTCTCAAATATCATCCAAAGCACAGGGGGGCAGCTTTTAGGGACCACACACACCGAGTAGCAGGGCACTAATGACATTGCTTTTGACAACTAATTAAGTAGCAGCCGTCCAGCAACTAAGGTACGTGCTGCTTCCCTGCAAAGCTCTGTAGAGGGAGGGACCTTTCTGGGCTGCCTTGTTGCGGGGCTATCCTACTTTTACTTCAGAAAACAATTTCAGCTCATGTCATCAAATTAAAAAGTCAGTACTATTTCTTACTTATGTAAAACATTAAAGGAAAGAGTTAGAACAAATTACCAACGAGCACAGAAGCTCTCATACATGCTACATTTTTCCCACAATTTTATTCACAGATGTTCACCCTTAGGAACCACATGCCTCTTTCCATGCATGGAAGGGTATTATAACCATAAATGCTAGTGGCCAGGGCTGAGATCTGGATAGATTGAGTTGGAAAGCAGTTTTGGTGAGTTCGGGGTTTTGGGTGGAGACAAACCCAGGGAGAGCCATTTCATCCTAATCAGGGATCATTGTAAGGAAGAACTCATCCAAAATAACTCAAGCAAAAAGATGGTTTATTTTGCTGATGTTCGGAGCTCTTTGATAACCTGCTTAATCTATGTTTTGTTGGGCCAGGGTAGGTTTGATTTTGGTAGGTGTACTGGATTTTCTCCATTTGCCTCTACTTCCCAGATACATTTTCCACTGTTCATGCCATGATCCTGGCTCAAAAGCCCCCTTGCTGATTACCTCCTGTTGGGTTTAGCCAATAGGAGATGTTATTAACAGGAGAAGATGATGAAAAGAGAGAAAGGTCAAGGTATGTCTTCCTCACTCCCTCCCAGTCGTGGTACCATATCTCGTTATTGTCTGTGTCTCGCCACAAATACAACTCCTCCCTTGCTCCACATCTCCAGCTCCCACTGGGCTCCTGGAACTCCATTCCACCCTTCGCCTTAGGCAGTGAGTCACAACTTCTCACTGTTGCTAGTCTCTGATACCTGCACATTCCTGCTTAGCTCCCTTTTTCCTGCCTATCCCCTTGCCTGTGTCTGCCTATACCTGCCTATAGTCCCTTCATTGAAATAATTTCATCTGAAACATCTGAGTTAAATTCTGTTTTCTGCCTTATGCAGTAGAAACTCCAGATAACCTGCCTCTGATCTGCCCTGTGTTTCTTCAACCATATTTGTGTTTTAGTTCTACATATGCAAATTCAAGCTAACAAGCATTCTCTCTGCAAAAATATTTCCTCTCTTCCCAGCTTGATCATAAGTTTATTTGTTAGTTCTGTGATATCTAACATTATCAGTCATTAGAATCCATTCTTTCATTCAGGCAGAAAATAGTAGCTTTTGTATTTTACAAATAATATAGGTACTTATTGATCTTGTTCAGTTTATTACCACAGTCAAGGTTACCTTTTTGGTCTTCTAGTATCCTCTAGAATCCAAACTCCATGAGATCAAGCTCAGAGTCCCTTCACTCATCATGAAGCACAGTGCCTGGCCCATGGTAACACTTTAATAAATATGTGTTACATTCTAAAATAGTAATAATTATTATAAATGAAAGAATGTGTGCTCTTGAGTTTTGTCTGCTCTAGAAAAACTAACAATAATAATAATAAAAATCCTAGTAAGAGCGAATATTTCTTGAGTAGCTGCTATATTTTAATACCACACTTAACTATATTTGCTCATTTAATCTTTATAACAACCCTATGAGATAAGTACTATTGTTATCTGCATTTAAGTGATAAGGAAACTGAGGCTCCAAGAAGTTAGGAGCTTGTCGTAGGTCACCAAGCTAGTCTGGCAGAGCTGGCCTAGATCTATCAGGAGCAGGGCTCAGGGACTCCCTCTGTTCCACCACTCTAACTGCTACTCTGTCAATATTGCAAATATCTGAAGGTGTCCTCCATGTCTTCCGCTGAGTCTTTTCTTCTTCAAGCTAAACAGCCCAGCCCCACTATCATTCCTCCCATGGTGTGGTTTCACCATTTTCTAGGGTGGATTTGTCCCAGAGTTCTTGTTTAGAACTCTCCCACCTTCCTTTCCTCAGCAGGGTCGAGGGCCTTTCCATCCAGGGCTGACCCAATCCTAAGGCAGAGATGCATCTGGAAACCGGTTGTCATGCCAGGTCGTCATATGATTTAGAAGAGGAGTTGTGTATGTCGGGGGAGACCTTAAAGGAAGAGAAAGCAAGACCTGTTTTCTGGAAACTATCTTTAATGAGGTTTTCCTTAATCAGGACAGTTTAGCAAGCCTGCAATCCCAGAAATCCACTCATTTGTGAAGACCAGAAACATTGCCTACACAAATGAAAAACAAGCACATTCCAATCCCGGGAAGCTCCATGTGTGATGGAGTGAGATCGGTTCACTCTCTTTGTCTGAGGACCAAAGACACCATCTTTATCCTGAATTGAAGGACTTCACTGGAGTGAAATAGAAGTTATCTCCTTCCCCAGAAAGTAGCCTTCTGGAGATGGAGCTGCTTATGTCTGTCTGAGAAGTTCTTTCTACTCAAGTTATTAGAATAAATCAGGAGTTCTTAGCTTTATTCTGTCACAGACTCCTTCGTAATCTGGTAACGCCTCTGTAAACCTAATTACATAGGAATTCAGAAGAAGCCAATTGTACCAAAATACAATTACAAAAATATTTTAGTTGTAATATAATAATAATATGCTTCTTTATTGGCACAGTATATAGTAATATCTATTTCTAATAGCAATCATAATTTGGAAGAAGTGATGAACATAAACAATATTTCAAGATCTCTGCAACAACTCTAATGTATATGAAAGTATCTGATTGCTGTTCGTGACAAAGTCACAAGTTCTGTCAATTTGTCACCTACATTCATAATTGAAAGAAATGCTAACATTCATTTGGAGGTTAGTGAAAATAAAGATATATAATTCTTTCCCAGCAAAATTCACAGACCCTCTGAACTCTCTGGACCCCAGAATACGAACCCTTGAATTAGAGTATTAAAACATTAACTTCCTTGTTGGGAGGGACTGTAGAAGAGACAAACTCATTTTACACGTGAGCAAATGTTGTTTTGAAGTTTTAAGATCTTCACTTTTGTGATGTACTTTGTAGATTCTAGTATTTTATATTTTGGCTTTTACTAATTGAAAAGTTAGTGGGGAAGGTAAGAGTGAAATTTGGGAGACAAGTATCTGGCATATGTTTTGAATTTCATCAAATATAAATCTATAATGTGGGTATATTGGTTTCCTAGGGCTGCCATAACATGATACCACAAACTGGGTGGCTTGAAACAACAGGAACCTATTCTCTCACGGTTCTGGAGGCTAGAAGTTCAAAATCGAGGTGTCAAGAGGGCCAGGCACTCTCTTAAGACTTTAGGGAGGGGGGCGGATGTGGCTCAGATGGTTGGGCATCCGTCTGCCATATGGAGGGACCTGGGTTCGATCCCCAGGACCTCCTGGTAAAATTAAAAAAATAAAAAAATTAAAAAAGACTTTAGGGAACAAACCTTCCTTGTCTCTTCCAGCTTCCGGTGGTTGCCAAGAATCCTTGGCATTCCTTGACTTGAGGCAGCATTAACTCCAATCTCTGCCTCCATCATCACATGGCGTGTGTGCCTCTCTGTGTCCAAACTTCCCTCTTCTTATAAGGATACCAGTCATATTGAAAATAAGACTCACTCTAATCCAGTATGACTTAACTTGGTAACATCTGCAACAACACTATTTCTAAATAATATATTCACAGGTTCCAGGTGGACATGAATTTGGGGAGGACTCTATTCAACCCAGGCTACAATGAGCTTCACTTGGACCCCTTCCTATGGCACTTGCATGCTGCCAAATTCTCTCACCCTATACAAACAAGTTCAAAGACAGTCCCCACCTTCCTCTAAAAGGACATCCTCAAACATTCAAGTAGGCTTAACTTTTCCTTTCAGCTGATAATGAAAATGCCTAGATGGGGAAACTTTGTTTAAGCTTCAATAGAGTCTTTGAAAGAAAGTAACACATTCTTCAATCAAAGATTTTCACTGACATCTTCTAACATCCTAACCACCCTCGGGGCCATGTGAACTCCTTCCAGACAGACTTCCAGGCCCGTGTTACTGGATACCACCTCCCCAGATTGACAGTGACCTTCTCTTGCCTCACAGCCCAACTAGGTCATTCAAGTCTCCAAAAGAGTAGAAAAAAATCAAAGTCTGTCTCTACACTGCCTTTCCATTAAAGACAAAAGTATATCTGAAGACCTGAAACTCTTTTTGCCATTTCAGATGTGGAAATTACCATAAAGATGATCTAGCAGGGGCATTAATGGTAATTTGAGCAGGACAGTTCTTCTTTGTGCAGAAGCATCTGAGCTCCCTATACTAAATGCCAGTAGCACCCACTCCATGTCTCTGTAACTGTCAAAAGTACCTCCCTACATTTCCAAACATCCCCTAGGGCAGTAGTCATACAGCCCCCAATTGAGTTTGAGAAACTCTGAATGAAAATAAAGTACAGAGAGATTAATGAATTCCCCTCTAGACAAGCAGATAACCCAACTTATTGATTTTCCTATACCTGACATTTCCAAAAAGGATTAGAATTTGTTGGATGGCCCAACTTTTATTTGGGCATAATTCATCTTATGGATTTTACATGTGAAGGAATTGCCCAGGATCACATGCCTAGAAAGTAGAGGAGATCAACACTCATGCCACCACATTAGCCTGTGACACCCTTCTGCCCACTCAGTAATGACAACAGGGCATTGGACAATTGTGGGTACCCCCTTTTAAGGCCATAATACAGCCCTGATATTCTGACTCTGGTGAATGTCATCGTCCATACAGGTGCTGCAAGGAGCGGCCACGTGTTTCTACGCTTTCATTGGCTTTGACATCATCGCCACCACTGGAGAAGAAGCCAAGAATCCCAACACATCCATCCCTTATGCCATCACTGCCTCTCTGGTCATCTGCCTGACAGCATATGTATCTGTAAGTACCAAATGCTTAGAAATTTTATGGGACCCTCCTCATGGACTTCTTATATTTAACCTTAAAATGTGGTGCTTGGATTATGTTCTCTTCTCTGCCAAGAAGTAGTATTTCCTTGTGCCTTCTTGGTGTTTGTTTGCACTTGTCTCATGTCCCCTATAGCTCCATCCACTGATGACAAGAAGAAAATCAAGACCCCAGACTGAAAAAGGGGAGAAGCCCCAGTCCCCACTTCAGGCTGGCCCTCCTGAGTCTCCATCCCTGCCTCTCCCTAATCACAGGCTCTTGGTGTCCGCTGCTGCCCTCAGGGGATGGCATGCAGGGAGCGGGCCCCTGTCCAAGAAGCTCAGATCATAGGCTGGCAGTAACGGGTGGGTGTGCGAGGCAGAAGTATTGTGGGCCTCTGTGCACACTTCTCAATGCTCTTCTGTCTTCTGGGAGCTTCCCCGAAGCAAAGCAGTCAGGCTCCCCGCAGAGTGGGGAGAGGGATGCATTGTCCTCTAGAAGCTCTCTTCCTCTTAAATCTCAGGGAAGAAATGCAATTTCTCTCAGCTCTTTTCACACCAGCTCACACTCACTCCTTTGGGTTTTCCTGCCAAGGGGAACCTCATAACGATGTCTCAGGATCAAATCCCTGATATGCTCCTTGCATGCTTGATGTTTCACCTCTCAGTCCCCATTCCAGAATTCCTGTCACAGAAATAACTCAGCTACATCTAATACCCCCCTTAGGCCCCAGCAATGGAGAGAACCAGCTGAAGAGCCAACAGGTGTGTGGCTACTCAAACACTCCCAGGTTCTGCAGGTCCCATTCACTTCAGTCGCCAAGATTAGGGAAGAGCCAGCCACTGGGAGTGGAGCTTATAGGCCCTGCCATTCCTGCTACCAGTTCATGAGAGACACACTTCTTTCCCCCAAAAAAGTCTTTAAGCAGCCACCTAAGGAAGCTAGGTCAATTGGTCTTTAAGGTAAGCTGCAAAGCAGGATTGTCCTGGAGGTCAAAGGAAAACCTGAGAACATCCTTGGGTGTGGTTTATAGAAATTCAGTTCCCTATAAGTAGGTCAGTCATCACCTCTGCCTATGTACCCACATGCACGTGACTTCATCTTCTCATACCCAGATCATCTCTGCAGGCAGAATGTCCAGGAGAGGCAGCAGGAGAGCAGCAGGGACACTCTCCTCCATTTCTCCTTCCATTCCTCCTTATACCTCCCCTTCCACTAGAGGATTGGCCCTTGCAGCTCATACAATAAAGTCAATAATCACACTTCCTTCCTTAGAATAAGTGCTTTACAGACTGCAGAGTATCCCCATGCGTTTACAGCTTTACCACCACCACCCCTGCTTTTCTGTGGGCAGGAGATTCTATGCAAGTTACTGTAAAAATAAGTCCCACTCTCTTACCCCACCCCTAACTGTGATACTGCAAGTGGTGATGTTGCTGGGAAATGCTCTCTTTTAGACTGTGTGGGCCATCATCATGCCTTGGGGGCTGTTTGGTCTAGTGCTGGTCAGCAGGGTATTCCAACTCCATGAGAAGAGCTGAACTGCTGAGCTGTGGCAGTACATCCTGCTGTCCTTCCTACATGGCTTCACTGGAGGGTCTTGGCTCCTGAGGAACAGGCAAAGAAAGGGTGTAGAAACGAACCATCCCCTCTCATTCAGAAGCTGATGACAGGATTGGCTATATAATTAGTGGCTCCATTGCCAGGGGCCAGTTCTCAAGGAAGGGATGTTATGGTGGATCTATGAAGGGAAATGGGTCCTGGGAGCCTGTGGCCAAGTGATTCCTGGTTAAGCACAGCCATGGAGGTCTTACGGGCCCAGAATAGGACTGAATTCCATCTTGATGCCATAATTTGTTTGTTGGCCTGCCTGGCTCCCAGAACTAAGCTACAGAGAGGAAATGGAACTATGACGCCACATGTGGGTCCTATCAGCTGATTGTGGATCTCCTAAGTACTTACCTTTGGGGTTTCAATCTCTGGTCTGCAGGGTAGGAGGGAGTATAGATAAGATCATGGAGGACAGTGAAAGTATCAAAGAAATGAGAGTCTTGTCCATGTAGGCAGGTGCTCCTGGTCATTGGCAGGCCTGGGCTCCAGGGACATTGGTTACAGCTCCTTCTGCCAGCTATCATCTGCCCTCCATTCAACTGTCCATGTATCTCTGCTTTCATGGGACTGAAATACCTACAGACTTATTCCTCAGATATCAAAGGTCCAAAAGAGATATTAAAGATTATCTGGTCCAGTCCACTAAAATCACATATTGGGAGAAAATACGGAGGCCAAGAGCCCCAGAGGCCAAATGACTGATCTAAAGTAAAGGCACACACTGGAGGTTCTGAGGGTAGAGAGAGGGAAAAACAGATGTAATACAGGGGCATCTTTGGGACTTGAGTGTCATCCTGAATGACATTACAACGACAGATAGAGGCCATTATATATCCTGTCATAACCTACAGAATTGAGTGGGAGAGAGTGTAAACTACAACGTAAACTATAATTCATGCTTAGTGGCAATGCTCCAAAACGTGTTCATCAATTGCAATGAATGTACTACACTAATGAAAGATGTTGCTAATGTGGGAAAATGTGGGAGGTGTGGGGAGCAGGGCATGTGGGGATCCCCTGTAAATTCTTGGTAACATTTATGTAATCTAAGTATCTTTTAAAAAATAAAAAAATGAAAAGACAAAAAAAAAAAAACAAAGTAAAGGCACATGACAGGAAGTTGCAGATCCAAGCTGCTGTGCAGGCCTCTGGCTCCAGGGCCAGGGCTCTTTGCCCTCCTCATCCTTGCTGTTGGCCCCCTCTACATCCAGCCATGTCTTCTCTTGTTTTAACAGGTGAGCGTGATCTTAACTTTGATGGTGCCATATTATGCCATTGACACGGAATCCCCACTCATGGAGATGTTTGTGACTCATGGGTTCTATGCTGCAAAATTCGTAGTGGCCATTGGGTCAGTTGCAGGACTGACAGTCAGCTTGCTGGGCTCCCTCTTCCCAATGCCGAGGGTCATCTACGCCATGGCTGGTGATGGGCTCCTTTTCAGGTAAGGGCCATGCTCCATGGTGTTTAGTCTGCTACAGCATGTCTGTCCAGGAAGGCACGTTCCCTGCTGCCAACCTGACTGTAATTTGATAGACGTGCCTTTCCCAGAGACTGTGGGGCTTGGCACACATCCTGCTGGCACAGGGTTTGAGTGAAAACCCAGGCCCTGAAACCACCCTCAGTTTGACCCTGAGTCCCTCAATCCAGCATGGACTGATGTGTTCTTCCAGTTGTCCCCTCCCCTCTCATTTGACATTGTGTGCTCCTTTTTGGAGGTGGCATTTGCCAAATTGCTGCATTGGCTTGCCTCTGGAAGGAAGAAGCCCATCGCAGGGACCTGCCCTCACACTGAGGCCTCATAATTGCCCCTCTCTCCACAGCCCCTGTGAAGTTGAAAACAGTCTAAGCTGGAATCAAACACAGGATAAGATCCTCCAAAAAGAACCTAATACTAGTAACAACAACAGCTGCCATTTATTGAACATTTGTATATACCAGATGCTTTATATACAGTAACTCACTTAGTCTTCACAGTAACTCTATTTTGCAAATGAGTATACTAGGGCTAAGAGAGCTAAAAAAAATTGCCCCAAGTCTCCCAGCTGCTGAGTGGTAGGTCAGGATTTGAACCCAGAACTGTCTGACTCCAAAGACCAGACTTTTAACCACATCAATATGTTGAAACTTCCAGCCCCCTACATTGGCCATGAAGTGAGCTATCTGCCCATGGTACAAAGGGGATGTGGCCCCTTCTCTTGGTTCCCAGGCCCCACTGGATGAGGGCTTGCAGGGAAGGCATTCTTCAAGTGCACACAGCAAGGAGTAAACCATGGAGGACAAGGATCTCTCAGGAGTACAGAGGGAGCCAGCTCAGGGACTTGACCTATATCCCATATAATCTTCTGCACCAGTAATTTCCCACACACCCTGAAATCATCACCAGGTCACAGTGGTTGTGTCTGGGGAGCTGGACAGATCAAGAAGAGGTTGATGATGGTGGAGGTGTAACAATTGCACATATTCAAAAGGTTTTTCAGCTGTCAAAATTTTTAAGAGAAAAGATGCTGGAGCTCCAAGCACAATATATAGGTTTGTGTGAATCATAAAATAAGAGAGGAGTGGAAGAGGAGGAAGTGGTGAGGACCAAGAGGAGAGAGGGGATGTGAGAGGACCTTACTGGAAATACTGAAAAACTGCCTGCCATTTAATCACCCTTGTTGATTTTTTCTCCTTCAGTTGGTGACTAGCTAGACTTGAACCTGCGTCTAGAAGCATATGTTCTTAATTATTGTGCTATTTGGCCAATTATATCCCTATATTTTTTATAATATATTTTTCTTACAGAAGTTGTGAACTTACAAAACAACCATGCACATGTGTAGAAGTCTCATACAACAACCCTCCACCAACACACCACACCATTGTAGAACATTTGCTACAGATTATGATATAATTTCATCAGACTATTAACATTAACTGTGGTCCATAGCGTACATTTGGCATATTTTTTCCATACCCCCCTATTATTAACACAGTACATCTTTGGCATTGATGCAAGAATATTACAGTATTATTGTTAACTATAGTCCACAGGCCACACCAATTTTATCTTTCCCATGCTTCTCCACACTCCCACCACCCTGTAAGAGTGACATACATCCATTCTAATTCACAGAAGGACATTCTTGCATTTGTACTATTAACCACATTTCTCATCCACCTCTGGGTTCACTGTGTTATTCAGTTCTTGGATTATTCTCTAGCTTTCTTTCAATTGACATTTACATCCCTAGACTACTCTTTTCAGTCACAATCCCATTTATAAACCTGCTGCTACTCACTGTAATGTGATACCATCAACTCTATCCATTTCCACACTTAACAGTCAAGTTAATTAAAACTTCTACATACATTAAACATCAATATTCTTTTACAGCCCTCCTCTTATCTCCTAATAACCTATACTCTAGATTTTAACTCCATGTGTTTATTCTTCGTATTTAGTTCATATTAGTGAGACCATGCAATATTTGTCTTTTTGTGTCTGACTTATTTCACTTAGTATAATGTCTTCAAGATTCATCCATGTTATCATATGTATCCCGATTTCATTTCTTCTTACTGCAGCATAGTATTCCATTGTATATGTATGCCACATTTTGTTTATCCATTCATTGGTTGATGGGTTGTTTACATCTTTTGGCAACTGTGAATAACATCACTACTAACATCAGTATGCAGATGTCAGTTCATGTCACAGTTTTCAGTTCTTCTGGATGTATTACTAGTAGAGGAATTGTTAGATCATGTGGCAGTACAGTATTTCGCTTCCTGAGGAAATGCCAAAGCGTCTTCCACAGAAGCTGTACCATTTTACAATCCCACCAACAGCGAAGGAGTGTTCCTATTTCTCCACATCCTCTTCAGCACTTATTGTTTTCTGTTTTTTAAATAATGGCCATTCTATGCGGTGTGAGATGATATCTCATTGTTGTTTTGATTTTCATTTCCCTAATAGCTAGTGATATGGAACATTTTTTCATGTGCTTTTTGGCATTTGTGTTTCCTCTTTGGAGAGATGTCTATTTAAATATTTTGCCCATTTTTCAATTGGTATGCCCCTATGCCTTTGTTGTACAGCAATGCTTCTCAAGCTTTAGAAGGCATCACAGTCCCTTGCAGGTCTTATTACAACAGTTTGCTGGGCTCCACCCCACCCAGACACTCTGATATAGCTGGTCTGGGATGAAACCTAAGAATATGCATTTCTAACATCACCAGATGATGCTGATGCTGCTAATTCATGGACCACAGTTTGGGCAACACAAGTCTAGAGGACCCACAAACAGGTGTATGACTTTCCAGCCATCACGTCCTTACAGCCAAGCCCAGGCTTCGATTTACATCCTCCTAGACTTACCTGCTAGATTCAGTCAACCCTTCTTATCATAAAATGAAGTAGTATTAATAAGGAAGTTTGCCTCAAGAAAAGGAATTAAAGTAAATTCTCTTTGAATTATATCACTCTTCTAGGAACGAAATTGCAGGGTTGAAAGAGCATCTCTATTTAAAGCAGGGAATCCAGAAGTAAATTGGAGGCTTGGGACTTCAGGTTAAGCCATGGTAGAGTCAACGGCCACCTACAGCCTACCATTGACCCTGTATTTGCACCTCTCTCCAGGTTCCTGGCCCACGTAAGCTCCTACACAGAGACCCCAGTGGTGGCCTGCATCGTGTCGGGGTTCCTGGCGGCTCTCCTCTCGCTGTTAGTCAGCCTGAGAGACCTGATAGAGATGATGTCCATCGGCACCCTCCTTGCCTACACTTTGGTCTCTGTCTGCGTCTTGCTACTTCGATACCAACCAGAGAGCGACATTGATGGTTTTGTCAAGTTCTTATCTGAGGAGCACACAAAGAAGAAGGAGGGCATTCTGGCTGACTGTGAGAAGGAAATGTGTTCTCCTGTGAGTGAAGGGGAAGAGTTTTCTGGTCCAGCCACCAACACATGTGGGGCCAAAAACTTACCATCCTTGGGAGACAATGAGATGCTCATAGGAAAACCAGACAAGTCAACTTACAATGTCAACCACCCCAACTACGGCACTGTGGACATAACCACAGGCATAGAAGCCGATGAATCAGAAAACATTTATCTCATCAAGTTAAAGAAGCTGATCGGGCCCCGTTACTACACCCTGAGGATCCGGCTGGGCCTTCCAGGCAAAATGGACCGGCCCACCACAGCCACGGGGCACACGGTGACCATCTGCGTGCTCCTGCTTTTCATCCTCATGTTCATCTTCTGCTCCTTCATCATCTTTGGTTCCGACTACATCTCAGAACAGAGCTGGTGGGCCATCCTTCTGGTCGTTCTGATGGTGCTGCTGATCAGTGCCCTGGTGTTTGTGATCCTGCAGCAGCCAGAGAACCCCAAGAAGCTGCCCTACATGGCCCCTTGCCTCCCCTTTGTGCCTGCATTTGCCATGCTGGTGAACATCTATCTCATGCTAAAGCTCTCCACCATCACATGGATCCGTTTTGCGGTCTGGTGCTTTGTGGGTAAGCTACTTCTTTTGGAATCTTGAAAGTTCCCTTTCCAGGCCATGAACAGGCTTATCCCAAAATTACCTACCACCTGCACTAGGCACCTCCATTCCAAGAGAAATCTGAGCACTAGAGTCAATAAAGCCAGTTGTCCTCTTTCTGCCCATTATGATCTTGGTTGTTGGTTCCGGAAGAATGATGCTGATCAACCTGTCACTTCGTTGAATATTATTATTGGTAGTCCTTCTTACATTAGGATAATTAGTGCCAGAAACAGTCCACTTAAAGTGAATCCACATAAAAAGGGGACCATAACAGCATAGTAAAAGGGGTGGGGGAGGCAGGGTTTGAGTTCATCTTAGAAACTACAAACTATGAAACTAATTATGAAAAATGTATTTGATCTTACATTTGACAAAATTAAATTTAAAACCAGTAATAATGCTCTAATTTGTAAAATGAACAAAGTATGAATTAAGTGTGGGTTTGGGGGCATTCGTTTTACTGACAAAATTGCATCAGGACACCATTTAACATCCCTCACTTCATGTTGGACTTTTGTAAAATATTCAAGAGTTTTTATATTTTCCCCAAGTTCTGTCTCCATCCTTTGATATTCTGATCATTCTCTTGTGAAGTATCCCTCATCATCCTTGTTCTTTTCCTCTTCTGTATTAATAACTGATATGCCTGATTCCTGATTGTTCACAGCTTTGGGTGTAAATTAGAGCTCCTCTCCAACTTAACTTTCCTTGACTTCAAGAAATCCTGTACCTTTTTAAGGGTTTCTAATTTTAGTTTACAATCAATATATAGTGTATTTCTATTATAAGTCTATCATAGCTGACAACCTTTAATATTTATGAGGAGGCTGGGGATTGATTCTAGGATAACTTGGGAGTTAAAAATTAAGGGACTAATTTTAAAGTCCCTTAGCCACTATTTTTATGTTCCCTATACAATTTGGTAACCCAGGGTCTCTGATAAATAATTTGCTAAGGAGGAGCTTAGGTGCTTTTAGGAAGCACCTAGGATATTAGGGGACTAATATAATAAGTAATCTTGCCTTAAGGAGAGGCAAGACAAGTATACATGAATAAACAAGCCAGTGCCGGGTAGTATCGAAACTCTCATTGTTTAATAGCCCATCCACTCCTTGAGGTCAGGGGATATGTGAGTTCTACTTTACAACCTCAGTGCCTGGAACACAATATGTGCTCAATAAATATTTATTAAATTACTATAAAGCACTCTACAAAGGAGAATAAAGAAACTTCCTGTCAGAATAGCCAGAGGATTTTAAAGAGGCAGAATTTGAACCAGACCCAGGGACTTAGATTAAGGGATGTAGGGAAAAAACATAATGACCAAAGGAAAAAGCGTGTGTCTTCAGCAGTTTCCATACCTCTGGAGACCATCCTATTCCTTCCTGCCACCATTTTGTACCAATATTTCATTATTCTAAGCTTTGTCCCTTGTTTGCTTTAGAGAGATTTCTTGAGAGAAACCCACTGACCCTTCAAAGATTTTAACATTTATATGACTGATTCACAATCTCTCTTCTCGTTTAAACATTATTCCACCAGAATATGTAGCTAGCCAATGGAAAGATTCCACTATGGTTAGAAGTGAATTAAGTGGGTATATATTTGTACGGACACAAATACACATGGATTTATTCATTCATTCATAGACTATTAAAGCTGGAATATCACACAGTACATGTTACTCAAAGTGTGATGCCCATTTAAATGGTGATATATGTGCTAATATTAGAGAGTATGAATGAAACTTTTAAAATATTATCTAGTTATATATTTTCACATGTATTAGAAAAATATAACTCATACCAATCAGATGATGTTGCAAATACGATTTCTTAAGAAGAGACTATAATTCTTAAATTTTTAAAAGTGAGTCAAATTAAAGAAAAACATTAATACTAACATAGGCAGTATGTGATTCACAGTAATAAACACACATCACACATAGCACTTCTGACATATCAACCAATATCTCTAAGGGCCTTGCTTATATTAATTTTTCAATCCTCATAAAAATCACCATTTTACAGATGAAGAAACTGAGGCACAGAAGGGTTAAGTAACTTCCCTGAGATCACATAGCTAGAATATAGCTGAACCAAGATTAGAACTTAGGTAGTGTGGGTGCAGAGTCTACTATACTAGAAATGAAACTACAAGTTCAGGAAATGCTGACATGGTCTACCTCCTCCCCCTTCTCCCTCTCTGCATTTTACAGATGAGTAAACTGAAGGTCCTAGAGATTAAATAACATGCTTAGAATCAACCAGAAGTTCATCACAGAGCTGCTAGAATCTAAGACCCCCTTGCTCAGATCTGGGGCTCCTCATCCCACCAGGATGTCTCTGTGTAGACTCTCGCATGCGAGCAGTGTTTGTCATGCACGTTGCAGGGATTAACACATACTCTCGGGGCTGGCTTCATGGGTGTGTGGCCTGTGCGGTCACATCGGCCTCACGCTTGGCTTAATGCTCTGATGTTGCCATCCTGACATTCTTAATGATTTTTAGCAAGGGTCCTTGCATTTTCATTTTGCACAGCCTCTGCAAATTATGTAGCTGCTGCTACATAACCTCCTTCACTTCTGGAGTACCAGAGGCATTTTGCAAAAGTGATGAGGTAGCCGGAGCCCTCACCTTTGAAGTCAAACAGCCACAGGTTCACATCACAGGTCTGCCACCTCCTTGCCTTATGACCTTGGGATACCTATTTAACTTTTGGACTTCAGCTTACTCATCTACAAAAATGCAAATAATTCTACCAGTCATGAACTGACTGCTATTTGGTGTTTAAATGAGAAAATATTGGGGAAAGCAACATGAATTATTTGTTTCCTGCCTTTCTTTTTAAAAATCTAAAAGGATTCATTGTCCGCAGTTTCAACAGATTAGCTATTACATGCCAAAGAACAACATGAACCTGTTCTGACTCAGGCTGCCCTCCCGGTTATCAGACAGAGGAAAACTCCCTGGGAGCATTTTGCAATCTTGCTGATAGCACAAACTCCAACCTCCCTCCAGAAACTGCCACTCACTGACGTGGGGAATATGCCGCCTGGCAGCAGAGGGCAGGCAGGGGCAGAGCATACAGGAGTCCATGGTTTGTCAGGCACCCAGGTGATTCCTAGAGCAGCCCACAGACCACATTTGGGAAGGATCGCTAGTATTTCTGGGCATCTGCTGCCAACTGCTTTAGTGTCATGATCTTTGGAGGTGGGCATATAAATTTCATCCAGAACAAAGATTCTCAACTCTGGCTACACATTGGAATCACCTGGGTTGCTTCTGAAACATACTATGCCCAGGCTCCACCCACAGAGATTTTCTGAGTCCATTGGTCTAGTGTGACCCCACATTGGGTATTTTTTAAAGCCCTCTCAGCTAATTTTTTTTTAAATATTTATTTATTTATTTCTCCCCCCACCCCACCCCCCGGCCCCACTCCATCCCTGCCTCGTTGTTTTTGCACTCGCTGTCTGCTCTCTGTGTGTTCTTCTGTGTCTGCTTGTCTTCTCTTTAGGCGGCACTGAGAACCAATCCTGGGACCTTCCAGAGTAGAGAGAGGCACTCAATCTTTTGTGCCACCTCAGCTCCCTGGTCTGCTGCATCTCTTATTGTCTCTCTTCTGTGTCTGTTTTAGTTGCATCATCTTGATGCACCAGCTCTACACACAGGCCAGCACTCCGCATGGGCCAGCACTCCACTCAGGCCAGCTCTCTGCGCAGGCCAGCTTGCTTTTCACCAGGAGGCCCCAGGAATCAAACCCTGGGCCTCCTATATGGTAGATGGGAGCCCAATTGCTTGAGCCACATCTGCTTCCCACCTCTCAGCTAATTTTAATGTGTTCGTTGATTATTCACAATGATCTAACTCAGTGGTTCTCAAAGTGTGGTCCCCAGACCAGCAGTATCAACGTCACCTTGGAGCTCATTTGAAAGGCAATTTTGAGACCCCATCCAAGACCTACCAAATCAGAACCTCTGAGAGTAATTTAGGTCTTTAACAAACCCTCCAGGTGACTGTGATACATTCTCAATTTTGAGAACCACGAATCTAGAGAGAAGAGCTTAGCAATCAGGGCAGATAATTTAATTACAAAAACTCCCTGTTTTTCAAAAATACATTTTGCATGTATAATCCATCCCACAACCCCAAACTGACTATTGAAATCTTTAATGATCTTATGGAATAAACACCCCACCTCTAATCATTGGTACTCCAAAATGTCAGATTTTTCTTCTTCATCTGTCCATACATAGTATAATTTTCATGGGGAGGACAACAGAGATATTTTTAAATGGAACTTCTTATGAAACATCAGCTCCTTTTTAAAGAGAAGGTTTACATGGTTGGGCTGAGTCATTACTTGATAATCTTCTTAGACACATTTTTTACCCAATCTGCTCTAAATGAGTCTTAATTACAGCATTTTTGTAACAATGTTTTGTTAAGCTTTTGACCTTCAGAAGAGCATGACTCAGAAACTAAAATGAAGCCCAAGTTCCTACAAGATTACCCAGCACTTGTTTCTTCTCCTTCCGACAGGAGAAATAATACAGATAGCAAATGTTTATTAATCCCAACAACTTCATTTTCCTTGTCTCTCAGCTGATGCAGTTGTGTAAAACGCATCTCAAGGAGGGGGCAGAGACTCAAGGAACATGAAATTAGAAGGGACCCAGTGACAACCCCATACGACGACATTCTCCAGGGCATCTTTCAGGTCTACTGTTCCCTCTGGGACTTTATTATAAATTAATTATCTGTTAGACCAGCTAGCTGGCAGCCTTACCCTGGGGGAATTTTTTTCAGTCCCTTTGAGGAAAACTAGTTCTTGTCTATAGATTTGAAGAACAGGCAGGAGTTGTGATTTGAGCAAGAGCCTTCATGACTCCTATACTAAAGCACAAATATTTCAAAGAGAAGACATGCCTTCCGGTCTTTGCCTGAGCTACCATCTGAAATCCTATGGAAAATTGACACACAGCAGCCACTGTGGTGAAGAAAGGAGGAGGGAAGGGAAGGGGCCATGAAATGGAAGTAGGAGGACACCGAGACAAACACATTCCTGATGCCATGCCCCAAAAATAAGTTTGAAATTCTCCTTTTAAGCAGAGAAGAAAACAACTGGTACCTGCAACATCAAAATCTTGCTCAGAAGAGCAACAAAATTATGAAGGCCAGGAAGAAGATGGCAACAGGGCCAGTGCAATTCCAAGAAGGAGGGAGTGTGGAGGTGAATCCTACAATAGACGAGGCTGCTTCCTGGCAGAGGGGGATATGGACAGGGAGGGACAGGGCACTAGCTGGGCTCTATTGAAATGCTGGCTCTCCTTTGAGAGAACTGAGAGAAGGGGTAGAAGATCAAGGAGCTGGTGTGTGCAGTGCTAGTGGAAGAAACTTAGAGCCACGAAAGTGTAGGCTTCCGGCTTCATTCATTCAACATTACATTTGTGAGATTCGTTCATGTTGTTGCTTGTAGTTTCAAGGTGTGCTCATTCTCAGTGCTGTCTAGCATTGCACCATGTTATTATACCACAATGTATTTATCCATTCTATTGTCCACCGACTTCTGGGTTTTTCCAGGTTGGGGTTGTTATAAATAGAGCTGCTGTGAATATTCTAGTATGTGGTTTTTATAAATAAAATTTTATTTAAGTATATGATTCATACATGAACATATATAAACAATAAGTGTATACTAAAAGTTGTAAACTTACAAAACAAACATGAATCTCCTCATACAGGGCTCCCATACATCACCCCACCACTACCACCTTGTACCATTGTGAAACTTTTGATATAAACTATGAAATAGCATTGTCAAAATGTTATTACTAACCATAGCCCATATCTTATATTTGGTGTACTTTCCCCCAACCCACCTGATTAATAACACCCTGTTTTAGTATTATATAGTGTTACAATTCATGAGAGAACATTCTTATATTTGTCCTGTTAATCACAATCCATCTTCTACCACTGGATTCCCTGTGTTATACATTCCCTGTTTTCTACAATCCATTCAAAGTTTACACTCAGTAGCTCTCATTTTCATCACAGAGTTGTGCTGTCATCATCTTGGTCAATTTTAGAACATTTTAATTACTCCAAAAGGAAAAGTCCCATACCCCTTTATATCCCCCTATTGTTGTCCCTTAGAGTTTAAATAATATCCTCTTTGCCATTACTGCAAAAATATTATAATATTACTGTTAACTATTGTCCATAAGTTACATTAGATGGAACTTTCCCATGTATCACCATATTCTCAACATTTTGTAAAAGAACATTCTTATATTTATACTATTAACCACAATCTTCATCCACCACAGAAATCACTGAATAAATTCTTTAGATTATTCTCTATTTTCCTTTCACTTGACATTTATATCCACAGACTTCCCCTTTCAGCTACAATCACATTTATAAATCAGCAGTGTTAGCTATACTTACTATAATGTGTTATTATCAACTCTATTCATTTCCATTCTTTTACAATAAACCTTATTAAAAACTTACATACATTGAGTATCAGCTCCCTTTCTCAACCAACATTCTATCTCCTAGTTACCTATACTCTAAAGTTTACCTACATGAGTCTACTACTCATATTTAGTTCATATTAGTGAGACCATACAATATTTCTCCTTTTGTGTCTGACATTTCACTCAACATAATATCCACTCAATTCATCCATGTTGTCATACACATCCTGATTTCATTTCTTCTTATACCTGAATATGATTCTATTGTGTGTATATACCATATTTTGTTTAGCCATTCATCAGTTGATGGACACTTGGGCTGGTTCCCTGCTTTAGCAATTGTGAATAATGCCGCTGTGAACATCGGTGTGCAAATGTCAGTTCACATCCTTGCTTTCAGTTCTGAATATATTCCTGGTAACAGGATTGCTGGATCATTCAGCAGTTCTATATTTGGCTTCTTGAGGTACTGCCAACCTGTCTTCCACAGAGGCTGCACCATTCTACATTCCCACCAACAGTGAACGGGTGTTCTCATTTCTCCACATCCTCTCTAGCACTTGTAGTTTTCTGGTTTTGGGATGACAGCCATTTTATAAGGTGTGAAATGGTATCTCATTTGTAGTTTTGATCTGCATTTCCCTAATAGCTACCGATGTTCAGCATTTTTTCATGTGCTTTTAGGCCATTTGTATTTCCTCCTTGGAAAAATGTCTATTCAAGTGTTTTGCCCATTTTTTAATTGGGTTGCTTGTCTTTTTATCATTGAGTTGTATGATCCCTTTATATAACATAAATATCAAACCCTTGTCAGAGATGTGGTTTCCAAATATTTTCTCCCATTGAGTAGACTGCCTTTTTACTTTTTTGACAGTCTTTTGAAGAACAAAAATGTTTAATTTTTAGGAGGTCCCATTTAGATATTTTTTCTTTCACTGCTGGTGCTTTGGGTATAAGGTTTAAGAAACTACCACCAACCACAAGATCTTAAAGATGTTTTCCTACATTTTTTTCTAGAACTTTTGTTGTTATAGCTTTTATATTTAGGTCCTTGATCCATTTTGTGTTCATTTTTGTATAGGTGTGAGGTAGGGGTTCCCTTTCTTTCTTTTGGATATGGCTATCCAGTTCTCTCAGCATCATTTGTTGAATAGACTGTTCTGGCCCAGTTGGGTGGGCTTAACAGCCTTGTCAAATATCACTTGACTGTAGATGTGAAGATCTCTTTCTGAGTTCTCAATTTGGTTCCATTGATCAATATGTCTATCTTTATGCCAGTACCATGCTGTTTTTTACCGCTGTAGCTAAGTAACGTGCTTTAAAGTCAGGAAATGAGACCTCCAACTTCAGTCTCCTTTTTAACACATAATTGGCTGTTTGGGGACATTTACCCTTCCAAATAAATTTGATAATTAGGTTTTACATTTCTGCAAAAAGTCTGTTGCTATTTTTATTGGGATTGTGTTGAATCTGTAAATCAGTCTGGGTAGAATTGACATCTTAACTTTATTTAGTCTTCCAATCCATGAACACGGAATGTCCTTCCATTTATTTAGTTCTTCTTTGGTTTCTTTTAGCAATGTTTTTTAGTTTTCTGAATACAGGTCCTTTATGTCCTGGGTTAAGTTTATTCCTAGATATTTGATTCTTTTAGTTGCTATTCTAAATGGAATTTTTTTTCCTGACTTTCTCCTCAGATTGCTCATTAATGTTATATAGAAACACTACTGATTTTTGTGTACTAATCTTGTATCCCCCTGCTTTGCTGAACTCATCTATTAGTTCTAGTAACTTTGTTGTGGGTTTTTCAGGACTTTCTAGATACAGAATCATATGATTAGTGAATAGTGAGTGTTTTACTTCTTCCTTTCCTATTTGGGTGCCTTTTATTTCTTTATCTTGCCTAATTACTCTAGATAGCACTTCCAGCACAATATTGAATAACAGTGGTGACAGTGGCATCCTTGTCTTGTTCCCAATCTCAACAGGAAAGCTTTCAGTCTTTCACCATTGAGTACAATGCTAGCTGTGGATTTTTCAAAATTGCACTTTACCACATTGAGAAATCTTCCTTCTATTCCTATCTTTTGAAGTGTTTTTATCAAGAAAGGATACTGTACTTTGTCAAATGCCTTTTCTGCATCAATCAAGTGGATCATGTGATTTTTCTTCTTCAATTTTTTAGTGGTTAATTACACTAATTGCTTTTCTTGTGTTGAACCACCCTTGCATACCTGGGATAAAATCCACTTAATCATGTTGTATAATTCTTATAATGTGCTTTAGGATTTGTTTTGCAAGTATTTTGTTGAGAATATTTGCATCTATATTCATTAGAGAAATTGATCTGTAATTTTCTTTTTTTGTACTATCTTTATCTGGTTTTGGTATTAGGGTGATATTGGCTTCATAGAATGAGTTTGGTATCATTCCCTTCTGTTCCACTTTTTGGAAGAGCTTGAGCAAGATTGGTTTTAGATTGCCTTTGAATGGTTGGTAGAATTCACCTATGAACCCATCTGGTTCTGGGACTTTCATCTTGCAGGAGGGGGGTGATGACTGCTTCATTTTCTTGTGATTGGTTTGTTGAGGTCTTCTATTTCTTCTAAAGTCAGTGTAGGTTGTCCATGTATTTCTTGGAATTCGTCCATTTTGTCCTTATTGTCTATTTTGTTGGCATACAGTTGTTCATAGTATCCTCTTATGATCTCTCTTATTTCTGCAGGATCAGTGGTAATGTCCCCCCTCTCATTTTTCATTTTATTTATTTGCATCTTCTCTCTTTTTTTCTTTGTCAGTCTGGCGAAGGTTTTGTCAATTTCATTGATCTTCTCTAAGAACCAACTTTTGGTTTTGTTGATTTTCTCTACTGTTTTTTTGTTCTTGATTTCACTTATTTCTGCTCTGATCATTCCTTTGGCTTGGTTTGGGATTAGTTTGCTGTTCTTTCAATAGTTCCACTAGGTGTGAAGTTAGGCCTTTGATTTTAGCTCTTTCTTCTTTTTTAATGTAAGCATTGAGGGTTATAAATTTCCCTCTCAGCACTGCCTTTGCATATCCCACAGGTTCTGACATGTTGTGTTCTTGTTTCCATTCATCTCAAGATATTTACTGATTTCTCTTGCAATTTTTTCTTTGACCCACTGATCATTTAAGAGTATGTTGTTTAATCTCCATACGTCTGTGATTTTTCCCTTTATCCGTTATTGATTTCCCACTTCATTCCATTATGACCAGAGAAAGTGTTTTGTATAATTTCAACCTTTTTACATTTATTGAGACCTGTCTTGTGACCCTACATATGGTCTATCCTAGAGAAGAATCCATGAGCACTTGAAAAGAATGTATATCTTGCTGTTTTGGGGTATAATGCTCTATAAATGTCTGTTAGGTCTAGTCCATTTATCATATTACTCAAGCTCTCAGTTTTCTTATTTATCATCTGTCCAGATGTTCTAATGGTGTATTGAAGTCTCTAACTATTATTGTAGAGACATCTATTTCTCCCTTCGATGTTGCCAGTGTTTGCCTCATGTATCTTGGGTCACCCAGGTTAGGTGCATAAATATTTACTATAGTTATTTCTTCTTGGTGAATTGCCCGTTTTATTCATATATAATGACCTTTTTCATCCCTTTTAAAAGTTTTGCATTTAAAATCTATTTTGTCCAAAATTAGTATTGCTATTACAGATCTTTTTTGATTACTATTTGTGTTCAACCTGGTTGTGTCCTTGTATCTGATGTGAGTTTCTTGTAGACAGCATATATTTGGCTCATATTTTTTATCCATTCTGTCATTCTATGTCTTTTGATTGGTGAATTCAATCCATTAACATTCAATAATATTACTGTAAAGGCATTACTTACTTCATCCATTTTATCCTTTGGCTTTCTGTTGTCATATCTTGCTAGTGTCTGTCTTTTTAGCCTTTAATTTATCCTTCCTAATAATCTTCATTTCTACACTCTTCTCCAAATCTCTCACCCTTGTTTTCTCCTTTCAGACTGCAGCACTCCTTCAGTATCTCTTGTAAATCTAGTCTTTTAGTAACATACTCTCAGTTTTTGTCTGTGAAGACTTTAAACTTACCCTCATTTTAGATGGACAGTTTTGCCAGATAAAGAATTCTTGGCTGGCAATTTTTCTCTTTCAGTACCTTAAATACATCATACCGATTTCTTCTCACCTCCATGGTTTCTGATGAAAGATTAGCACTTAGTCTTATTGAGGTTCCCTTGTATGTGATGCTTTGCTTTTCTCTTGCTGCTCTCAGAATCCTCTCTTTATCTCTGGTATTTGTCTTTCTAATAGTAGATGTCTCGGAGTAAGTCTTTTTGGATTTATTCTGCTTTGGGTGCGTTGTCCTTCTTAAATATTGATATTTATGTCTTTCATAAGAGTTGGGAAGTTTTTGGTCATTATTTCCTCAAATATTCTTTCTGCCTCTTTTCTGTTCTCTTCTCCTTCTGGGACACTGATAATGTGTAAGTTTGTGCATTTCACGGTGTCATTCAATTCCCTGAGACCCTGTTTCATTTTTTTCCATTCTTTTTTCTTTCTAGTCTCTTGTTCAGAGGTTCGGTCCTCAAATTCACTAATTCTGTCCTCCATCAATTCAAATCTGCTGTTATATGCATCTAATGTATTTTTAATCTCCTCCATTGTGTCTTTCATTCCCATAAGCTCTGTTACTTTTCTTTGCAGGCTTTCAATTTGTTTTTTATGCTCACCCAGTCATAAAGAAATATGACTTATTTCTTTAGTCATATTTTCCTTCAACTCCCTGAATTGATTTATGAAATTTGTGTGATTATCATTGATTATCTGTCTTAAATCCTGTGTCTCATCAGGATTTTTGCTTTGTCCCTTTGGCTGGACTATCTCTTCCTGTTTCCTAGTATGGCTTGTAATTGTTTGCCAAAGTATAGCATCTGAATATGTTGGGGAATTTATTCTGATGGTCAATTTCTCTCTTTTGCCTAATGGGTCTTGTTCCATGGCTCTTCTTTGATTTTTGGTTCAACTTATTATACGTCTTTAAAATTGCCATGGTTAAGGTATCAAAATAAGTCCAGGGGCTCACTAATGGGGCACAGATCTGCTCCCAGGAGTTTGGGACATCAGACACCTGAAAGCAGTTTTTCTCCTTGCCATTTCCTGGCTGCCAGTAGATAGTGCTCATCAGTGACTCTTTCCATGGAGGAGACTAAACCTCCACTTGCCCGTGCTTCTGGTCTGGCCAGAATGCAGAATCAATGGGGTCTCTGCTGGCCAAATTTACTGAAGAGAAACCAATCTCCCCCTCCACCACACCCTCCCTCTTCCCACAGAAGAAGACATCTGTTCCCTTCTCAGCTGGCTGCAGTAGCCACAGGTTTTATCTACTGTTTGCCTTGAGAGTGGGGGATGGGTGTTGTTCCAGGCTGTGTCTCTGACCCTCACCCTCCTGAGAGTTATGCAGCACTCTCTTGGTCTTCAGAGTCCCAAAGCAGGTTCCTCAGACAGCTTTTGCCCTTCCTCCATTGTTTTTGTGAGAGAGTTGAGCCCTGCCTACTTATTCCAATGCCATCTTCCCAGATGCTCCCTCTTGTATATGTTTTTGATGGGCACATGAACACATTTATATGGAGTTGGAACTGGAATTGCTGGCTTGGATTATTGTTTTTTTCTTTAATACTTTTTTAAATAAAATTGCATTATGTCCCTATGACCATTGTCTTAGTTTGCCAAAGGGCTGCCAATGCAAAGAACCAGAAATTGGTTGCCTTTTATAACGGGGATTTTATTGGGGGTAGAAACTTACAGTTCTGAGGCCATGAAATGTCCAAATCAAGGCTCCATCAGAGATGTTTTCTCACCAAAGTCAGTTACTGGTGATCCTGGTGTCCTGCCATGTGGTAAAGATGGTGGCCCATCTCTGCTGAGGTCTCAGCCTTCCCTTCCAGAATCTACCATCTCCCAGAGCTCAGCTGTGGGCAACTAGGTATAGAGCTTGTCTCTTTCTGGGCCTCCTAGCTCAGTCTCCACTGCTCTGCTTTCTTCCCAAATTCAGTTGTGGGCTATCAGACATATGGCTCAGATCTTCAGCCTTGAGCTGCTCCATGGGCCCAGCCTCTTGGGAGCTTTGTGCTTAAGCTTTGGCTGCTAGTGATCCTCAAGTCCTCTCTCACATCGTAGGGTCAAAAACGGCAGTTTCCTTTCTCTGTGTATATCTGTGTGTGTTTGTGTGTGCTTATATAAAGCTCCAGTAAGAGGGTAGAGACCCAACCTAACATAGTTCAATCAAAAGGGCCCCACACTCCCAGGAATGGATTAGTTCAAAAACATAAACTTTTTGGGGGTGATTCACCAAATTCAAATTGTCACAGCCATTGACAACTCCATTTTGCAGATGGGAAACTGAGGCAAATAGTGACTTCACATTAGATCAGTTGCAGGATCAGGGAGAGAACCTTCCCCACTTCCATCAGAAGCCTACTCTTCCTAAATACACCATGTTTTTAAAAAAATACCATTGTTGTTATACTTATCAGGGCTTATAGTGGTATTATTTAAAACAATTTATTGAAGTATATCATTCATACATGAACATACATAAACTATAAGTGTTTGGTAAACATCCTGAACTTACAAAACAAACATGCATGATATCATACAGGGCTCCCACACCTCACCTCCCCACAAACACCCTGCATTGTCATGAAACATTTGTTAACAAATCATGAAAGAGTATCGTCAAAGTGTTACTACTAACTATAGTCCGTATCTTCTCCCCTATACATTTTTTAAAGGATTTATTTATTTATTTATTTACTTTTATCCATTTTTACCCCACCCCCACCCACCCCACCCACCCATTTTTGCTGTTTCTGTGTCAATTCGCTGGGCAACTCTGTGTCCATTTCCTGCCCTCTCTTCTCATCCTTCTCCTCCTGTCTTCACTGGGATTCGATCCTCGGAATCTCCGATGTGGGAGAGAGGCATCCTACCACCTGTGCCACCTTAGTTCCTGGTTTTTCGGTGCATCTTATCTTGGCCGTCCCTTGTGTCACTCTCCTGTTACATCACAATCTTGCTACATGGCTCACGGGGCCTGGAGGCGCACCCATGCACAGGTCCTGTGGGGGCTCACCCACTCGCAGGGCCTGGTGGCACACCTGCGCACGGGGCTTGGTGGCCCATGCACCTTCTATATTTTCCTTTTTTTTCTTTTTACCAGGAGGTCCCAGAGATTGAATCCAGGTCCCTCCATATGTGAGACAGATGCCCAACCCCCTGAGCCACATCTGTCCCCCTGCTATATCTCTTAAGGTTGACCAAAGATACCCAAAGTTACAGTCTTTTCCCATTCAGAATGGTCATATAATAAATCAGGCTTAGTTTACACCAGCATTCTAAAAACCAGACCTGGGGAGAAAAACTAGGTCTAGGGACACATGCATGGTTTCTAATATAGCAAATGTTTAGCCTACCCTGATTATCACAAAATCAGATCAGCGAGAATATTCGCATGGTGGTATTTTTTAAAAGTCAGCAAGAGTGGGAGTTGGTGGGGATGGAGGTGGTGAGGGAGGACACCGTCTCATCACCACCCAGTCTTCATTGCTACATTGGCAAATGTGTTTTGGAAATCTGATCCCAGAGTAGTAAAAATTTAAAAACCTCTGGACATAACAGAGTGCCTCAGTTATCTGCAGCAGGCAGGGCTTCCTGTTAGAAAGTGCACCCCAGGAAGGGGCAGCTCCACCTGGCTGAGGTCAGTTAGCCTGGCTCCCCCCTGGCCCTGAGCATGGAGCTGGCCAGAGGATAGGACGCTCTTGGAACCCTAGAAATTGCCGGCCATTTTTCAATCAAGTGTGTGCCAGAGGGGTTGGAAATCTGCTGGCTTTGTGTATCCACAGGTCATCCAGTCTCTTTTCAGAGTGGAGTCTTTATTCTAGTTTTTTCCCATGTGATCCAGAGACCCACCTCCCACACCGCTCTCACTGGTAGGTTTGGGGTCATTTGCTTAATTTTCACAAGATGGATAAACAAAAGTAGAGAGAATAGGTGTCTCATCAGATGAGGCTGGGGTGCCCCAGCATGTGAGGGCAAAAACAGGCTTGGGGGAAGCGGATGTGGCTCAAGCAATTGAGCTCCCGTCTACCATATGGGAGGCCCCGGGTTCAATTGCCAAGGCCTCCTGATGAAGGCAAGCTGGCCCGCACTGCAGAAAGCTGGTGCAGCAAGATGATGCAACAAAGGGAGACACAGAGGAGAGACAGTGAGAGATGCAGCAGACCAGGAAGATGAGGTCGTCAAGCAATTGAGTGCCTCTCTCCCACACCGGAGGTCCCGGGATCAGTTCCCAGTGCCTCCTAAAGAGGAAGATAAGAAGAAAAAGACAAGCAGACATGGAAAGAACACAGCGAATGGATACAGAGAACAGACAGTGAGTGCAAAAATAGCAAGGGGGTGGGGAGAGAGAAAAGAAAGGGGACGAAACAGCATTTCTAAACCTTCTCTGGAAGTAAGTGGGTGGGATGGGTGCAGCAAAGTACTCAGAGTCAAGAGTGTGAGTTCCAGGGCTAGTTCAATGACTGCTTTCTATGCTGTCTGTAACTTCTCTGGGATGATGGGTGAGGAAGTGCGTTTTTTAAAAAGGGCTTTAAGATCCCAAGTGTGTATTACATAACAAGAGCCTGTGTAATTGCTGAAGGCATGATTCTTTCATTCCGCCTGGACTGAACCTTTCATAGGCGCATCCCCCATCAGAGGACTTCTCTCTAAGAAGCCAAAGCCTCCGCTTTGAACATTTACCTACGCCAAGAACTTGTGTCCCAGGACTCGCCGACACGGTCTCTGACCAGGGCTGGCAAGCAGTGTGCCCCCATATGGCCATGTCTGTTGTTAAAATATTGAAATGCTTCTGTGCCTGCTGCTAACTAGCCACTGCCCTGAGCTGCCCACGGGTCCACTGGTGGCCACTCCAGTCACCCCCACCGTGATCCACCATACAAGCTGACTCTTTTCTGGCTTTTAATATCGTACCTGCTTTGAACTAACTCATTCCAGATACAGATCTGTAGCAACAAAGCAATGGAACTATCTTTTAAAGAAACAGCAGAAATAAATATCCAAATAGAATAAATATTATTTATTAATTAGCCATCTTTTTCCTGAGGCTTGCTTCCAAAATGATTTTTGGCTTATGCCAAAATCAAATCCACTCTTGAAAGATAAAAAAAAAATTTTTTTCCAAAAGAATATGATGTCCCTGTAACTATCTGAAATAACATCACAAAAAAACATATTTCAAGCAATGACATCGTTGGAAGAAGTGCACATCCCTTAAGTTGACTGCTTTGAAGAGTATTTCCCCGCATATGTACTAACTCGGGGAATTTTAATACCAACTAGATATCAGATGATATTAAGGAATTATTGTTAAGTTTTAGATGTCATAATGTTATTAAGATAGGTTGCTTAAAGGGGTCTTTAATTTAGAGGTACATACTAAAATATTGACAGATGAAACACATGATGGAAGGGATTTGTTTCAAAATAGTCTAAAGAGAAGGGAGCAAGGGGAGGAGCTGGGCATTGAGTGTGTAGGGATTTGTTATACGATTCTCTCCACTCACTTTCGTATATGTTTCACATTTCTCAAAGTAAAAAGCTAAGCAAAATTGTTTTCAGTCCCTCTGTACTGTGCAGCCACTTCCATAGACAGGGCAAGTAATGGGAACAGAGGCACCCTGGGTTAGGGTGTGGAGAAACCTGGAAGGATTCGGTGCCAGCCCCAGCCTTGTTGCCATGGACAACCCCCCTTCTGTGCCCCAGTTTCCTCTCTGTAAAATGAACACGGTCGTCACTCCCCCACACGCGCTTTCCATCCCAAACAGACTCAAAGGCATGTGACTGAGATAACACACGTAAACGTTTTGAGCTCCATGGAAGAAAGGTGCAACATAAGTGATGTGTTATTCTAGGACCTCATCACACACAGTTGTTGTGTGAAGTTTAGTTTAGATGATTCAGGATTCCCAAAAATCCCACAGATTTCTCAGAAACTACCTCATGCTTCATTCTCTAAGCCAACTGAAAAAAAGGAGCAGAAACAAAACACCCTGCTACACAGGAGGCTTTTAGCAGCTCTGTTTACTCCTCTGACACAAAGCCCTTGTTTATATGTGACAGATGGTAGTACGTGTTTCTCTTCTCTCTCTCTCCCTTCATTTGGTTCCCCTCTGTTTCTTCGTCCCCTCCCCTTTTTCCTTTCCTTCAATCCTTCTCCGCCCCACTCCACTTTTCCTGTATTGACTCAAGGGCCAGGGAGAAGGATAAATGCAAAACAGAAGGCCAAGATCTAAGAGAATGCCTTTGCCCAAGCTGGGTATTTATTCCATCAAGAGAGCACACACAGTCACTTCTTAGTTCACAGCATTCATATTTTAAATGTATTTTTGAAGATAAAGTGACACACCTTTGAAACTGTAGGGGGTTCAGAGCAAACATTAAAACACCCATAAATATTTATGCAGCAGGTTTCCAAGGGCTGCTTTCCAAAAGTAACCATAGTTGGTGCATACACACACACACACACACACACACACACACACACTATTCCAGACCTGGCATTCCAAAGAACCAATTGTAGACCTAACCTCTTACTGAATGTTTATTGCAATAAACATAAGCTATAAACTAGCCTCGAGGTGGACAGTGGAGGACTGCATATGTAAGAGGTTTTTCTGTCATTCTCAGCTGTAGGCAACACAGTTAATCTTCCCAGCTGTTTCTTCTTCTGTAAAATGAAAGTATTGGAAGAGATGGATGGTCTAGAGAGACTTCCCAGCTCTAAACACATCTGATTCTATGAGCAATCACGTCAAGGTTTTTAATGAATTCCCATAAATATAAATCTACCTGACACCCAGATACTTGGTAGGGGAAGGGGAAGGTCAGTTAGAATAGAGGTCACAGCAGTGCTTGAGCAATGTCCAGTGTAGTGGCAGAGGAGAGATGTTAGAGGGAAGGGGAAAGGGGTGAAAATGGTCTTGAGTTCATTAGGGAAATAACCCATCTACAAATAGTGTCAGAGAAGAGGATCGGAGAAGAAAGAACAGGCATAATAGATACCAAGCAGGACTAGGAGGTTGATTTGGCACCTAAGTGGGTGTCTAGGAGAAAATATAGCAAAACATAAAAAAATAAAATTGGTCAAAAGGAAGTGTATGCCTACAGATCTCCCTTTGGTCACCTGAAATTCACTCTTAGGTCCCAAACTCGCTTTAAACAGAACATAATGGCTCTTTACAAAAGGTCTTGACTCCATGCCTTGTTATACACAAGGATAATATCCATCCCCCCAGGGCCACCCCCACCCCCAGACAAGAAAGAGTAAAGACCCATGCTCAAAAAGATGAAGTCACTATTTGAGAAGAAATTGCTACATCTGCAAATCATTAATTCTAGAATTTATTACCAATTAGGACTTTAAATCTCTGCTTACTTTGGCTCCCAGAAACTTGATTTTCACTGAGGGATGGGGAGAGGGGTAGGAGTCATTTGAGACAAGGGAGAATGCCAAGCTTAAAAAGACACACTTCAAATTTAAAAGCAAGCAGGATTTCTCAAGCAAAGCAAGCTTGACCTTCTGGCTCCAAGTAAACAACCCAGCAGATGCCTGCAGGGTTAGCAAAATCAAAGAGGCTGGTGCCACTTAGAAGAGGGTGTCATGGGCCCAGAAGGTGGCTGTGTAACGAGTGGCCAGGCCATAGCATTGCCCAAGGTGGTGGTAGAGCACACACACCAGCTAATTTACATTATTTCAGGGGTTCTTGGTCTTGGTTGACTGTTGGAATCACCTGTGAAGCTTTAAAAACATACTTATGCTTGGGTCACAATGAAGACCAATTAAATCAGAATCTCCAAGGGTGGAGCTTTGGGATCAAAATTGTTCAACTACTCCCCAGGTGATGCTAGCAGCAGGGTTGAGAAACACAGCTTATCTCATTTCATTTTCCCAACAACCCCATGTTCTAGGTACTAAATGCTGGTGATTTAGTGGGGGAGAAAACTGAGGTACAGAGAGAGTAAGTAACTGGTTCAGGGTTCCACAGCTAATAGTAATAATAATAGAATCAAGATTTGAACCCAGAGCTCACACTCTTAATCAACATGCCCTATCGCCTGCCAAGGCTATGGCTCTCAGTTTTCCAGGCCCTAGACCTTCACAGGCTTTTCAAGGCAGAAAATGGGGGATCATATGTTATTTCAAAAATGTCTAATAGAGGGAAGCGGCTGTGGCTCCATCAGTGGGGCTCCCGTTTGCCATGTGGGAGGCCCCGGGTTTGGTTCCCAGGGCCTCCTGGTGGGGACGGGCCCACCCGCCCGCACGGCATGGTTGGCTGACCCAGGGAGCGCGGGCAGCAGGGGGGGGATAGATGAATAAATAAATGAAATCTTTAAAAAAAAAAAAAATGTCTAATAGAAATGAAACATCAACTCCATAATAATGCTAGTATTTTTAGGGGGTCAAGTTTCTTTCTTGCTTAGAATGACCCACAGGGAAAGTGCCCTGACATTTCATGATAATCAGTTCTCATTCATTCACTCAGCGAACATTAATTAAGTGCCAGTTTTCTGCCAAGTCTATAAAATCTATTGCAAAGACAGAGAGGTAAACAGATCATGACATGACAGATGTGCTAGGGCCCTGACAGTGGCAAATATTCCACACTCTAAGAGCCCACAGAAGAGAGCAGGTAGCTACAAGTGACAGTAATTTATTATGCCTTCAGTGAGTGAAAAATGGCAAGGTAAGTTATAAGATAGTATATGCATATTGTTGAATAGGTGGGAGAAAACAGAGTCCCTAAGTGGAAGCAGGGGATAATAAAGTGTTATGAGAAGATTGGGAATACACTCTTCCTGGTCCATAAATATTTAACCCACAGTAGAAAATGCAAATTCCAAACTGGTACCCACAGGAGTGTAGTGAGGGGAGAAGGGGACTAGTTCTCATCTCCATATGGGTGACATTGCCATATAGAAAGGTGGGTATAATGTCATCAGACCTTCTAACTTTTATAGGGAAGCTGAAAGTATGGGTTTTTAAATGCAAGATCTCCCAATTCTTCACGGAAGCATTACCGTATCAAAACTCTATAGACAAAAGAAAATACATCCACACCAGCCCTAGTTTCACCATTGAGAGGTTCTCCCTGCTAGTGCCAAGGATCCCAAAGCAATTGCTCATTCAAATGTGCCCTTCCTCCCTGCAGGTATGCTCATTTATTTTGGGTATGGCATCTGGAACAGCACCCTGGAAATCAGCGCCCGAGAAGAGGCCCTGCACCAAAGCACCTACCAGCGCTACGACGTGGACGACCCCTTCTCAGTGGAAGAGGGTTTCTCCTACGCCACAGAGGGTGAGAGCCAGGAGGACTGGGGCGGGCCGGCCGAAGACAAAGGCTTCTATTACCAACAGATGTCAGATGCGAAGGCAAACAGCCGGACAAGTAGCAAAGCGAAGAGCAAAAGCAAACACAGACAGAACTCAGAGGCCCTGATCGCAAATGATGAATTAGATTACTCTCCAGAGTAGGAGTAAACACACAAGAGGGTGGAAATGATGATAATTTATTTTCAGTAACTTAACCTGTGAGCTAGAATGTGAAAAACTTTTTTGGCTCTCATTTCACAAACCCAGCCTTCCCCAAAGTCAGTCCCCTGTCATAGCCTGTCATTTGCTCCAATTGCTCTTCAGGATAGTCTGGCCAAAGGGTTTAACCTGGGTCTCATAATTGGTCCCCTTGTGAAAAAGTAACAAGAGGCTATAAGAAATTCTTTCTTAGATGCAACCATCAGAGCTGATGGTAGCAAATGTTTCCTAAGCCTTTGCTTTGCTGGTTGAATCTTTTTGCTTCTGATTGAGACCCCAAGAAACAAGGAGCAAACTTCTTGGACCACACCAGGGCTGTAGCTCCTCTGGGAGATGTGCCAAAGCAGGTGGGTGTGTGCCCAAGGCAGCACTGTGACCTCCTGAGACCACAAGGACCAAGCTCTGCTCTCAGCATGTCGGGCTGAGAGTTGCTCCCTAGGCCAGGGTGGGCAGGTGGGTGATGGCATTTCTTTAGCAAGCAACATTTTGTCTGGAAATCTCACAAAACATTCATGGAAAAGACACATGAATCTTGTTATTCACCAAGATACTCAGTCCCCAAACTATTACTTGGGATCCAGCAAAGGTCAGGGACTCTGAGGTCATTTCCCCCAAAGGTTTCAGATTCACCATGAAGCAGTCAAGCAAACCTAGTAATATTGTTAAGAAGCACCATCAAAACTCAACCTAGATGACCAGAAAAATTAAATGGCTATCTCTTGCAGTGAAGGCCAGAAGGGCATTGGAAGAAATTAACTCTCTGTCATGTCTTCTCTTACACCTGGCTCTAAGCTCCTGCCGATTTTCTCAAGAAGGGCAAAGGTGGAGCATGATTTCATGGCCCTAATATGCCTTGAAAAAGTAGGCCATTTGTTTCATAATCAGATAAAAATCTCTACAAGGTGAAGTGACCCAGCCACTGAGATCACATTGCAAGTTCTCTTTTACATTTCTCAAATTATAAATTCCGTGGGTTTTTTGTTTTGTTTTGTTTTTCGTTTTTTTGAGTCCTGCAACCACTTGATTGGTGGGTACTACTCTGAAAACAAAAATGTGGAAGTACAGCTACATAGGTCATTTCATTCCTTGAGATGACATTTCACTTCTGAACCTTATTCCATTGGAAGAGCTCACTTTTAGAGACATGGTTTTCCTGCTGTTTCCCAGAGCAGTTTCATCAAAGCCCAGAGAAATATCAACCCACTAAGGTCTAAATTGGGCCTTAAAAGGGACTCTGAAATAAAGAAATTTTCTCAAAAACAAGATAGACGAGAATTTGCAACAGGCGAAAACACAGACTATAAATTCTACCCTTGGGTTACAGGGATTCCTGTGGCTGCACTGAGATGTGTACACGTGTATTTCACAATTGGGGTCAAACTAAAATCTTTGAGAGAATTTCCTGAAAGAAGGGCAAAATAGTAAATTCCTTACCCTATCTCTCCCAGATCCATTGTTATGCCAAAAGTTGTCCTGAACATTTCTTAACAGTTGAGGCTCATGCCATCTTGGCATGCTTTAGGATTATGGAGAGGAAGCAAAAGTCCATTCTCTCATTCAACAAACACAGAGAATCTACCAAGTGCTAAGCTTTGGGAACGACAGGATGTGTAACATCTGCCCTTGGGGGCTCACAGCCCAGGGGATAAGCAGCACAGGTGCCTGATAAACATAAAACAACTGAAGGTGACAAGTCCTCATGGCTGATACACAGGGGTTCAACTTAATCTAAAATGACCAACTGAAACTGGTTTTTTTAAATATGCTTTTAAATAAATTGCTTTTCACACCCATAGCCTATGTATATCATTAACTCAAATAACTACTATTTTCTAAGTCTTTTTTTAATTCCTCTATATGAAATGTTTAAAAATCTAGTTTTCCAAAGGTCATTTTGTCATTTTAATGTAATGCTTGGCAATGCCATGTCTTCTGTCCCTTAAACTTAACCATCAAAGTACAGTGCCTGGTCTGTGAAATATATCCTTGAGGATTAATTTTAAACTAATTATGAGTAATCTTTGTGAAAATTAAGTTTTGAACTAATTTTAGGACTTCACAAACCTGCTGAGTTTAAATATAATCTGTTAAGTTTGAATATATCTTGATAGATGGAGTGGGACTGTATTCATTAATAATGTTCAAAGAGAAATAGAAGTTCAAAATAAAATGTTAACGTGGGTGTGAGAGCTTCCTTCTACTAGTGAGGTTTGGGTATTGAACTAACAGTAGTTAGTTGGAAGATTTATGCCGTTTCTAGGGCATGAGAAAGCACATGCTTTGGTTAGCACTGTTACTGTTGGACTAGTGCAAATCCTAGGAACCACTTCATTTTAGGAGCCATTCCTCCCAAACAGCACCTGTATAATATTTGAAACTTTGCTCTCTTTATTTCTCCAAAGTTGATAGGATCATCCCCCTAACAATCTTGGTTTGAAAAAAGTCTTAGTAGATAAGACAAAGGATTTTTAAGGAATGCAACACTATTTCCTCATATTCCTCAGTTTCTGTGAGATAGTCCCTGATTTCATGATGCAATTTTCAAATAACACCAATCACTATAAAGACTGTATTAACATTTCCTAAGTGTTTTCTCAAGATCATACTTGTGGATCTATATTAAAAGTAGGATTCCCTTACAAATAGTTACCTTAGAAACTTAACCCCCACCCTTAAATAGAGTCCAAGGAAGACCCAAATTTTAATGATTTCAAGAGCTCTTCCAGCAAGGTTTCAGCAGGTGAATTTATGGTTTGGAGCTAATTCTTTCACTTTTAAAATTTGTATTCTACTGATTTAGTGGCACTCTGTCTCACTTCAAAAGAATTCGAGGCAACTATTAAAACTGTATATAATATAAGAAATTAGGTAAGAACTTGTGGAATAAAAATAGAAAGGATAAGACAAAGCTTAAAGTGTTTAGTGCACAAAATGCCAGAGCCTTGATATAGATTGCTAAATGTGCCAGTGAGGGGGCACCTTGGAAAATGATAGAATGGGGTCATGACAGGAGGAAGTACTCCTGCGTAAGAAGAACAAATCTTTTCCTATGAGAGTGGAGCCCAAGAGATAAACTTCAAACTTAGTTTTTACCAGCTAGCCTGAGCCTGGCATCATATAGATGGTCAACAAATATCTCACGATTGAATGAGCAAATGAATGACTCAGAGGAAAGTGAAATATCATTTATCCAATAATTATTTGAGGAGTGCCTATTAATGTTGTGGCATATATCTATACAATAAAATACAAATCTAGCTCTTAAGAAATAGGGAAAATAGGATATATAAATAAAGAATAATGAAGATGACAAAGTGAGAGGAGAGAGTTATAATGTGTTGTGGATATTCACATATGGAAAAGAACCTCAACTTGAGGTTTTACTCAGTTTCAGTGCAAGTTCACTTTGAACTAGTGAAAGGAACTGAATCATAAAATGTTAAGAATCCAGTCCTTCTTAGTAGCAACTTCATAGCTAAACGAATGCTTAAAAAATGCTCATGTTGAGCCTGTTTAAATCAACAGGGAAGAAGTTATTGAATTTAATGTAGCCATCCTTCTCTCTATGGTCAGGACATAAACCCAGTGATTTTTAGGAATCAAAATGTAAAGTCCTTCAAAGAAATGTCTTTCCCTGATTCTTCTGTAAAGAGTCAATAAATTTCACATCCTTTAAATCATGCTGTTGGAGATCTACAAAGGGCTACCTCTTCTCTGCATTATAAATGGAAGCTGCACGTTTACATGAGTTTGAGAACTCGCCTAAAACACTAGAGGAAATTGCTGTCCCTTTTCCACCAAGTTTTTCCAGGGGTCCAAAACGTCAGTGGGAAATCCACTGAGTTTCAGCCACAGGTTTACCTAATTTTCTATCTCAGATTAGAATGTCTTATTGGGTGGAGAAATCAGAAACCAGGAAATGTGTCCTGGCAGAGCTGGGGTCTGGTCATAGAGTCCAGGTGGCAGGTAACAGTCCACTCTTGGATTTAAACCTTCCGGTTAGTGAGCAGACCAGAAATAGCCTTAATTTCCTATACCGGGTGGGGAAAAAGAGAGGGAACGAAGTCAACACGCAACTCCAAAGTTTGCCACTAGGGCTGCGTCATGACGCACCATTTACAGGCATCTTGGAACAAGACTTGTAAGGAGGGTGTTTCTATCCAAAATTTTCTCTGAGCTTGTTTCCCCTGAAATCTCACAAAAACATTCATGGAAAAGACACAGTTTACCTACTTGGAAACTTTAGAGTCCCTAAGAGAGAGAAGCACCAGCAGGCAGCCCATGGTTTGTGATTAAACAATACCCAACCGCAAAAGCAGCTTCCCTAGCTGCATGCTCCATCGCAAACAGGAACCACAGTGTTGTTTCACAAAGTTTACTTTGTATCCCTCATTTGAAGCCATGGTGGGTAGCAAAAAGCCTCTCTCGTGTCCATAGGTAGTCTTATGTCATACTTTTATTTTCTCCAAGACTTAGGAGAGTTTGTTTTGTTTTCCTCCTCAGGACCATCTTCCTTTCTAAAACGTTCTACTCTTCTTGCCCTACTTAAGACTTTCATCATTCTAAACTACCTAGGCAGTTGCCTTTTGCAGAAATCACTTCTCTCAGATAATGAAATTTTCTTTTTTAGGACTTAAATCCCCAAGGGGATTAGTGGAAGGTTTGAAGTCCATCAAAAGTAAACATATATTCTGAAAGATAAACCAAAATAGTGTTAGAAATCACTAAACGGTTCTATACACGCATGGAATTACACAATCCATATAGGACTTTCACAAAGACAGATTTGGACTTCAAGTCTTTGGAAAGCAGATAGCTCTAATTTCTTGCCCTTTGAGAACAATCAGTACATTTTAGAACACATAAGGAAAGAAAATGGCTTTGTTTTTTTTTTTTTTTTTTTAAAGATTTTATTTATTTATTCATTTATCCCCCCTTTGCTGCTTGTGCTCGCTGGGTCAGCTAACCACGCCATGCGGGCGGGCTTGCCTTCACCAGGAGGCCCCGGGTTCGGTTCCTGGGGCCTCCCATATGGTAAACAGGAGCCCTACTGATTGAGCCACAGCCACTTCCCAGAAAATGGCTTTGTATTAGAATTAGGAAACTGGGGCAGCCTGGATTTTTACCTTATGGAATCCTTCTGTGCATTTTTTTTTCCCATTAAGCTTTCAGGACGTTGACCTTGGTAACACTAGCTAAAAGGAATTGTGTGTCCTGTGAATTTCCCAGGAAGTGCAGACTTTAAAGGATTATGTCCATTTTGACGATGGGATGAGAATCAATAAATAACTCCTATCGATTTGCCTTGTCAGTTATTGATACCCTTGCCTCAAGCACTCACACACCTGAAGGCAACAATTCCCACTGGAAATCATAAACCCCCACTTTCCAAAGCAAGGGCACTGTTAAGGTTATGATGGCACCTAAATACCTCACTGTCTGGGCTGATAGAAGAGGCTGCACGTTTTTAAGAGAGCAGCTGTGGTCCATCTTCATCCCATGTAGTTCCCACCATCGGGTGACAGGACCTTTCCTCACTGTGGAAAAGAAACGTTGTTTAATTCATATCCAAAGTTATAAGTACGGATTGTAAATTTTACTAACTTGTCTCATTTGTGTTTGGTCCTTGAGAAGTACAACGCATTTTGCAGATGGTAATACCTGGTGTTGTTCTCTGCTATTCTTTTTTTTTTTTTTTTTGGGGGGGGGGTATGAAATTGCTGTATTTGTTAAAGTTTGTTCGTTTTGTGGTTTTTAATTCCCATTGGTGCACTGTACAATGGGGCGTTGTGGTGTATTGTGAAGAAAGAAATAATATCCAGATATGTTATGGAGTGTGTTTTATTTTCAAATGACTGTGGTATTGACAATATATTGATTTTCAAGATATTAAGGGAAAATTCTAAATTTATCAAAATGTGTATATTTTAATAAATGCATTAAGCTTTACTGTGTGCCTTTAAATTTAAAAGTGGGTTTATAACGAAAGTCAGAAACAAAAGTGCCTTACTATAAAATATCAATAGTAATGTAAAATTTTTACAAAGGAGACTACAAAGAAAGGAAGGAAGGAAGGAAGAAAAAGCTTTCCCATATACATTTTGTTAAAATTAACCAGTACCTGAAGTCAGGTACATTTTTCCATTTTACAGGGGAGATGAATAAGTGATTTTTACCTTAAGTGCTTCAATTGTCCTTGGTAGAAAAGCCAGATAAATGAGTTCATTCTGGAATTAATTGCATTATTGTGGAAAATTCTTTTTCAGAATAAAAATATTTTTAATTACAGCTAATCGGCTATTAAAATTTTAAAAATTTTAAGAAAGTCAGTGCCATATTACCTTTTTAAAATTTACTTTACATCCATGAGGAGAACAAAAACGTTTCATTTTAGAGGACTCTCAGGAAAACCTGAAGCAGTTCATTCTCCATCTGTCCTTTTCTCCTAAGAAGGACTCAGGGCTCCATCTGGACCTACACCTTCCTTATCTTATTTCCAGGACCAGCTCCCAGTGACAGCAACACACCTCCTCCTCCCTCAGCACCATCTTGTGTTTAACACAAGAGCTTTCAAGTCAATGCCCCCGTTTGTTTAAGCCAAAGTGGAGGAGCATTACTTGCCTAAAGTCCATACCCAATTGCAATAGCATTATAGTGTTTTAATTTGTTTTCCTTTTTCGATGGGACAGGGAGTGACATTTGAGAAAAAGGTAGAATGGTACAGCAGGACCACAAAATTTCCCCAGATGCAAAGAAACTGCTGTGTCTTTACTCCCTGCAATTCATTGATATTCCTTGCAAAAGTCCATCTCCCCAAGTGGCGGCATAGAGAAAACCTTTAAAGGTATTTGTTTACGGAATCACAGACTCTTCCAATTTAGTCTCTATTACATGATTGAGTCTTATTTATTTATTTATTTATTTATTTATTTATTTATTTATTGAGAGCAAAGTTTTTTATTTGTTCATTTCTTGCACTTGAAATATTCTTCTATGACATCCTTGGCCTGAGATTCTTTGCCATAGTCCTTAACAACCACACAACTGCAAGCGACTACTTTACGGGGTTTCCCCTCTCTGTCGATTTTACAGAGGCCTACCCATTCACCTAGTTTTTTGTTGTCCTCAACCTTAATTAGGTTGATTTGGTGCTCAGCACCAAGGGCCTCCACCAGCTTGACATACTTGGGGCATCACAGTTGGATGCAAGCACACAAAGATGGGCTTGGCACTTGTCTAAGGCTTTGGCAGCTTCTCAGATTCCACGTGCTAGGCCATCGTGAAGGAGGGTGGTTTTTAGCACCTCTTGTAATGCAGTGTTAACGTCCATTACACCTCCAGCAACAATGCCTTCCTTGGCCATGGCGATGGATTACCCCGTAGAGCCAAATCTTGAAATCACCTGAGCTTCCGCCTCCGCCTAACTCCGAGGCAGGAGGGAAAAAGCTGAGTCTCTTTTAGATAAATGCTTAGTCTTTTAGATTTCCTCCCTCTCCCTTGCTTCTATCCAAAATGGCACCTGGGTACAGAGCTTTCATGAGCTCATAATGTGTGGGGCTAGAGTGAGTGGGGAGAGCTTGGGGGTACAAGTGAGAACTAAGGTTCTCAGGACTCCTAATAGACACTGCTACAGACTGGCTCCCAGCTCTGCTCCCTGGACAGGTGACCACTGGAGATGACCTGGCCCATCTAGTCATGTGGCCTTCACGGTGACATTCACTTCCAAAATCCACAGGCCTGGAATTGAACTCATCTTGAAGTTCCTGCACACTAACACCTCTTCATTCGAACTCCAGGTCTTTGCTGGTACACTGACCCCTCAGCACATCCACTTTAGAATCCATAGCCTGTCACCTGGAGATCTGGGGACCCAGGAGCACCACCTCAGCCTCAATAATCCAACCACTTCCTTCATTACTGATACATGATCATTTATGGGCTCTGCTCATTGAGGCGTTAAAGCCGGTGGTGTGCTGCAGCCTGCTCCTGAGAACAGAAGTTATGTGAGCCAGTTGTTAAATACAGCCATTATTTAAAAGTAAATTCTACAAACCTACAGTGAAATTAATTATATTAAAAACAAAGGTAATAAACACTCAAAACTTATCATGTTTTAATTATTCTCCTGCATTTTACTATTATCTATTTCCTTGAGTTTACTTAAGACTTTTCATCTCTGTATGAAGAAACTACCACACCTCTTCCCAGCTCTTTGTTCAGTCAATTCACATGGGTAGCTTGAAATCAGCCATGGTGGTAGTATTTGCACCACAGAAATTGGCAAAGACTACAAAGCAGGGCTCCCCGACCCCAGAGAGCCGATTGTTTAAAATTTCCTCTCTAGCCACACCTGGGAAAGACCACTAACCTGGCAAGTGTTTTCAGGCTCTCTCACAATGGTCACACCCCCATTCAAAGGGGGAAAGCCTAGACAAGCATTTTTGCCCTCTTCATCCTGCCTCTATTTCCCTTCCCCTCCCCACCACCCAGTAGGACCAGCAGGGGCTGACTTTCCAATCTTCTTCTTCCCATCTGAAAAGATTCCCCTACATATTATCCTCCTTCCTGGGGCAATCAGCCCTGATTCAGTCTTGCTAGTGAAAGGTTGTCCTCTATAAACCATGGAAGAAATTATAAATAGTGTCCATCAAGAGTCAAAGGACAACCTGGAACTAGGGATTAACAGTCACAAATAACTGATTACTATTCCAAAATACAAACTCATTACATGGGTTCTAAAATTAAAAGATTGAGTATCAAAGCTGCTCTTAGAGGCATCTTCTACTTTGGCCATAACACAAAACCGTTCAAAAAAATTAAATACTTCATTAGAAATTTAAGAGATCCCCATATCCCAAGCATTAAATTGACACTCTTCTGCATTCTATTTCCAGTTATCAGCAGTTCACTGACTGGCAAAGTTCCCTTCCTCTTCTTTGCACACATGCATGTCTTCTCCTACCTGAGGATGTCCTTCCATTCTCAATTGGCCTCAATCATATCTAATGCAGCAAAACTCTCAGTTGTTATTACTGCAATCTGGAAATCTGAATTCTTCAGACTTTTATTACATGTGTGTATGAGCCTGATGCCTACTGCCCCACTGAAGCCATTTAGTTTTTTCAGGAAGGGATGAGCTATTTGTAAGTCAGTTACCCAATGAGATAAGTACTGTGGCAGACTTCCCTTTAGAGAAGGGAAATACAAATGATTTGTGACTCTAATTAACTTCAAACACAGCAACAGGAATGCAATTTGGAACAGAATCTAAAGAGGAAATAGTCCATCAATTCAATTCTGGTAGCACTAAGATTGTGATTGAATTTCCTTCCGAGGGGAGACACTCCTCACGGGGTGGGGGTTGGGAGGAGGTAGGGGGGTTTCCTGGCAATGGAGTTTCCCTATTCTGTGAAGGTCTGTTTCCATAGGAGCCCCTTTAAAGTATTGGAAATAAGTTCAACATACAATGTCTTGAAATTCATCACCCAGCCTTGTCCGACTTTACTGTGAAGGTGGAGATTGGGTTAACCCAATCATGGTGAAAAGAGCAGGGCAAGCAAGCTCTATCCTATTTATTCCCTGATGGCTGAAATTCCTCCATTGGAAACAAATCTGACATTCCTCAATAAGAAAGCCATCTTTAAATGCCTTCACAGTTAACTCTCGCTGTAAGAAGGAACATGGCATCTTAACCCATCCACGCTGAGATAGAAATGACTTATTATCAGAAAGCAGGTTTTCACAAGTTATGAAGAAAGATGACAATGCCCCTGGGTGCCTGTAGGGGCTTGGGGGAGCCACAGGAAGGTGAGGATGAGGTACTCAAGATACATTTGGCCTCATTCACTTCACATCCTTGCCAGAGCTAGCAGGCCCGAAGACACCATAAACCTGCCCTGAAGTGAAAGCCCCAAGGATTGTTCTCAGGGACGAGATGGCTGGTGGGGTGCACGGAGCCTTGGACTGCAAGGAAGGCCCATACCCCAGTCCTGGAGCTCCACAGCTGGCTGGGTAAATGCGGGCAAGCCACTACCTGTTTCCACATCTATAAACAAGAAGGTGACCAGTGATGTTGAACTTCCCAGGTGACAGCCATGCGGGCAGAGGACACATCTCTCTTGCTTCCCCCTGCATCCTACCACCTATTGCAGAGCCTGGGATGCAGGAGACAGTCAAGAAACAATTGTTGAGGGAATGAATGAATAGAAGTGGAAGTTTCCCTCAATATCCAGAGGCTACCACTATGTTTTTGCCAAAGTGGAAAATAATTTGAATAATTCTATTTAAATATTCAACAGTTCACCTCTCTGAAAAATTTTAGATCCTTTAAATCACATTTAGAAATTGATCTTAAGAAAATAAATAATCTGAGATGTGGTCAAATGTTTATGCCAAAGGATATATCTATAATTACAGGAGAAAAATCCAAAAAAAAAAAAAAATGAAATTAAGCTAATGCCCCAAACTGGACATTGGTTGAATAAATTATAGTGTAACTGTAGAACTCAATACTGTACAGCCATTTAGAAATATGTTTCAAAGAATATTTAATGACATGGGAAATCTTCATTAGTTAGTGTTTGATTTTATTTTTTTGTTGTTGTGTTTTTTTTTTTTAACAATTTATTGAAGTATATCACTCATACATGAACTTACATAAACTATAAATGTTCAGTAAACATTGTAAACTTACAAAACAAGCATGCACAACATCATACAAGGCTCCCACACATTGCCCCATCACAAATACTTTGCATGGTTGTGAAACATTTGTTAAATTATGATAGAGCGTCATCAAAGTATTACTGCTAACTGTAGTCCATATCTTACTCCCTTATACTTTTTTTTTTTTTTTGGCTTAATTAATTTATTTATTTACTTTTATCCATTTTACCCCTAACCCCATTTTTGCTTTTTTGTGTGTCCATTCACTGGACAACTCTCTGTGTCCATTTTCTGCCCTCTCTTCTCATCCTTCTCCTCCTGTCTTCACTGGGATTCGATACTCGGAAACTCCGATGTGGCAGAGAGGCATCCTACTGCCTGTGCCACCTTAGTTCCTGGTTTTTCGGCATGTCTTGTCTTGGCTCTCCCTTGTGTTACTCTCCTGTGACATCATCATCTTGCTGTATGGCTCACGGGGCCTGGTGGCGCACCTGCACATGGAGCCTGACAGCACACCCACGTGTGAGGCCTGGGAGGCTCACCCACTCGCGGGGCCTTGGGGGCTCACCCACTTGTGGGGCCTGGCGGCACACCCACGCATGGGGGCTTGTGGCACATCTGTGCTTGGGGCCTGGAGGGCTCACCTGTGCATGGGGCCTGGTGGCCCATGTGCCTTCTATATATTTTTCTTTTTTTAATTTTTACCGGGAGGTCCCGGGGGTCAAACCCAGGTCCCTCCATATGAGAGACGGACGCCCAACCATTTGAGACACATCCGTCTCCCTGCTATATCTCTTAAGGTTGACCAAAGATACCTAGAGTTACAGTCTTTTCCCATACAGGATGTTCATATAATAAATCAGGCTTAGTTTATCACCAGCATTCTAAAAACCAGACCTGGGGAGAAAAACTAGGTCTGGAGACACATGCATGGTTTCTAATATAGCAAATGTTTAGCCACCCTGATTATCACAAAATCAGGACAGCGAGAACATTTGCACTAGTGTTTGATTTTAAAAGTAGGATGCAAAGATTATATATAGTCTTTGGTTTTGAAAATATATGTATTTGATGTATGCATAGGAAAAAAACTTAGAAGAAGATATACAAAGTATTAACTTATTACCTCTGAGAAGTCTGATTTGGGGTGGTTTTCCATTTCCTATCTGTAATCCATTTTCTTCTTTATACTGTTTGTTTTTCCAAATATTCCTCAAAACATAATTTACTTTTAAAATCAAAAATAAAATGTAATTAAGCTTTATTTCCTTTGACACAATGTCCTTTTCGAACATTTGCATGTTCTAAATTACCATTTAGAGGGCATCCGCAACTCTCCCTGACCAGTGACCCCAATAATAAAAGCTAACCTCCTTCAGAGCCAAGCCATAGACAACCACTCTCTTTACATTGGCGCATATAAGTTTAGGATGTTTAGGAGAGGGCTCCATACTCAAATGGAGTTCATTAGCTTAGATATTTGGCTCACATATAAATACCAATGTTAATTCGTTCCTGACCTCAAGGATATCAGAAAGACATACAATTTTAAAAGACAATCGCATGTATTTGTGTATTTACTTGTAAATATGCAGCTTAATTCTTCTACGAGTAAAATCTGTGTCAATATTCCCTTGTGTTGTCTTGGGATTACTGCCTGTCACATATCAGATGATCAACAGTTATTTGTTAAATAAGATTGAAAAGAATTACATCCACATCTGCCCAAAAAAATAATAATTTTCCAAATGTACACTTGTTCATGATTTATAAATTAAGTATATTTTTCACTAGGGTCATTCCTCTACTTAAAATTTCTAGTGGATCCCTATTGCCAGCAGAACCTCCCTTCACAGCCTGCATCCCATCAATCTCTCCACTCCCATGTCCCCCAAATGGCCTATATTCTGAACTTGCCAAAATCCTCAGTGCTTCTTAAGCACATTCTCCTGTCCATGTGTCTCTTTGAATATCCTTCATCCCCTTGTCCACTCAGCAACTTCTATTCATCCTTCAACGTCTTCTCAAATGTACATCCTCTCTTTGGCTTTCCTAACTTTACCCTCTGTCCTACCCATGCCTCACCCAACCACCTGATCCCATAGCATTCTTTGTATAAACAGATATGGCATTTCACATGTTGAATACAGATTTTTGTTTATATGCCTCTCTGCCCATATATCTCCAAAAAGGTATAAAAATGAAAATCTTAGACCCTTTATTTTTCAAAAACTTTAAAATCTGAAATGTAAGAACAAAATTAAGCCTTGTATTCAATATCTACTCAATATAATTATATTATATGGTATGGATTTTATTGAGTCACATATCATCAGATCCTCCTTCTGTGGTCGATGGTCTCATGGGTCTCCCAGGTCTCCTGAGGACAGAGGCTCCTCTTCAATGAGAAGGACAACAGGCCATCCCCACTCTTTCATACGAGATTTGATATTTTATAGTGTACAAATACCCACGTAAGTGGATTAACACATTGTATTATCTGTTTTGAACTAAATTAAACTCACAAGTAAACAAATCATTTTAAAAGACTCCTGCAAAGAAACCACTAAAATAGCCATAGTAGCAAAAACAGTGAGGACAGAAAAGTACAACATTCTAAAGGAAGTGATCGAAATGGTTAATTTTTTTTAACTATATAGTTAAGTTAAAGTAGAATTTTATTCAATACTTGGGAGAGAAGGAGTGGCTGTAAAAATCTATAGTACTATCCAGGGAGTTGCTAGTTATCTCATAGCAAAGTACTTAGTTTAAAGAAATTACTTAGGGAGGCGGATGTGGCTCAAGCAATTGTGCTCCCATCTACCATATAGGAGGTTCAGGGTTCGATTCCCAAGGCCTCCTGGTGAAAGGTGAGCTGGCCCACGCAGAATGCTGGTGCAGCAAGATGACACAACAAAAAGAGACACAGAGGACAGACAATAAGAGATGCAGCAGACCAGGGAGCTGAGGTAGTGCAAGAGATTGCATGCCTCTCTCCCACTCTGGAAAGTTCTGGGATTGGTTCCCAGTGCCTCCTAAAGAGAAGAAGAGCAGGCACAGAAGAACAGACAGAGAGCAGAAGCAAGTGCAAAACAAGGGGTGGGGGGAATAAATGAATAAATCTTAAAAATAAAAATAAAAAAATTACTTAACTCATTCCATTTTCTTTTATAAAACGAAAAAACGAAAAGTGTTCCATTTTTGCTGACCTTTTCTGTGATAACAAGTGATGATTGGTAATTTTTTACCTAGCAAGAATATAAGAACAAAATAAGCACTGTTAATTGGTGATCTTGTAACTATTCATGAGAAAGAAATTGCTTTCCTAAGGAAATGTGTGCTATAAAGAGACCATTTTGAAAAGGGATATTTGGAAATGTATGTCATTTTACTACTGAAAATAATGCATATCATCTATAAAAACTGACAGACTGTATATATAGAAAACTTGACACTTTTAAACTTGATTAAGAAATCTGGAAAATGAAGAGTCTATATGGGTTTTCAAAACATTTTCTAGGAATATTAAAATGCAAATATTCTGATTAGTTTTCAAGAACAACTGAAAAACATGAAGAAAGATGGAGAACTACTACCAATTTTTTTATTAGAGAAGTTGTGGGTTTACAGAACAATCATGCATAAAATACATTCCCATATACCACCCTGTTATTAACACCTTGCATGGGTGTGGTATATTTGTTACAACTGATGAAAGCACATTTTTGTAATTGTCTATGGTTTAACTTATGGTTCCGTTTGTGTTCTGCAGTTCCATGAAAATTTTTTTAATTTTTAATGCAAGTTTTAATACAAATCTTTTCAAAATTGGTAGAAGAGGTTGACACAAGTATATAATGATTAGGAAGACAGTGAGGGATGTGCTGCTTCTGTGTGGTTCTATGTATTCATATGCACTATCTTTTTTCAGCCTAAGAAGTCATTAAAATCAAGTAGCAAAGTAAACTAAACTAAGACATAATTCAGTTGTGCTATTGAAATTAAGTTAGTATCAGAGTAAACCACATTGTTGTTGATTTAAGATGTTAAATTTAAGCCCCATGATAACCACAAAGAAAATATCAGAGAATATATGAATTCATAGAGACAGAAAGTAGAGTACAGTTTACCAGGGGTGGGAGGCAGGGAAAATGGGGATTTAATGCAAAATGAGTGTAGGGTTTCTGTTTGGGGGGAAGGAAAAGTTCTAGTAATAGATGGTGGTGAGGGTACTGCAACGTTGTGAATGTGATTAATCCCACTGAATGGTATGCTTGGGAGGGGTTGGGATGGGGAGATTTATGTTGTATATATGTTTCCACAATTTGAAAAAAGAAAGAGAAATTAAAGAAATAATGACAGTTAAATGCAATACATGATACTGGATGGGATCTAAAAATGAAGGAGAAAGTCTCAAAAGGACATTATTGGGACATAAGAAAAAATTGAAATATAGAATTTAATCTTTATATCAATGTTAAATTTATTAAACTTGATAACTGCACTTAAGGTGATTACATAAGTGAATGTCTTTGTTCAATGGAAATATACCTGGAAGTATTACATATTCAGAGAGCATGATGCGTGCAGCCTGCTTTCAAATGTTCAGAAAATGGACAGGTAAATCATAGATAGATATAGATATAGATACAAATACAGATATATAGATAGATGATAGATGATGAACGATAGAATGATACATCAAAGATGGAAAAATGTTAAACTCGGTGGGTCTGAGTATCTGGGGGGTGGGGATATGTTGAAATTCTCATTATGTGGCTTTGTATTATTTTTGCCACTGTCCTATCTATAAGTTTGAAATTATTTCAAAATAAAAAGTTTTTTAAAATAAATAAATAGGAGCTCAAGCGGTTGAGTGCCTGCTTCCCATGTACAAGGTCCTGGGTTCAACCCCCAGTACCTCCTAAAAACAAAAACAAACAAACAAATGAAAAAACCAACTCTCATTGGGGAGTGTATGTAGCTCAGTGGTTGAGCTCCTGCTTCCCATCTACAAGGTCCTGGTTCAATTCCCGGTACCTTCTAAAATAAACAAATAATTTTATAAACAAACTGAACTAAGAATCAGACATTTTAAGGCTTTTCTCGCCAATATTAGTGAAGTAGTTTCAAACTCATCCCTCCCACTAAAATAGCATTACTAATAAAAAAAGAAGAAAAAGGTTTTGCACCATTAATAACTAATAAAAAATAAATTTTAAAAGTTCTTTTGGAGTAATGAAAATGTTCTAAAATTGACTAAGATGATGACAGCACAACTCTAATGAAAATGAGAACCACTGAGTGTACATATTGAATGGATTGTAGAAAATACAGGATGTATAACACAGGGAATCCAGTGGTGGAAGATGGACTGTGGTTAACAGGAAAAATGTGAGAACATTCTCTTGTGAACTATAACAAATGTATAAGACTAATACAGGGTGTTAATAATCAGGTAGGTTGAGGGGAAAATACACTGAATGTAAGATATGGGTTATAGTTAGTAATATTTTGGCAATGCTATTTCATAGTTTGTAACAAATGTTTCACAACAATGCAAGGTGTTGGAGGTAGGGTGATGTATGGGAGTCCTGTATGATGGTATACATGTTTGTTTTGTAAGTTCACAACTTTTACTATGTACTTATTGTTTATGTATGTTCATGTATGAATGATATACATCAATAATTTTTTTTTTTTTTAAAGTTACTTCAGTCAGGCCCTGCGAGTAGGTGCGCCATCAAGCCCCGTGAGCAGGTGCACCGCCAGGCCCCGCAAGCGGGTGACCCCCCAGGCTCCCCACACGGGCGCACTGTCAGGCCCCACCGAGCCACGCAGCAAGATGATGACATAACAGGAGAGTGACACAAGGGAGAGCCAAGATAAGATGCACCGAAAAACCAGGAACTAATGTGGTGCAGGCAGTAGGATGCCTCTCTCCCACATCGGAGTTTCCTGGGATCAAATCCCAGTGAAGACAGGAGAAAAAGGATGAGAAGAGAAGGCAGGAAATGGACACAGAGATTGCCCAGCAAATGGACACAAAAACAGCAAACATGGGGGGTAGGGGAGGTAAAAATGGATAAAAGAAAATAAATAAATCTTTAAAAATAAATTAATTAATTAAATTTAGTTTTAAAAAGATGCCAAAAAAAAATAGGGAAGCAGATGTAGCTCAAGAAATTTGGCACCCACCTACCACATGGGAGGTCCCAGGTTCAGTTCCCAGTGTCTCTTAAAGAAGACGAGCAAGACAGTGAGCTGATGCAACAAGGTGACACAATGAAGAGACACAACGAGCAGAGGTGGCTCAAGCGATTGGGTGCCTCCCTCCCATGTGGGAGGTCCCAGGTTTGGTTCCCAGTGCCTCATGAGCAGACAACGAACGGATACAGAGAGCAGACAGCAAGCACAAACAATGGGGGCGGGGGTGAACAATAAATAAGAAATCTTTTAAAAAAAGCAAAACAGAAATTGGAGGTGGGGTTATATGGATGCAAAAATGTTTACAGAACCCCTTCCACCAGAGCAGAATCTCAGGGGTGGCTGTAGGGTCCCACAAAGGGCTTTGAAGACCTTCCTCATGGGTAGTGTCTTTGGGCTTCACTTACGTTTTGACTGATTAAAACATTGCCAACACTGCTTTCTTATTCCTTGCATTTCCCTGGCAGGCATTTGCGAGACTCTATGCTTTAACCTTATGCTGATACTTTGCTTTAGGTGCCCCTCCCCTTACCAGCAGCCTTCTGACCCAACTGCAGTGCCCTGTGTTTCAACAGGATTTTCACCCATGTCATTGCAAAGATGTTCATGGTTCTTTGGAAAATAAAGCAGCTTATATTATCATTTAAAAATTGAGAAAAAAAGTTACTTCATCTTTTTCTTACTCTTTTAAAATGTTTTTGTGTATATTTTATAATGTCCATAATGTATTAGTACAATTGTACATGTATATATAGTGTTTAAATAAATAAACATGCATATGTACACTTGTAGGTGGAGGAGATAATGAACAAGTTTGTGGAATTAACAAAATCTTTTTATCAGCTTTCCTGGCACAAATATAAAAATTCCCATGAATCCTTAAGGTCTATTTACTTTGTAATAATCAAAGGGAAAGAAATCCTCTCTAAAATTTTTGATGGCCTAGAATTTAAACGACCCTACTGGGCAAAAGATAATAATGAGGAGTTACATCTCCAGCTGAGAAAGTATATTAGAGAGGAATTATATCTTGAAGTTTAGTGGCTTTTTCTGGCAAACTCTCAAGATCTGATCATTAAATAAATACGCTTGACCAAACAAAGGCACGTTGTAGTCTCTTCCATAAGAACACAGTAATTTGAATTCATAAAAATGATGAAATTCTTCTGTTTCCAGAAAATGTCTAGCCAGTTGTTGAAAAGAACATAGGGGTCAATTAGAGACATTTTTATCACTTATTATGATATAGCAATTTCGTGCTTTGAAAATGAGATTGAAACATGTTTTGTTTTCTCCCCGCAAATTCTGTGGAGATTCTGTTTAGATTAGAAGATGGATGTATTTGAAACTAACTCATTTGTTGCTGTGCCCAGAGCTCCAACCACCCGCAAAATATTTAACCAATCTTCTTAGGTAAAATTTATAACTCAAAGTTGCTCTTTTTCAGGTTCTGGGATGCATTTAATGACCTAATGAGATGAGGTGAGCAAACTTGTTGGCAACCAAATGAACTTTGATGGGACAAAGCAACCAGCTCACAGGAGACAATTTGAGGACAAATAAAATAGGAAAAACTTCTTTCACCATGGGCGATCAACATATAGAACTCATTAACTCCAAGTAACAGTATTGGTTGATACATAAGTTGTTTCAAGGAGGGATCAGGTAGATTCATGGAGAATAACTGTCTAACAGGTTATTAAATGAAAGTTAAATTTGTTCTCCCCATCAGGAACACTGTAGCTACATCAGCCTGATAAAGTACTCATACTTTTGTTTTAATCATGCCATCAGAAATTCCAAAGCCTGATATACAGAGGGTGTCTTTGATTACTTCCCAGATCTTGGCATGCCCCACTCTCCTTGGTCAGAAAGGGAAAGTACATGACTAAGAAATCAGAACCCTGGCTCTCTTTCTTTTCCATTCCGAAGCTAAACATTTTTCTAAAGAAAATCAAGGCCCTTCCTTCCTTCTGGAGGCCTTCCAGGATTAAGAGCGGCTCAGAAAGACTTCCAGAATATAGGTTACCAGGGGATGGGCTAGTGGTAGGGCCTAGGGAATGAAGGCTCAAAAATCTACAGAGTTTCTATTTGGGATGATGGAAAAGTTTGGGTAATGGATGGTGGTGATGGCAGCACAGCACTGTGGGTGTAATTAACAGCACTAGATTACATATTTGAATGTGGTTAAAGAGGGAAATTTTAGGTTGTATATATGTTACTAGGATAAGTTTTTTTAAAAATCATGGGACTATACACACAAACAGTGAACCCTTAAGTTAAGCCATGGACTACAGTTAATAGTACATTTATAAAAAACATGCTTTCGGTAATCTAAGCACCTCTTAAAATATATGTATATTTTATATATATATAACATTTTTGTAAGCAAATACACATATATGCATATATATTTATATATCATTTTGCAAATGTTTGTATGTATTGTGAGAATTTTGATTT
>JAKSZT010053887.1:60256234-60315230 GCA_026826555.1 Tolypeutes matacus
AAAAAAAAAAAAAAAAAAAAAAAAAAAAAAAAAAAAACATGCTTTCATCATTGTAACAAATATACCACACCAATGCAAGGTGTTGGTGGTGGGGTGGTATATGGGAATCCTGTATTTCATGTATGATTGTTGTATAAACCCACAACTTATCTAATTAAAAAAAAAAAAAAAAACATGGGGGAAGGAACCTCTTGACCTGGGTGCACTTTTCTCCTTTTATTTTCAAGTTTTAAGCCAAAACTGGTTAACTTCAAAAGGGCTCTGTGCAAAAATCATAACATTGTTCTTGTAAGGAAGACTTATTGAATGATTGGTATTTCGAGGGTTTTCCAGCCCAATGATTTCTGTGATAAAAACCAAGTGTACTCACTCATTTTTGGCATTTTGTTTGAAAAACAAATCCACAGTATCAACACTGTCCACCCCCAGCCTTATGGGCATTGGGAATTGCTAACAAGTGGTGACCACAGTGGATCATATCTACCAAAAAGCTTTCTCATGTGACTTTACTTTTTACATACAGATTGTGATCTCTGCCATTAACTGGGACTTCAAAGGCTGTGAAAGAGTCTACTTCCTTCCATAGCTAATCACCATTATTTCCTGTAAATGTGCTTGTGGAGCAGTGGAGAATATGAGTCTACATTTCCTCTTTCCATAGGTACAAATATCTAATAGAGCTTGTACTGCAGAGAAGGTAGAGTTCCCTTTATTTTCCAGTTGGCTAGAGATAACAGATCCCTTTCTAAGAATATCTATTTTGAAGACTAACAGGTCCAGAATTTAACCTATCCCTACACTAACACTCTCCCACTCCCCACTTTGTGTGTGAGTGTGTGTGCGTGTGATAAACTAAAATTTGTCATTTTAACCATTTTTATTGTACAATTCAGTGACATTAATTACATTTACAATGCTGTGCTACCACCACCAACATCCATTTCCAAAACCCTTTCATCATCCCAAACAGAAACTCTGTACCCATTAAGCAATAACTCCCCAGCTCCCTCTTCCCCAGCCCCTCCTAACCTCTACTCTACTTCTGTCTCTATAAATTTGCTTAGTTTATATATTTCATATGAGTGGAATCACACAATATTTACCTTTTTGTGTCCAGCTTATTTCACTTAGCATAATGTTTTCAAATTTCATCCACCTTGTAGCATATATCAGAACTTCATTTCTTTTAATGGCTGAATAATATTCCGTTGTATATATATACCATATTCTGTTTATCCATTCTTCAGTCGTTAGACACAGGTTGCTTCAACCTTTTGGCAATTGTGAATGATGCTGCTATGAACAATGATGTACAAGTATCTGTTCAAGTTCCTGTTTTCAATCCTTTGGAGCATAATCCTAGGAATGAAATTGTCATGTGGTAGTTTTATGTTTAACTTTTTGAGAAGCCCCCAAACAGTTTTCCACAGTGACTGCACCATTTTACATTCCCACCAGCAATGCGCAAGGGTTCCACTTTCTCCACATTCTCACCAGCTGTTTTAGTTTGCTAAAAACTGGTGGAATCAATATACCAGAAATGGGTTGGCTTTAACAAGTGGGCTTATTAGGTTAAAAGCTCACAGTTCTGAGGCCATGAAAGTGTCGAAATCAAGACATCATCAGAGATGCTTTCTCACTGAGCTGCAGCTGTGGGCGATCAGGCACATGACAGGGTACAATGGCGGCTCTGCCAGTCTCCGCCTTCTCCTCCGGCTCACTTTCTCCCCAAGCTGCAGTTGTGGGCAATCAGGCACATGGGGCATCCACTCATCTCTCCCCTCTCCTCCGGGCCTCATTGCTTTTGGATTCTGACTAAAGTGGCTTCAGTCGGCTCCAAGGGGCCTTCTCTCTCAGCTTCTGGGTTCCTCTGCAGCCTTCTTTCTGTGTCTATGGCTTTATAGTCCTCCATTTACAAAGGACTCCAGTAAAAAGATTAAGACCCACCCTGAATGCGAATATTCTCGCTGACCTGATTTTGTGATAATCAGGGTAGGCTAAACATTCGCTATATTAGAAACCATGCATGTGTCCCCAGACCTAGTTTTTCTCCCTAGGTCTGGATTTTAGAATGCTGGTGATAAACTAAGCCTGATTTATTATATGACCATCCTGTATGGGAAATGACTGTAACTTTGGGTATCTTTGGTCAACCTTAAGAGATATAGCAGGGGGACAGATGTGGCTCAGGTGGTTGGGTATCTGTCTCCCATATGGAGGGGCCTGGGTTCAATCCCCAGGACCTCCCGGTAAAAATAAAGAAAAAAGAGAAGTGTGGAGGTGTGTGGGCCACCAGGCCCCGTGGGCGGGTGTACCACCAGACCCCGCAAGCAGGTGTGCCATCAGGCCCCATCCATGGGTGTGCTGTCAGGCCTCCGCATGGGTGCACCACCAGGCCCCACTGCCAGGCCCCATCCGTGGTTACACCGTCAGGCCCCATGAGCCACGCAGCAAGATGATGACATAACAGGAGAGTGACAAAAAGGAGAGCCAAGACGAGACACAACGAAAAGCCAGGAATTAAGGTGGCGCAGGTGGTAGGATGCCTCCCTCCCACATTAGAGATTCTGAGGATCAAATCCTGGTGAAGATGGGGAGTGGCATGAGAGGAGAGTGCATGAGGCAGACATGGGGAGTTGCCCAGCGGATGGACAAAGAAACAGCAAAAACGGGGTGGGGTGTGAAAATGGATGAAAGTAAATAAATAAATCCTTAAAAAATGTATAGGGAAGGAAGATATGGACTAGTTAGTAGTACTACTTTGACGATGCTCTTTCATGATTTGTTAACAAGTGTTTCACAACAAGGCAGGATGTTTGTGGGGGGGTGATGTGTGGGAGTCCTGTTTGATGTTATGCATGTTTGTTTTGTAAGTTCACAATGCTTACTGAACACTTATAGTTTATGTATTTTCATGTATGAATGATATACTTCAATAAATTGTTTAAAAAGAAAAAAAAAAAAAAAAAAGACCCACCCTGAGTACACAATCTAATCAAAGGCCCATAATTGAAGTAATTCAGTCAAAATATCCCACCTACAAGAGGTTTATATGCACAGAAATGGATTGGCTTTAAGAACAAGATCTTCTGAGATCCACCAACCTCAAACTGTCACTTCAACACTTGTTACTTTCCATTTTTTTTAAATAATAGCCACCCCAGTAAGTGTGAATACGCTAACATATTTAATTGGGAGAGTATTTATGTTATAGAATCTTATGCCAATTCTGAGCCTGTCCTTTTATTAACTGATTTTCCATAATAATTCATTCTACTTGCTTAGGGAGTAAATTCTACTTGAAGTAGAGTGGTTAATTCCTCAGGCTCTACAGCCTGATTGTAAGAGTTATAATCCCAGTTATGAAACCATGGGCAGTTTACTTAACCTCTTGTTCCTGTTTTCTCATCTGTAAAATGGCTATACTGATAGCACCTAATTCATGAGGTGGTTGTGAGGATTAAATGAATAAATACATGTATGGTGAATTCTACATTAGTTATCATTATGGTAAGTTAAATTACCTCTCTTTAATATGCTGTGGGAAAAGATGTATACTGTTTGATGTTTTCATTCTACTCTATTTTGTTAAACATAACTTGGTTGCATTTCATAAACTTCAGGTATGCGGTAACAGTATAAGAACTGTCCTAACTTTAGAAGACATGGGTTCAAATCTTGCTCTTGCTACTTAGTAGCTATGTGGCCTTGGTTTATTACTTCATTTGCCTGAGTCCCAATTTCCTCACCTGGAAAAAAAGGGATGATACTATCCTCATAGAATTATTAGCAGGTGTGGAGTAGGCTACAAGTTTCCCTTAAAATCGATTCTCCTTTTCCTCCATACTTGATCAAAAGTTTACCTGGGCACATAACTAGCTAGAATAAAGACCAGAGTCAGCCCTACAGACATACAATCCTCATGGTTGCATATGCTCCATGGTCAGAAGAGCCCCCACACTTAGTTTAATGTTCTGCGGTTGCCATCTTACCATTCTTAATAATTTCACCCTTGCACTTGTCTTACATAAGTAAAGTCCGATGGGACAATGGGGCATTTGCGTAAGCAGAAAGGATACATGCATTATGCATGTTTACCATTCCTTGACACCCCATTTGCATATAGCATTCATGATGCCCCATAAGCACAGAATTCCAGAGGACCCATGATGGGTGGGAATTCAGCAAGACTCAAAGTAAGTTCAAGGTGTAAGAATGTTGCATCTATGACTGAGTAACCAGAGGCACTGATAATTCCAAAAGTCCACACTTTCCATTCAAACCAGAACTTTCTTCAAACACAAAAAAGGCAATGGCATTCTAAAAACCATTAGTGGTTAAGGATCTCTATCATGTCCTTTCCTACTCATGTTACCTCCCTGTGTTAGCCACCTACTTACACTGGAAATGACAGAGAATGAAAAGATAGAGCAATCCACAGCTGCTTTGCCTTTCAGTCCTTCCTTATTCATCTGTAAGTGGAAGGTGAAGATTGTTGGTAGAATATCCAAGTGTCAAGAAGTGAAGTAAAATCAGCTGAGTTAGTTTTGTGTGACCTTTCCATTGTCTTAGTAAGAACAAAATACATACGCACATATGACCTATCAAATACTAATTGTGTAATTTCAGTGTTTCTGCTTTCAAGTTAAATGCTCTTATAATTGCATTTAAAACTCACAATGGACAACATAAAGAAGAACAGTAAAATTCATGGTAATAATTTAATATTTTAATTTTATTTTGTTAGAACAACATTAAATAGCAAATAAATTTACACAGCAAATAACAAAGCGAAAGACAACAGAAAAAGGAAAAAGGTTTATATTTTATTATCTTCAGTGGTGCTTGTTTCCTGCTTTTTGAATAAGGGACTCCAAATTTTCATTTTGCACTGGTTCCCTCAAATTAAGTAGTTGGACCTGAGAAAAGACTGCCTTTGCCTTCTCTTGCAGCCAGGTGTGGCCATGTGACTGTCTTCAAGCAGAGTCTGTTGGCAGCATTAGGGAAGTTTTCTAGGAGAAAGTGGGAATGGACATTTGCCATTCCTCTCCAAGCCTTTCTCCACCTGCAGTGTAGATTATGCCATCTTGGGCTGTGACTTCAAGAGCCACTTTTTAGGGCTGGGGAAGCTGCGAGTTGAGAGGACTCAGAGTCCTGGGGACTTTGAGGCAGAAACACCACACTAGCCGTGGACTAGCATGCCAGGTTTCTGCATTTCGTGAAATGGATTTTGTGAAATGACTCGTGATAGTGTGTAGCTGATATTAGTCACTTGGTAAATGTCTAGGGCTTTCTGGTTTGTTTGTCTGTTTGTTTTTTTTCAATCAGCTAAGAAATGAAATATTATTCTTCCTATTTTTTCATTGGGACAGCTCAGTATCCCCAAGCCGTGTCCAATCCCCAGCATGGGGATATTTGCTTCTGTTCTCCACTTTACTCTGTTAACTGTACCTGATTACTCATTTTATGAACGTCAGCTCCACCTGACTTAGCTATGTTTTATTGCACTTATAATAGAAGCTGAGCTCTGACACCTGGAGAGGGAGTTTTTAAATCACTCAGACAAGCAAAAAATTGACCCCTTCAAGTAAATTTCAGCCCCAAGAAGAACCAGTGTGCCACGCTGAAGTTCTCAGTGGAACAGTCCACAGAAGCCTGGAGAAGGCACTTCTCTGCCAATTCCTCATTATTTTGCTCAAAGTTAAATCCATAGGCTTTACAAAGTTTAGGGACTGGCTGACTTTCAATATCCATAAAAAAAAAGCACAAAGCTAGGGGAATATAGTTAAAGGCATATAGTGAAAGTCTATATGCCTTTATACATCACCAATTTTGTAATTGCTTATCTTTAATCTGTGCAGTGATGTGCTTTTGCTAGTATTTTATTTTCATCTCTATCTTTCTAAAGTAGATTAAAGATGACATTAATGATAAGAAGCTAATAGCATCATTATTCAAGATGTGCTGACTACTACTAGACCGTGATTTATTTAAAGGCTAGGACTATCTTTGTGTTTCTATTTTATATCTGATGGCTAATGCATTCCTGACACAGAGCAAGTGCTCATTAAAACTTTGCTTAATTAATTAGCTAATTAACAAAGGAATCAATGAATGAGTAAATAAATAATATGATTCTAACTGATGCTCATAAAACCCATTTTAAGACTACCAAAGGTTTAAGAGTTTGTGAATTTTTGAATAATATACAAGATTTCAAATCTTAATAAAATATCAGTACAAACTAAGGAAGCCCAGATCTAAAAGCAAAGCACAGCCATGAATTATGAAGCTGGCATCATACCCTGAAGGCCTATTTATTCAGAATTCCCTTCTGTCTGAGCAGCAGACCAAATGAAGGAGATGGTTCTCTATATGCTGCTTTTTAAAAATCAAGTTACACAACTATATGTCAGAGTTTTTGTTTAAAATAAAAATGACCAAGAATGTATTCAAAAGAAATTAATAGTGGTAGTCTAGTGATGAATGATGGGTAAATTTTAATTTTCTTATTTGTATTTTTCCACCAATGTTCACATTTTCTATACTGAATGCATATTACTCAATAGCTGTGTGGTTTAGGTAAATTACATAACTTCCTATGCCTTAAGGGTAGTGCAACTTTGTGAATGTGATTAATGTTACTGAATGGTATGCATAGGAGTGGTTGAGATGGGAAAGTTTATGTTGTATATGTCTCCACAAGTTTTTTAAAAAGTGACTAAAGAGGGAGGCGGCTGTGGCTCAATCAGTGGGGCTCCTGTTTACCATGTGGGAGGCCCTGGGTTCGGTTCCCAAGGCCTCCTGGTGGGGGCAGGCCCGCCCACGCGGCGTGGTTGGCTGACCCAGAGAGCGCAGGCAGCAGGGGGGGGATGAATGAATAAATAAATAAAATCTTTAAAAAAAAAAAAAAAAGTGACTAAAGAGACAATGACAATTAAATGCAATCCATGATTCTGCAATGGAACTAATAATAAAGGAGAAAAGTTCAAAGGCCACTACTGGGACATACAAAATAAATTGGTGTATATTCTGTAAGCTTTATATTAATGTTAAATTGCTTGAACTTGTTAATTATACCTAAGATAGTTATATAAGTGAATATCTTTGTTCTCAGGAAATGTGCATGGACATATAAAGTGTTCACGGAGCATGATGTGTACAACTTACTCTCGAATGTTTAGATGATAGATGATAAATGATAGAAGATAGATAGATAGATAGATAGATAGATAGATAGATAGATAGATAGATATAGATTAGATCCATCGATGGATGGATGAATGGATGGATGGATGGATGGATGGATGGATGGATGGATGGATGGAAAGACAGACAGATGGATAGAATGATAACGTAAATGTGGCAAAATATTAAAATTGGATATCTGGCAGAGTCAGATGTGTGTTGGAGTTCTCTGTATGGGTTTTGTATTATTTTTGCAGCTATCCTTTAAGTTTGAAATTATTTCAGAATCAAAAGTTTTTTTAGGGGTCGGATGTGGCTCAACTGGTTGGGCGTCCGTCTCCCATATGGAGGGACCCGGGTTCGATCCCTGGGACCTCCCGGTAAAAAAAAAAAAAAAAAGTTTTTTTAAAAAGATTAAATGTGTTAGCAAAAAAAGTGCTAGGACTATCCTGGCACAGTGTAAGCTCTCAACAAATGTTAACTATTTATATTATTATTTTTTTACAATCAGGAGAAAACGTGACTTTTAAAAATTAAAGCTACCAGGCAAATTCCAGAAGCCAGATTCGTAGAATCAACAAGGATATGAGTTCAAAAGAGGACAGGGATGGCCTTGGGCACCAACCTGGTAGCCATGATATTGATATGAGCAGGTTTTACTGCCTGAGCTCCATGCCTAAAAGCCAGGCTAAAAGGTACGGAGAAGCCCCTTCTCTGCAGAGGCTGCCAAGTTCTATGGACCCAGGACTCGTGGCTGCTAGTGCACACACACAGTTTTGAAAGACTGCGGTTGACACATTTCTTTTTCCCTCATTCACCCAATAGACTCCCAGGTCTTCGTTACACAGACCTGTTCTCAGGCAAGGGAAGAATATAGTCTTTCACAATTAAGGGGCCAAGGACTGATACAGCTTAATGTATGGTCCTGAAGAACTGGGTAGTGGTGTACTGGCAACTGTTTATCAACTCGCCATGGACGTGGGAGAAGGGAGACCGCTGACTGGAAGCATTTGCTGATTTCTGTGGTATAAAGACCCCCCACCATGGCTGATATCAAGCTACCAACTTGACATCAACTGGCTCACAGAATTCCTGAAAATTTAACAAGTGGCTTTCATGAGCCAGTACTGGTTGGCTCCAGCATACCACTGGATGTTAATATTTTAACGAGGACCAAAACCTTCAGGCCAACAGAATGATTCTATGCCATTATCATTGGCCAGGGAGGCTGCAGAATTATTTCCAAGGGCAAAGAAGCATTTCAGTATCTTACATGAAAAATACATCACTTATGGGCATAGGCATAAGGACGGCCTGTGGGTCAGCAGGGCAGAGACCTCCAGGGCCTGCTGTTGGGCATGAGCGGAGGACCAGAGCAGGGATTCCTCTGAGAGCTGGCCAGAAATGCAGAATCTCAGGCTCCACCTGACCAGAATCTGCATTTTAATAAGATCCCCAGGTGATCCGTATGCATATTCCAGTTTGAAAAGCACTGCTGTCTATAACATAAGAGAAATACCTGTGTTCATTTAAAAAAGCCCCAGACTGTTAGAATTGGGTGATCTTTTCTATTTGAAAGGTAATTCCAATGTAAAGAGTAAGCAATTCTTACCTTTCACCATCCTCTAGAAATGGCCTAACATTTCCACATTTTCCATTTCAACAATGGGTCATGGAGCAGTGACAATTCCCTCCATCTTCATTCCCTCCCCCTGCCACAGGACCACAAAGCCCGAGCTCTGAGATTCTGCTTGAGGTAGAGCAATATAGATTCCTCAAGAGCTGCTATTGAAGCCATAAGCAGCATGTGCCAACGTCCCGCCCACAATCCTCGTTCAGTCTCCGTTAAGCTGCACATCTGGCTGTCACACACTCTTTTGTGGGGCCATCTCAATGGCAGCACTGATGCTGCCTTTCCCCGGGGCCAGCCCCACAGTGGCTTCCCTGTCTTTCTAGCATGTGATGTCATGAGCATGAATGTCCTGCCAAACATTTAAGATGTTGCAGTTCACATTGTGTACATTGTATAGAAAAACACTGACACGCAGATTAAAAAAAAAAAAAAAACTGGCCAATACAACCAAACCTTGTTCTATTGTTACCCCAAACCACCAATTCAGCACAAACATGTAACTTGTATTCTTTAAGCACATAATCTTCTCTTTTTGTTGCTGTTGTTGTAACTTGCATCCTGAGATAAAGAGATTCCCTTGAAACATTCTTTGCTCTAATTTCGTTTCTATCAAATTCTTGGAAAGCATGAGCAGGACTGATTCATTTTCGAATCAAAGATCTCCACCTGGTCACTTCACAATAGGGCAAAGAGAGGGGAAAATAAGCTTGGCATAACTCTCACAATCCTCTTACCTCTGAGGACCATCCAAGAAGGAACTGGGAAAGGTATTCACTGCACTACAGAAACAGTATTCACTGGTTCTCAGAGTGTGGTATGGGGACCAGCTCATCAGAATCACTGGTGGTGCTCAATAAACATGCACATTCTTGCGTCCCAACCCAGGCCTACTGAGCCATCTCTAGGGATGAAGAGGGAGAATCTGCATTTTAAGTGACTCCCTAGTGATTCTTAAATTGGAGAACCAGGGCTTTAGAGTTAGAGAGACTTAAATCCAATTCCAGTTCTACACAGTGACAATATGAGCTTGGCAAATAACCTAAACTCTACATCTCATATTCCTCGTCTATAAAATGGGGATTGTGGGGAGGGTTAAATGTATGAAGTGCCTGGCACAGTCTCAACCACATGAATTCCCCTTTCCCTGTATTTAGGTGGAGGGCTTTGGAGCTGCCATTTTACAGGCTATTAGGAGTCAATGCATTCACCTAGGTGAGGATATTTTCTGTTACAGTCATTGCCAAGTTCTGAAGGAGTTCCACTAAGAGTAGATAAAATGATTAAGACCAGATCCTTCTTTATGGTTACTGGGAAGAACCTTTTGTTCTCCAGCTGTACTAGCCACATGTGGCTACTGAACACTTGAAATGTGGCTAGTCCAAAAGGAGATATGCAGTAAGTGCAAAATACACACTGGATCCCAAAGAGTATAAAAAGAAAGAAAGAGAAAAGGGAAGGGGCGGGGGGGAGGGAAGGAGGGAAGGAAGGAGGTAATAAAATATCCCCATTAATACTTGATGACATGCTGAAATGATACTATTTTGGGTCTATTGGGTTAAATAAAATATATATTGTTAAAATTAATTTACTCATTTTTGCCTTTTTTAAATGTGGCTACTAGAAAATCTCTAATTACTTACATGTATCACACTATATTTTTATCAGACTGTGTTGTTCTAGAGAAACGGCCACCCCTCCCTCCCTCAAAGTGATTAAAAAAAAGTAACACTGGAGTTAATACCTGCAAAATGTGGTTCCCTAATTAACCGATCAATGGTCAACTAGGAGACCTTTGGGATCCTCTTCTTATGCTGCAAGGAAAAGTGGGGCTCACAGAGCACACCCCCTCACGCAAGAAAGCCAGTGGCATCCCCAGGAGAGGAGCTACATGAGTGCGTAAATATGCCCCAGAAGAGGAAGGGAGAATTCCTCGAGGCTCCTTCTGATTCAAGCTAGTGGCTGTGCAGAGGAGAGGGAATGCTCCATTCGTGTTCACAATTGTTTTACCTTAAAAGGTTTGTGTAAAGTAGGGAGGTGCCTCCCATATAATCACATAACTTGTGTCCTTACAAAAACTGTAGCATAGGGAAGCGGCTGTGGCTCAATCAGTAGGGCTCCCGTTTACCATATGGGAGGCCCCGGGTTCGGTTCCCGGGGCCTCCTGGTGAAGGCAAGCCCGCCCGCACGGCGTGGTTAGCTGACCCAGCGAGCACAAGCAGCAAGGGGGGGATAAATGAATAAATAAATAAAATCTTTAAAAAAAAAAAAAAAAAAAAAAAAAAAAACTGTAGCATAGCTAAGTAAATATTTTGGTCAACATGAAGGTTGCATTTTCTGCATAAATAATTTAGAAAAAGTCTCCACCAGGGTATAATCACCTAATGTCTGCAAAATGACTAGACCAAATGAGTATTTCCAAAGAGGAAATGTTTGCCAATTATTACACTTTCATCTGATAAAATTAGTATTTGGAAAAAAATGTCTACAAAAACAGACTGCAATCTGTTTTCTTAGGGAAGACCCATAATTTGACAGTTTCTGAAATAGAAAACAAATAAAAATCAACTCAATGTTTCTTTGTCCAGAATCTCTAAACATCTACATACATATGTTTGAACTAAATGCATTTAGATATTATTACCTAAAAATGGGTTTGTTTTATACTTTCCTTGACATTAAGCCAATTCATTTACTGTTTCAAAGTAGATGAAGGAGTCTGCATAATTCTTGGAACTTGGTTTCTGATCACTGCCCATTCATACATGACTTAAAAGACTTAAAGATGCTATAAAGTCACTCTACTTGGTAAACCTAGAGCACATCTAGATTATACTTTTATGACCACAAATTACCACCACAATATAATAAATAAAATATAACTTTTTTAATTATTCAGGGGAGTACAGAATGACTTGTACTTGAATTACTGACCAGGGTCCCTATAAATTACTGGTAGAGATGAATGAAATTTTTAAAAATCAATAGATGATATCTCTGGTTGCAACAGAAGATTGAAGGCTAGTTTTGCAGTCTGTTATTTTATTGCACAGTTTTCACTTAAAGAACAAAATGCACCATCAGTGTTGGGAGAGTTTGGGGTCTCAGATACTGATATATCATCAGTGTTTACACCCGTAAAGCCAAATTCAACAGTACAATTTATGTTAAGCAAAGTTCTTCAGGATGGCTAGCAGAATGAAAATGGAGAGACAGGGAAAAAGCTTTAAAAAGGTATTATGTTGAAGTACATGCAAGTACAAGATTTAAAATTATATCATACAAACCTAGAAATCAAAAATGTTTTGTAGAATGTCAGTTAAGTTACACTCACTTGCACTGTTACTTAGCATAGAACTAAAGTGTATTTGGTTCACTTCCTTCATACTGATGAACTGAGAATTTCAGGAAAACCATAGTTATAAAAATGATCAATCTTGAAAAAGTATGTACAGAAAAATGTAAAATTACAAACTAAAAAATATCCCCACCCCTTGCCCTCAACTTACAAAAGTGAAACTTTCTCATGGAGAGAAAGTGCCACGATTCCTGTCCCTCCCTCACCCCCTGTCCGCAATTCTTTCTTTTTTCTATCACTTATCACTAAATGACCTTGGGGCTGAAGCAGAGGGAGAGAGCAGAGAGACATCTTTATGAGGCTCCCATTGTCATCTGTAACAGTTTGAAAAGTGTCTTTTATTTCTCTCCCCCACCCTGACTCAGGGAAGTTTGAAAGACATTTAAAATTTAAAAAGAGAGAAACAAAAAATACATATATTTTTAATGAAGACCAAAGGAATGCCCAAGGAAAGCACTAAGAGTGGGCAAAACCATGAGAAAAAATGTGTGGGCATTATCTGAGCTACAGATTTCTTTTAAGGCAACAAAGGGAGGTGGGAGTGGTCGGTTACAACTATAAAATGCCAGGCAGGGTGCTTTTCTAGACCTCTGGCTTTGGAGCCTGGCAGAGGAGTGGGCTTTCACCCCACTGCGGCAAACAACGCCAGGGCCGCAGGCCTGGCATTTACAGTACCTCCACAGGCAGCCTGGCAGCTCCCTTATACATGGGCACTCTTGGCGTGAGTGGGGGAGCTGGAGCCTGAAGAGTAGTAGAAACGGTTTTCACCAAATGCCTGGGCATCTCCAGCGCAGCAGACGATGACACAGCCACCCACGAGGCACATCACAGCTCCAATCCAGCCTGCATACAGCGAATAGCCAAAGCTCACGATGGTGGTCTCTTGGTGGGCACACACAGGGAACCAGATGGTGGCGACAAGAGCGCAGAGAGCTGGGGAGACATGGAGAAGGCTGTGACTTGGGCAGGTTCCCATTCCCTCCATATGCACACGCCCTCAGCCCCCAACCAACCCCATAACTCTAGGCACACAGCTCTGCTACCTCAGCAACCTGAACCTACAGAATAAACTGATCCAAAGTTCGTGTCAAGCTGATAGGTCCTTATTTTTGCAGTGGGTGACAAGAAACAAAAGAACTCCAATGAAGAAAACCTAGAAATAGATGATTTAGATCCAAAAAAAATGTGTTTGTACTTATTTGTATACCTTGACTTCATAGTATCAATACTTATAATCCTATTATTAAATTTACCTAATTGTATTATAATTATCTCTTTTCATGTCTCTCTCCCATTCCAGACTATGAGTTCTTTGAAGGCTGGGTCTCTGTCTTTCTGTGTTTGTAAACTCAGTGTTTAGCTTGGTATATAGTATGTGCTCAATGTACATAGCTTGAACGACTGAATGACTTGAACTGTCCAGAGATGAGAAACAAGACAATTCCTACCTCAACTTTCCACTTTATTTTTTCAATCTGGTCAATTCACATCACAAAAACTTGAAACTATAAAAACTCTTTCTGTAGTGAATACAGCTAGACAAATGGAGTATCAGACAAGGGTAAAAGTTTGTGTTATGCTGTTCAAAATCACAAAATCCCAGCATACAAATAAGCAATCCTTGGAATAAAAGAATGGTCCCAATCCAGGTTTTTATGATGATATTTCTTGTAATGGGTCACAGTGAAGGAACTTTATGGTCTTACCCCAAACAATCTAAATTTCAGGCTTAGTTTAGATTTATAGAATGAGATAAGGAATGGCCTCTATATCATTTAGTGCTTCCCCTCCTTCTAGCAAAGTAAAAAAAAAAGGGGGGGGGGGGCAGACAGGAGCCTATAAAGACTTTTTAAAATTTCTTAAACCTTTAGACCAGCACTGTCAAATAACTTAGCCATGAACTACTCAGGACTATTGATCATTTGACAAGAGGCTAGTTAGATTGAGGAAATGAATTTTGAATTGCAATTAACTTTAATTTTAATTTTAATAGCCACATATGTGGTTCTTGACTACTATACTAGACAGTATAGCTCCAGAGAAAGTAATTCCATAACTTCCTTTGGTATCATCGGATTCCTCACAACTACAAACAGGAAAGAAAGTTTAGGAAAAGCTTTAAGATGGGATGGCAGAGTAAAGTGAGAAGACTTTTTAAAAAAAAAAAAAAAGATGAGACATTAAAAGAAAAAAAATAGACATTCCCAATTATTAGCTATAAAACCTTCTTGAAAAAGTTCAAGACATGGTATTGCAATGCCGGTCTGTTGTCTGCCTGCTGGTGCCCTTGTCACTTTCAACTAAGCAAGCACATTCTGACTTCTACTCAGAGTTAGTGGTCTTCTAACTCACCCTTTGTGCCCACAGAAAAGAAGTAACAATCTTTTCCACAAACATCTGCATTAAACTCTAACTGCCCCTTACATTACTTTTAAACTAGAGAAAAGATTTGAGTCTTCCCATCTTGAGAGACCTTTTAAATGATCTCATTACATTTTTGTAGTTTGTAACATAGGTTTTTGTTCATAATGGACCAATCCCACCCCCACAACTGAGGTATAGCTACACACAGATGGATCCCTAAAAAATTATTGATCCCAAATGGAAGTCAGAAAAAAGAAAGTGAATTTGGGGGGCTTGAATTGCCACGGTTAACGTTCTAACAGCCTAAATTCACTCCACTAATAGCGAACTATTCACATAGTTAAGGAGTTTGTGCAGCTTGTCTAAGAAGCTAAAAATCTATCCATCCTGGCCTTGGGTCTTTATACAGTGCATCCCTTATTTGAGAAAAAAGGGATGTTGAAAGTATTGCCATCAGAGAGGTATTGTGATACAAGGAGAGGGCCCTGGCATATTTAAGAAATTAGTAACTATTAGGTAAGTAGCAAACTAACTGGCTCCCTCTTTGTGCAGCTTGGTTTCCTGCACATAGAGCTAGGATAGAGTGGCTCATGAAGAGGACATCCTAGGACAGGAGGCCAGGGCTGCCACCTTCAGCTCTGCCACAGAAGGGGAGAGGACATGCACTGGACAAAAAGGGCCTAGCGTCCAAGTCCACAACCTTTAAGGGCAGGAGCAGGCTTATCATCTCGGCACTCCCAGTCCCCAGCTGCCTTCCCAGCATGGTAAGACAGAGCAGAACAGCAGAGCAGGCCTTCCGAGCAAATGTGCCAGGTTCAGGCACCAGCTGCTGCAGCCTCAATGCCTGGCCCCGGCTCCCCAGCCTGTGCTGCTCCTTTTGAAAAAGGCTTGAGGAAGGAAGCCACCACTGCTGGGTTGGCCCATGGCTGGTGGGAGTGCATACGAGCAGGAGGGAGATGAAGGGGCTTTGGGGAATGGAATGACAGGAACCGAGAGAAGACTATGTGGGGCAGTTCCCAGGGCCCCATTTTCCTTAAGGAATCAGCACAGTCATGCCAGCTTCTGTAATATTTTATATGAGATACCATGAGAAGGTCCTCTTCTAGAGTGTTCCAGTCAGAGAGAACTGCTTTACATTCACCACAGCAACGCATGATCCAGCTACATTTCTCCCAAACCCCACGAGTAAGCATCTGTTCTGCCACGGCAAGAAAAGCAACCTAGCAAGCGCTTCCTAAACCCCAGGCTTGTTTAGAGGAAGAAGGTAGAGAGTGAAAAGCTGAATTCTATGGGAAAAAAAGATTTAATTCCTAAGCAATTGGTTTGGATTTGGTTCAATCCAACTGATCTTTCCCATAAAAATTTAACTAGTTTTAAAACATTTTATTGTTCAAATTAAGTATTCTATTTTTCAAGTATTTTGTACTCCCCACATCTCATGTAAACCTAACCAACTTTCAGATTTGGTTTAGATTTTATAGAATGAGATAAGAAATTGCCTCTAAATATCATTTAGTTCTTCCCCCCTTTCTAAGAAAAGTGACAAAATAAGGTCACCTTCAAATGGGGAATGAATCAGGCTCAATATTCCAAGTCTTGTTTGTAAGTGTTTTGAGGATCTTGTTAGATTTTATTCCAATATAATTCATTAGAAAAAGGGAAAGCATTCATATAATGAACTTCATAGGACAGACGAGTGAATGGCTAGATGGACAGATAGAGGGAAAGATGGATGGACAGATGGATGGGTGGATGGATGGATGGATGAAAGGTAGCCTCATTTCCGTTCTACTTTCCACTTCATACATGCCAAAATTAACTTCCAAAATCATAAAACCTTAATATCACTGTTCATGATTTATCTCATTAAGGACTTCCCTCTTTTATAAGCCATGTAAAAACAAAGCAAATGAATGTCAGCAAGATCTTTATTTCCTGGTAGATAAATAAACCCTAGGTAGAATTCCTGTGGCTCTCAAAGATGAACCACATCAAAACCACTAAAAAATAAGAAAAAAAAAAAAAAAAACACTAAAAAATGACAGACTGCCACACAACAGGAAGGGAAATGAGAGGTTCACTGAAAATGGTAACCTTCAATTGAACTCAGAATGAAGAATATTTGATACTAAAAAAGGGAAAATTTATTCCATTTCAGCAATGGTTTGAAGAAAGAGATATGTTTTGACCAGTAAAGTTAAAAATGCAAGTCAAATCATTACTTATCTAAAAAATGTGAAATATTACTAGAACTGGCAATAATGTTTGGCATCTTAAAGACCTAGGATAAGGGCCTGATAGATGTATTTCTCTGGAGACAATAAGAAAAAGTTTGTAATGATTATCTCCATTATTTGGAGGAAATAAATGAAATTGTTTCTCTAAAAAGCACAGTTACCTATAAAGAAAATTGAAGACAAAAGGAAATTTCATTCCTTTTCTTTTTTTATGTCATTTAGAATTTATTTTTAAATTAAGTCTCTAAAAACAAGACAGGATAATTTTTTTTTTTTTTTTTTTTTTAAAGATTTTATTTATTTATTCATTTATCCCCCCCTTGCTGCTTGTGCTCGCTGGGTCAGCTAACCACGCCGTGCGGGCGGGCTTGCCTTCACCAGGAGGCCCCGGGAACCGAACCCGGGACCTCCCATATGGTAAACAGGAGCCCTACTGATTAAGCCACAGCCGCTTCCCAGGATAATTTTAATACTCGGGATTTTCAGTCTGTTCTCCTATTCTGTCTTCAGAAGATACAATAGTTAACTACACAAGGGGGAAAAAATCTTCCATTTTTCACTGGGGATTAGAAAGTGAACTGTGAAGCTATTCTTAGGCAAAAAAAAAAAAAAAAGAAGAAGAAGAAGAAGACACAGAAGGAGAGAAGAAACTTCACTGTGTGGATATAGATTCATCTAGCCTTTGTCCTCTCACAAGGAGAAATCATTGCTCTTCATAAAATCATTTGCCCCTTTTGAGAACAAGTTTCAAATGTAATGCCATGTGTTTCTTACCTGATAAGAATACAACCCTATTAAAAACTAACAATGATCTTGATGTAACCAAACCCTGAAAATATTTGGGAAGGCAATTTTAAAGTAACGATATATAAAGCTTTCAATCTCTTTTAGCATTAGATCACACATGATAATGCATGGAGTTAAATAAATGTGACCAAGTTAAATACAACTGTTTGGTTCTGTTTGGGTTTTGAAGTAAAAACTTAGAAAAACAGACACGTGCACACACAAAGAGGCAGTGGAAGACAGAAGATGGCCAGACACTGATATTTCTTCCTTCTTCCAATAAACACCTCTTTTTCTGGGCTTTGTCACTTTCAGTACTAGGCACTGAAAGGCCTTTTAGAAAGCATCTTTTCTAGCACAAAGCTGTATTTTCAGCAAACCAGCTTAAATTACACTAATGGCTTATATTAATAATACTGGGGAAAGTCCTCTGTGATAGTATATCTGAGATTATGGAGAAGCATATAGATAAAACAGATTGCCCATGAATTGATCATTGTTGAGAATGAGTTTGGGTTCATGGAGGTTAATTACACTATTTTTCCTACTTTTGTGTATGTTTGAAATTTTCCACAATAAAAATTTTTCAAAATTCCTCTTTCATTTAACAACTTTACAATGTGTTGAACATTGTCTTCTAAAAGCAATACTATTATAACATACCATCTAAATAGGCATTAGCTTTAGTGAAAAAGCAACAGCCAGTTAACTCAAGGCAACAAGTCATGACATTTCTAACTAGCTGTTGGTTGGAGTCTTATTTATCTGTAGTTTCCTTAACATTTGAAACTAGAAATTTTTTCATTTTCCTTTTTCTCATTTGTCATTCTTTAAAATTTTGACTTAAGAAAACACAGCTGCCAGAGGACATACTCCTCTTACACAATGACCTTTTTTTGTTTTGTTTTGTTTGGGTTTTTTTGTTTGTTTGTTTGTTTACAATGACTTTTATAAACCTGAATATTTACAACAACCATGTGATCAATGGAATATTTGAGTACAGTATTTTCCTAGCAGGCTTTCAAATGTTATTTTCCTTTATTTCTATTCCATATATCATTATATCTGCTTTCCTTTAAGCTTTTTAAAAATCAGTCTCATGGTCGTTTGTTCATTTTTAAAAATATCACAGAATTTAGAGACGGCAGGGACCTGAGAAAGCAGCTAGTCCCCCCAGTTTTACTGATGAAGCCATTTGAAACTGCAACCATACTAAGATGCCATGCCCTTTCCACAACCCATATGAAATGTGACTTAGAGTTGAGACTTCTTTTCTAACTATTCTCCTACTGGTCCTGGGCTTAAGGATGCCACAGCTTATTCCACCCCTCAGGGATTCCCCTTCCCGGAGACAAACACCATTTGTCCCACAATTTACACACAACCTTTATTTTATCACAACTTCATTATTAACCTGTAAGTTCCAAGTTAAAATAACTTTCTCCACTACAAATAGGGTTCTTGGGGCCAGCTTTTTAAAAAGCAAAAGGAGGAGAGAATGAAAGGATTCTACAAAGGAAGGAAAGTCCACTGCTCCTACCCCATTCCCTCAAGAAACACCAAGTAAAGGGCTTTCTAACTTGTGAGGCAACAATTGGACTGAATCAGAACTAAGCTTTAGGATTTTCAATTGGGTAGTTTCATGTGAATTTTCATAATGAAATAAGCAAAAAAACTCCAATTATTTATTCCCACAATCTGGTTTCCATAAAGGAAACAAAGGAAATATCTCCATTAGCCCAGGATGTGAGGTGGTGTTTCCAGGAACAGGTCATTGTCTCTCCTCGCCAGTTTAGATGAGGAGATGACCCCACTGAAATCAGACACGGTCAGAATCACCCTGCTGCCCTCTGGGGTAGCTCTCTGCTCCCTCTGACCAGAAACAATGATAATAATAGCAAGCTCTTGATGAGCACATACTACGTGCTAGACACCAGGTGCGACAGATTGAATTGTGACCCCCAAAAAGACATGTTCAAGTCCTGATCCCAGTCCCATGAATGCGACCCCATTTGGAAACAGGATCTTTGAAGAGGTTATTAGTTAAGATGAGGCCAAACAGGATTAGGGTGGGCCCCGACCCACTGTAACTGATGTCCTCATAAGAGGAAATCTGGGCACAGGCAGCCAGACAGAGAGACAGAGGCAGAGACTGAGTCACGCCAAAAGCCAAAACCTTCATGGGCTGCCAGCATGCCACCGCCAGAACCCTACGACTTCAGAGGGAGCATGGCCCTGTTTTGATTTCATACTTCCAGCCTCCAGAATCAGCAGATAGTAAATAGCTGTTGTCTTAAGCCACCTAGTTTGCAGTGCTTTGCTATGGCAGCCCCAGGAAAATAAGGCACCATGGCAAATAATTGGCATCATCATTTCACTATCCCTACCAACCTGAGAAGTAGGCCTTATTATCCCCATTTTCCAGAAAGGCTCAGAAATGTTAAGTAACTACCCCAGTTCACACAGCTAGAAACTTGTAGATCCAAGACTTCTGAAGAGTTGGGTCTAACTACAAGCTAATAATTAGATAAAAACAATTCAGGGCATAGGAACTTCCTGCCTTGGCAGGGACTCTTGAGAAGCCACAGACAGAGTAGGTGTGGAAGCCCTACTTCCCAGCCCAAGTCTGAGCAGCCTGGTGCTCCCGGGTCTGCTGCTCTGGCATGAGAAGGCAGCAACATCAGGCCCTGTTCCTTCCCCCACAGCAGGAACCAAATCCTCACACCATTAAACTTGGACTTCTGAGAAGGTAAAGAACTAAACTGTTGTGCAGCAACATAATTTTTTTTTTCCAGTTTTCAGGAAAGTAATGACAGATTTTCAGGGTCAAGAAAAATTGGTTTTAATTAGTAGTGCTCACAGTTTCCACACCAAGACTAACTGTGACATTGTTTTTTGTTCCGAGAGCCCTGAACCCCAGGGTTACCCTGTCCCCTTTGGACAGTGACCACACCTTGGCTGGAGCACCATCTGTTGACCTCCAGGACCCAGCACGAGCTCAGAGCTGGCTTCTCCCGGCAGAGTGACAGGAGGCAATCCAGAGAGGCACAAAGGCAGCCTTCACTCCCTCTTGCTCCTCCCACCCACTGCCAACAAGGCACTTGGGGCTCCATGGGGAGAAGAACTAGAGGAGACCAGCAGGTGCCACACTTGAGACAATGAGCTTTACATTTCCAGAGCTAGCTCGTTCCAGTCAAAACAACATCCGACCCAGGGCAAGCGGGTGATCCACTGAGAAATAAATCTGGACAGTAGCAATCCAAGAGGAGGCAAGCAATACTGGAAACGCAAGACCAGGAGAGGGCAAAGAGCTGTCTCTCATGCCATCGGCATATGTGTGTCCAAACAGTGCAGCCTCCCTGGGTGGGGTCAGATCACTCAGTGTCCCCCTACAGTTTCATTCCAGACAAACAGGAACTGAGGAACTCACACCCACTACCCGGCCCACCTTGCTTTTCTCCGCTACAATTCTGTCTACACATAGCAACCCATTTTAAAGAGATAAGCTGTGTTTAATTCAGCTAGGACTTTTCAAGCAATCGATTGCTAATCTTTTTTAAATAACCCTTATTATTCACCTGGATGATTCCGTTGTTTTAGGGTTTGCATTTTTAACCAATTTGTCTATATATACTTTGCTTTTATCCTTCATTTTTCAGTTTTGTTATAATGCATTCTCTTACCTGTTGATATTCTGTGACTCTCATACTGAAGGCCAGGATTTCTAAAGTTGAACACCTGACCCAGCAGAACCATAAATGACTTCCAAACTCCAGGAATTTCCCCTTTGGCTCTGCTATCTTCAGAGCCAAAGAGAGCCCTCTGGGGCTTCTGTGAGAATGTGAGAAAGCAACAGACAACCGCACATGCCTAGAGGCTAGCACGAGAACAGGCTTCACACAGCTTTGGTTGGCTGTCAGATGGAAAGAGAAACCAGACACAAAGACTTGACCATCAAACACCACTACGAGAGGGGCCACCTCTGTGCGTTGGATGGCATGCATGATGCTGCTTGTGTGTTCTGGGTGACATTAGGACACGTACTCTTTGTGGCTATAACCAAAATACCCTTCCTTTTGCAACCTTAGGAAATGGCTCCCGGATCTCTTATGCACCCTGACCTCACCAGTGGCTGAAGCACTGGAGGTTTACACCGGAGGTCTGAAACCTCCAGGAGGGAGGTGATCATCACTAAGTATCCTTTCACTCAGAACCGTAAGCCCTTCCCTTTACTCCTCAAGTATATGATCTGATATGGCAGGTTGGGGGTGTGGATTTCTTATCCCAGGAGAACGTGACTTTTCATCTAACTCATATCCAGACCAGTCTCTCCTCACTGATGCATGTGCTCTGCAACAAGACCCCCGTTCTTAAAATTCATATGCTCTATTAGGACCTAGAGCATGCTAAGGGAATTAGCATTGAAGAAATGGAATCACTGACAAGAGCAGAGCTGGAAGGACCCTCCATAGGCTATAAATTGATCCTTCTGTGTGCAGCATAATCAGCATAAGCAAAGTGAACAAGCACATGCCATTTCTCCATTTTCTCATCCTGGATTGTCCCTCCCTCTGCTCCAAGTCTGACTATCTTCTTTTCTACCCTCAAGACTCACTGCTGGGGTCTTCTGCTCTTGGCAACTCCTCCAGTCTGGGTTAGAGGCCTTCCTACCTTTTCTAGATGAGCACATACCACACTCTATCAAGAATGTCCAAGCATACTCAAAACAGAGAGTGTCTTTTTTCCCAATATTCCCAATGCCTACCATGGTGCCTGGCACATAGCAGGTGCTCAATAAAGGCTTATTGAATAAAAGATTGAATTCTCCCCTAGCAGTCTCTCACTCTCAACCCTCACTTTCCTCTTACTCTCCACTTTCTCTATTCTTTTGTATGCATTAACTGAAGTTCTCAATTCTAGCTGCACACAAGAACCATCTGGCGAGCTTTTTAAAAGTATCCTTGCCTGGCCCAGTATCCAGAAATTCTGATTCCATAGATCTGGTTTGAGGCCTGAGCATAGGTGTTTTCAAAAAGGGATTCTGCTGTGAAACCTAGGCAGACAGCCACTGTGTAACTGTCTTCTGTCTTTCTGGTCTCTTCTTCAGGTATTTCCTACCCTCAAAATACCGTTTACCTTCCTCTGTTTGTTTGGTTTTTTTTTTTTTTTTTTTTTAATTTTCATGTTCAGTGACCCCCAGAGACATTACTTATCCCTCTGTGTAAACCGCCCAGGACCCTTATCACCTAGAACACAAACTTCCCAAAGCACTAAAGGGATATGAATTGTGGGGGACTCTCCCCAGTGGGTTCCCCTCCCAGTGGATTCGCTTGGCTTCTCTTCACATGCCTCTTGGACTTGATGAAGCAGCAGCCACAAGACATGATATTCACCTGTTTCGCTCAGAGCAGGGAGGCAGGGAAGGCTGTCTTACCCAGCAGAATGAGCATGACACCGGCCAGCTGGGCCCGCCTATACTTGGCCACACCAGGCTCATGGCCCATTCGGATGCAGGGGAGAACCGTCAACAGCAGGAAGATGGCCGGTAGACCCAGGACTGAGGCGGCGATCATCAGGGCTCGGCAAGCCTGCACATAGCCTGGGAACGAGAGCGCAGATGGGGCTGGTTAGGCCATGGATCTTCTTAGGGCCTGAACCTGCCTCTTGGGAACTCAGCACCACCTCCCTCCCTCCCTTTTGTCCCATTCCAGGACTTAGAAGATGCTAAATGTCATTCCAGATAACTACAAATTTTATGTTTATTTCAACTTTTCAAGAGAATCTGCAACTAAAAAAAGGAGGTTTGAGGGCAAGAGAGAGTGACCGGAGATCCCCAGTTTAGTACACTGAGCCAAGCTTCCAGGATGAAGGGGTCAAGACTCCATTTGCATCATTACATCACCTTGTAAGGGTTTCAGATTAAACTCAAGTCTTCCAGGAAGTCTTCTGTGATGGTCTGTGTTGGTTCCAGGCTGCTGCAGCCATATGCTCTGTGTGACCTTGAGAAATGTACTTAACCACTCTGTGTCTATATCACTTTAATAGATTTCTACTGAAGATTAAGTTCATTAATTCAGGCAGTGCTTAAAACAGTGCCCAGCACATGCTCAATACTCAAAAATAGTTAGCCGTTATTCCCCATGTCACTACTCTGTATCAGTGCAGTACTTTTATCTCTAAATGTGCTGGATGATTTTGTCCCTGACCATGTGTTTTTAATTCATATCATGTATGATAGTCGTTGGCCCTAAACTCACCTAAGCTAAGACTCAGGCTTCCTCTCTTTGATCCAGAGGCTGCTGTCCTCATGAATCCGGCCCTATTCCCATAGATGGTCAGGCTCGATCTCCTCTCTCACCCACAGTGCCCTGGGCACGCTTCCCCAGTAGTCCTCCTTGCCTGCCTTGCCGTTGCTTAAAAGGCATCTCTCCAGCCCCCAGGAACACTTCGTCATCATGGAGTTAACACAGTGTCCATAGAGGATGTAAACAAACAATTCTGAATGAAGGAATAAGTGAACTGAATAATAAAAGACTGAAGTAAAACTAACTGAAATGTATGCTGTCAAATAAAATGCCAAGTAACAACTTTATTAAGAAACATTTCAGGGAAGCGGCTGTAGCTCAATCAGTAGGGCTCCCGTTTACCATGTGGGAGGCCCCAGGAACCCGGGGCCTCCTAGTGAAGGCAAGCCCACCCACATGGCGTGGTTGGCTGACCCAGAGAGCACAAGCAGCAAGGGGGCGATAAATGAATAAATAAATAAAATCTTAAAAAAAAAAAAAAAAACATTTCAATATATGCAATATTTATGTAGAATAAATCTGACAAGATACTTGGAGGGTATAACTGTCTTTAATGTATTCTTTCTCATTAAAACATTCCCCGGCCCCTAAAAATGGTTGCATTTATTACTCTCTTTTTCACTCAGAGGAAATCACAACTAGTGACTTGGATGAGGCAGAGTTAGTGGCAAAGCCAAGACCTGAGCCCCAGCCTCTGCATCACACACCAAGACGCCTCTTACCAAATCCAGCCAGCCTGCCTTGTACACCGAGATCCAACTTCAGTACTGTCTCTTCGGCAAGGTATGTTTGCAAGAATTCAAACAGATTCCTCAAGTGCCCTCTTCCACAAACTGCCTATCTCAGCTTCTTCAAAATTAAGGACAATCAAGCAATCAAGTATCTATTGACTTGATGACCCTAAAGAGGAGCCACAGGAAGTCTGAAGCCTGACCTCTGGCCAGAGCCCACAATCCTGTGGCTTGTAAGAGAGCCAGCGCCCACAGAAAGGAGACAGTCAGCTGGCAACCAAGTTTTCAAAATTCATGGCACAAGGCGTCCACCCACTACAGGGCCAAGGCCAAAGATAAAGACTGAGATCTGTGCCCACCACTCCCCTCCAAGTGTGAGAGAGGGAAAGCAGGAAGGATTAGGTCCTCCCTAACATAGACCCTCCTCTGGAGTATGGTCTCTATTCTCACAAAAAAACAATGCTCAGAAAACTTAATATGAGGGTAAGGAAGCAGAGAGTAATTTTATGGTTCAGTCCAAGGTTCCCACACTTTGACCCACTTTTTTTTTTTTTAAGATTTTATTTATTTATTCATTTATCCCCCCCTTGCTGCTTATGCTCGCTGGGTCAGCTAACCACACCGTGGGGGCGGGCTTGCCTTCACCAGGAGGCCCCGGGAACCGGAACCCGGGGCCTCCCACATGGTAAACGGGAGCCCTACTGATTGAGCCACAGCCGCTTCCCATGACCCACTTTTAATAATAATTCTAGCTACCATTTACAAAGGATCTACTGCATCAAAGGAGATCTACATCTCCTATCTCATTTAATCCCCAAAACAACCCCCAAAAGATGGGTAGCTGGTTTGACTCTCATTTTTTAAAAGAAAATTGGGGACACCATGGACACTAACAGTAACATCTGGGTTCCCCCAACCTCCATCATTCTGAAAGCCCAAAATGGAGAAAAGGATAGTGAAAAGCAGAACTGGCACGCATTCTGCACCTACAGAATGCGGGAGGCAACCTGGCCCAGGAGAGGATGCAAAGAAAACAGGATGCCATTCATATCTTCAAGGTGGTTAAAATGTAGTAGGAGAACTTGACTCAGAAGATCAAAAATCAAGATGAAATGAGCCCTGATGAAGATAAGAGCCAAGTGCTCCAACCGGAAGGAGTGGGAAAGAGGGACACTTGAGGAAAGGCTTAAGGAGGGAGCAGCGTCGCCAGGTGAAAGGCTCTTCCAGGGGAAAGAACAAGGCGAACGGCTCTCAGACTGACGGTTTTGGAGCGGGAAAATTGGTTGTGCTTTTAAATGCGCACCTCCCAAGATAACTGTGACAAAGGTTCGTAGGACTCAAGGCAACCGGGACCGGGCGGGGCGGGGCGGGGCGGAGAGGGAGCCGCGGGACAGAACTGAGATTCCAAGCAGAAAACCAGAGGGAGAGCCCGCGGACTCGCCAAGCACCCAGTTGCCTTGAGGTTTAAATCTGAATTGAAACTGTTGCCCATAATTTTTTTCTACAGGGCAGCAAATGAAGTGAGAAGGGACCCCGGCGAGCATCGGGGGGTGTGGGGGTGTGGGGGGAGTGAGATGGAGGCTAGAAAATTCTTCCCTGCCATCCCCACTCCGAGACACAACTGGCGAGGGGGGGGGGGGTGCTAGTGAAGTCCTGGTCATTCGACAGGGGAAGAATGGGGAGGGTAGGGGGACGTTAATTGATATGCATTTAGTTCCAACCATGTGTCTATATCTCAGTTCATTCAGTTCTCAAGGTGACCTGGCCAGTGCCAGTACAATTATCCCAAATTCCAGATAAGAAAACTAAGGCTGAGAGAGGTGAAGTTCAGGGCTGCCTAATTCCTGTACAACAAGGTAGGGCAGAGGGTGTCAAAAACTGTGGCTCAATCAGTAGGGCTCCCGTTTACCATATGGGAGGCTCCGGGTTCGGTTCCCGGGGCCTCCTGGTGAAGGCAAGCCGGCCCACACGGTGTGGTTAGCTGACCCAACGAGCACAAGCAGCAAGGGGGGGATAAATGAATAAATAAATAAAATCTTTAAAAAAAAAAAAAAAAAAAAAAAAAATGTGCCCGGAGGTCTTCGGTCCCGCAGATCCACTCAGAAGATAAGGGTTTAAGGGCGGCGGCGTGCAAGCTCTGAGCGCGCCGGGGTCCTTACCCGGCAGGATGAGGATGTCCACCAGTGGCTTGCAGTGGTACAGCCCGGTGGCCATGACGCAGTCGGCCCACAGCCCCTTGGTGCCCAGCTCGTCCATCTTGCGACAGGTGGGGATGGTGTAGCCGCAGGTCACCACCCAGTCATTGGTGGACGTGGTGACAATGATGCCGATCCAGCCCACGAAGCTCGTGACGAAGCCCACCACCTGCAGGCACGTGGCCACCATGGTGGCCACCGCGGCGCCCCGGCGCCTTGGCCCTCACCGGCTGTGCCCTGGCCCCGGGCTCGACGGCGCCCGCCCTCGCCCTCCCTCTCCCGTGCTCGCAAGCCTCTGGCCGGCTACGGCCCAAGGCGGAGACGCTCGAGGCGGCGGCGGGACCCGGAGGCTGCGAGCCCAGCTCCGACCGCGCGGCGGGCGCGCGGGGGACCGCAGGCTGCTGGGCAGCGCCCCCGCCCCCTCCTTAAAGCCCGCAGCCCCGGCGGGCGGGCTCCAATCGCCGGCGGCCCCTGGGCGAGCCGGCCAATCGCCTGGCGGGTCCCGAGGGAGGTGTGGGGGGAGGCCGAGTCCTGGAGGGGGCCCCGGCGGCTCAGGATTAGAGCTGCAAAGTAAAATAATTCGATCCAGGTCCAAAAAGTGGAGACTGCAGAGGAAGGCGTGCGCCAGGCGCTAGTTCTGTTTGCTGCGAATGACTTCTCTACTTGCTCTGAGTCTCCGTTTCTCCCCGTCCCTCCTCAGCGTCCTCTCAGCTTCTCCTTCTTCCCTGCTGGCATCAGGGACCGTGCTACCCCAAGGCCGCCTGGTAGGCTTTCCACACGCTGGACAGAGGATGTTAAAAGGATTCCTCTGAACCCGCGTGCCCAGACCAGTTTGGAGCGCTAGGGGTAGGCGCTGGGAGAGCGGCAAAGGATTCTCTAGAAGGAGGGCCTTTAATTGTAACCGTGGAGCTGAGAATTGCCCTGAGTGGGACAGACGCGAAGCGTTCAGCTACCAGTTACTGATAGAAAGAAAATGATCTGCTGGAAAATCATCCGAGGCAGCCATAGCCGTAATAAAAGTGACAGCAATAGGAAATAACATTTATCGGAATCTATTATTATTATGTACATGCGCTTTTATCTGTATTATCTCAGTTAATTCTCAAAACAATCCTTTGAGGTAGGAACAAATGTTATCTACACATCGGACACGAGAAGAAACAGTTTGAGAGAGATTAAGTTGCCCAAGGCCACACAGCTAGGAAAGGCTAGTAGTACCCACCCACCTATCTCACCCCCTCACTACCCATTCCTGGGTACCTGTCCTTATTTTCCTTTTCTGAAAATTCTTAAAGGGCTCAAACGCCCCAGTTCTGACTTTAAAGATCAGTCTGACTGCCGGGGCTCACTCTAAATAAATTCATCTCCCTACCCCAATTAAAACACTGCCTGGTCCAGAGGGACTGCTATCCTTACATCAGCATCATTAAGCTGCCTTCTCTCCACGCATCCAAATCAACCCCATAATGCGCACCCTTTAACCACATAGAGAAACTGCTTTGGGCTGTATTTAACACTAAACAGGTTTAACCCCCTTTGCAAGGTTTGATTCATCTTATTATTTCTCTATCCGTTCATTTGGAACACTGTCTTACTAACAATCATGAGATATGAAAGTGTGAAGAACTTCAGCAAGCATAGGAATTTCCTACTCAACATTCTAAAATCTCAGGTATGCCGCAAGTGCAAGCAAGGAAGTCTCATCCTTCACCCTCACAGGATCTAAGCCCCCTCTCAATTAGAGGTGGAGTGGGTATCACCATCCCAGAATCCTCAGGATTGGGGGATGGATGATGGACTTGAGTAGACTTAGAGTTGTTCTACTGTAGACTTGTTGTGATCCTAGCAATGGAAGAATTTTTATCATGGATATGGAGGCAGTGGCCACTGGAGGTTCTGAGGGGAGGGAGAGGGAAAAATAGGTGTAATTTGGGGGCATTTTCGGGACTTGGGAATTATCCTGAATGACATTGCAATGACAGATACAGGCCATTGTATATCTTGTAATAACTTACAAAAATGTGCAGGAGAGAGTGAGAGTGTAAACTACAATGTAAACTATAATCCATGCTTAGTGGCAATGCTCCAAAATGTGTTCATCAATTGTGGCAAATGTACCACACTAATGAAGGATGTTGATGATGTGGGAAAGTGTGGGAGGGTTAGGGAGCAGGGCATATGGGGATCCCCTATATTTTTTGTGTAACATTTATGTAATCTAAGTTTCTTTTAAAAAATAAAAAAGTATATTAAAAAAATAAAAAATAAAATCTCAGGTATGGATCATAAATCATAGGTGCTGAGCTTTCCCATAAATAGTGCCTGCCTAGTACTGGGTGCCATGGCAGGTCACTACCCCTTTTAGGAAAAACTGACCTTGGAAAAACAATTACATTTCAGTGGAGACCCCAAAAAAAATTAACTATGTGACAGAAAAAACTCTGTAATAGATGACAGTGTCATCACCTGGGAATGTACAGTGGTTAAATCCTGGCTCCTCTACTTACTAGTTTTGGGGCTATGGACAAATTACTTCACCTTTCTGGGTCTTGAATTTCTCATGTATAAAACAATGATGAGAATAGTGCCTGCTTCATATGTTCTTGATTATGTGAGTTCATATGTATTTAAAGAACTTAAATCAATGTCTGGAATACAGTAAGTGCCCAATAAATGTGAGCTAATGTTATTTGTAATATGATCAGTCTTGCTTTTGCACCCTTAGGTGTTCTCCATGAATTCATACAAGTTTGATTTGCAGAAATTATTTTCTAGCAAAATGTCCCTTTTTTGAGTCAGACACTGGGGTGGGGTGGGGCATTTCATCACCAAGGTCTATTGATCTGAATGCTTTCAGATATTTCCTTATAACATTTTTAAAAATAGCTTTTGGGAAGCGGATGAGGCTCAAGCAGTTGGGCACCCACCTATCGCATGGGAGGTCCCGGGTTCTGTTCCCGGTGCCTCCTAAAGAAGATGAGCAAGACAGCGAGCTGACGTGACAGGCTGGCATGGCAAGCTGATGCAACAAGATGATGCAAAGAGATACGAGGAAAACACTATGAGAAGCACAACAAGCAGGGAGTGGAGGTGATTCAAGCAATTAGGCGCCTCCCTCTCACACAGGAGGTCCCAGGTTTGGTTCCAGAGCTTCCAACAAACAGAGCACAAACAATGAAGGGGGGGGGATAAATAAAGTATTTTTTTTAATTAGCTTTTGCACTAAGTACAATATAAAACATAAAGCCCCAGCAACATTATTTCATTGCAAAATCAGTTATGCAATCTGCACTCTTGTGACTCCATTAGCATTTAACATTATAACCATGAAAATTCAGCTGATCAGAATTCAACAATGCCCATATAACTCACAAATCACACACTCAGAGGTGCTTGTAAGAATAGTCAAAACTCAGGGACTACTGAGGGTACACTTTGGATGGAGTGTACAGGACATGAGAATCCTCTACTGTCCACAGGAGATAGTATCATGGCCAACCAACTCTGAGGATGCAGTCCTAGTGACAAGGCTCTCTGTGCAGTGGAGAAGCCTCTCCATGATCAGGCTCTCGCTTCCCATGGGGCGTGACTTAATAATAACTGACATTCCAGGTCTGCCTTGGTCCCAGTGAACCATGTAGTGGATGAGAGACTGTGGTTAACAGTACAAATATGAGCATGTTCTCTCATAAACTATGACGAATGTATACTACTAATATATGGTGTTAATAATAAGGTGGTTTATGGAAAAATACACCAAATGTAAACTTTGGACCATAGTTAGCATTAATATTTTGATGATGTCCTTTAACTTGTAATAAATGTTCCACAACAGTGCAAGGTATTGGTGGTGGACTGATGCATGGAAACTCTGCACATTATGCATGATTGTTTTGTAAGCACACAACTTCTCTAATAAAAATTAAAAAATAAAAACAACTCAGGGACTAAGTGGCAGAAAGAGGTGTCTAGAGGTTAAGACTGTGGCCTTGAACTGGGACTGCCTGGATTCACATTCTGCCTTCACTACCTTGACTGTCGTTTAACCCACGTGGCTCTCAGGTTTTTCATCTACAAAGTGGGAATAATAATAGCAAGTGCCCCCATAGGTTTATTGTGAGGACTGAGATAACTTATAAATAGTGCTTACACAGTGCCTGGCACCAATGAACACTCATTAATATTAACTACTATTAGTATTATTTACAGGCAACATAGAAAAATTGGAAATGTGAGTTGCCTTAGACAGAGTAAAACTAAAATAATTAGGCCATTATTATCATTATCTATTAATGAGAGAGGAACGGTAAGATCAGTGCCTAAACAATCCCAGCATGGATGTACAAAAAGCTACCTGAGAGAGGCCAGCAAAGCTATTAACTGTCTGAATGAATTAGCCATAAGGAAAGGAGAGCACGTTATTGGAAAGGAAGTCAGGCAGGCATGGAAGCACAGAGAACCAGAGGCAGGAGGCAGATGGCGACAATAAGAATCCTCTACTGTCCACAGGAGATAGTATCATGGCCAACCAACTCTGAGGATGCAGTCCTAGTGACAAGGCTCTCTGTGCAGTGGAGAAGCCTCTCCATGATCAGGCTCTTGCTTCCCATGGGGCGTGACTTAATAATAACTGACATTCCAGGTCTGCCTTAGTCCCAGATACCCTTTTAGTTGTGAGAATCAGTCTCTCAGGGCCCGATGACCCCAGGTAAGTATCAAAGTGGGTCCCCAGACCTTCCAGACAGAGGCCTTTTCTCTTGATTTTCTCTTGGAGAACTCTGCCATGCCATCTCTTCACATTTCTACAGTTTATAACAGAACTGGTAAGGTATAGCTGAGACCTGATTCCAGGTTTTCCATGCCTAAGTTCAATAGGAGTCTTTCCTATGGCTTGAGCATAAATTCCCTAATCTTATTCAAAGGTATTTGAAGGGGAGAATGAGAGAGTCAGTCAATGCCCTAAAACTCAAATATATGCTGAACAAAGGAAACTGTTCTGCCATTTACACCTAAAAACAGTACATCAAACTAATGTGTAATTCAGTTAAAAAGCTAATGCATATGGCACTGGCAAATGTATTTGCTGGCCAGCATCAAAAGCCCACAATGAGAAGGAAGCTTGGCCAAAGGAGTGGGCTCTAGCGACGCCTAGTGGTTATCTTTTATCATTGCATGGCAGGTTAAAAAAAAACCGTGTAAAGGGGGCTGTGACTTAGAGAAACGTGCTTTTTCACAACTTTACTCATTCCAAATGTGTGCTCACTAGATGCAACTGGAGTTTACATTTCTCTGCAAAAAGGTTTCTTTCTGTGTTAAAAAATATGCATCTCTTTAGGAAAGCAAACATGAAAACACAGGATGACTATGAAATTACTTGGACAATATTATTTATTTTAAGAATAAAATAATTTTAATAGAACCTTTTTTTTTAAGGATAAATTCTTCTGGTAGATTTTAAATACTTGATAATGCAAAAATTCCACATACACACAAATATTTAGAAATATTGTAGTACAAATTCATAGTGTAAATAAATATATCAAACATAGGCTTAAAAAACAAAATGTCCTGTGAGGTCAGAGTTTTGTCTATTTTGTGCATCACTGAAAATCCAGAGTGTAGCACAGTGCCTGGCACAGATGAAAGCACTCAATAAACATGTTGACTGGAGCTGAATTGAAGGGTTCCATAAAACACACACATACACACACACACACACAAATCAGGGTGAGACTAAATTTGCAAACCTCCATTTCTCACTGGATTGGAAATCTAGTGAGACCTGATACAGAAGAAATTAGCAGGTGGAGATTAAAACTGGTCCAGGTAGTGAACAAGGGCTAGAGTGTAGCTCTTTTGAGTGTGGTCTCAGGTACCCACCTCGCCCACCTGGTAATGTGGAGCCTTCTCCAATAGAAGGGATGTGTGTTGGCCACGTCTCAAGCAGAAAAGTCTCTGATTACCTAGAGATGCTGGCCACAATCAGTGTATGTCCATCAAGAGAAGAGCAGTACCTTCATAAATTGCTCCTTCTAGAACTTCAAATACAGCTACTGGGGGAAAAAAAACTTGCCTTTTCAGGGTCCCATTTCTTGGCCTTCATGGTGCAATTATAATACCATTTAGGGTGGATGGAATTGTGCACCCCAGTTTGGACACCTTTTTAGTCTTGGTCTGTATTCTGGTGGGTGTGGACCCATTGTAAATAAGATCTCTTCAAGATGTTACTTCGGTTAAGGAGTAGCACAATTGAATCAGGTTGGTTTTAATGTGGATTACTGGAGTCTTTTATAAGTGGAATGACATTCAGACACAGAGAGAAAGCCATGAGGAGCAGCCAGAAGCTGGAAATCAACGGAACCCAGAAGAGTTAATAAGACACTGCCATGTACGTTGCCATGTGATGGAAAAGCCAAGGACACCCAAAGATTGCTGGCCAGTCAGAAGATACCAAGCCTGGGAGAAAACAAGCCTTAAGCCTTCTATGCTCTAAAACTGTAAACCAATAAATTCTTGTTATTAAGCCAACCCATTGTATGGTATTTGTTTTAGCAACTGGGAAACTAAAACACCATTCCTTCAGAAGCCATTTTATTTCAAATTTTCCCTACTTCAGCTTGGAGATAAAGCAAAATAATGCAAACCTTGTGCCTGGAGTTTTAGTTTTGGGTCCTTCTCCAGAGTGGTTTCTCTCTTTTGTCTTCAAACAGCCAATTCTATTTATCAACTTCTCTAGTTCCAGAATACAATGGATGATATCATGTCTAATTCACACTGAGACCATGCTTCCTGAAAAATAGTAAAACTTCTTATGAATTATAAAATTATCAAAATTATTATGTATCCTCTTGTTATTCATTCATTAAATAATATAAAATCATAAATTATGTTAATGCTACACTAGTGCATAAAATAAATGGCTAGAAGAGAAGCACTGTCTCAATAATGCCAACTGTTTCTGTATGTTGTTTATTCTCTTATATAAATAAAGATTTTACTTTATGAAGTTATCTTGAATGGGAACAGTCTTGAGCACCAAGCTCCAAGGGAGGTATTAGAGCAGAGTGATTAAGAGCACTGGATTGCAAGATAAAGGTGATATTAAATCAGTAAGAAAAGGGGAATGAACTGAGGAACAGAAAAGTGAGGCAATGAGCAGTTGAAATCCTTGAGGCCAGCCTGGTGAAGCATCCTCCAACGCTTTCCAGGCCTAGAGAAGGTCTGAGAAGGTGACCTGCAGTGCTTGGTGGGGTGGCAGAAACAAAGACAGGGTGCTGCTTATTTCACTCTCCATGAGTTTGGATACAAGAGGCCTGCAGGTCTTGCCCATTTAATTCACCAGCAGGGTGCACTTCAGGAAAAGAACCTGAACTATTCAAGGCTCCATCTCTATTTTCCAGTATGGTAGCAACCTATCACGTGTGGCTTTTGAGCACTCGAAATATGGTGAGCCTGAATTGAAATGTGTGATGTAAGTTTAAAATACATACTAGATTTTGAAGATTTCATGTAAAAAAAGAATGTAAAATATCTCAATTATTTTTATAGTGGTTACATGTTGAAATATTTTTATTTTGACTATGTCAGATTATATGAAATATACTATTAAATTAAAATTTGAAAAAAAAAAATACCCCTTGGTTGGATCCTGTCTCCATCACTTAGGAGTTGTTTAATCTTGGGCAGGTTATTTAACCCTTTTAAGTCACTCTCTTTAGTAATTAATGTTCCGTTTCCTGCCAGTAAAATAGTATTAATAATGTAACTCTTGTGGGATGGCTGTGAGAATTAAATGAATTACTATATATAAAATGCTTGGAGTAGTGCCTAACAGAATAATTATTCAATAAATATTAGCTTTTATACCAAAAAACAGCTCATGAGTTGGCTGTAAACCAGAAGTACTTACCTGTTTGACACCAACACAATCAACGTTCATACTGAAAAACAGTGAATTTCAAATCTGGTAGCAAATGAACAAGAATTTGAAAGGAAAGTGAATGACATATTCTCAACTACAGGATAAGGCCTTTTAACAGACAAGATGGTTCTAGCCACCACCCTCTTCCCCTGCCATTAAGATTTAACATCTAGCTACAGTTCCTTTTTAATTCCACTGCTGCTGATATTTTTACAGAAATTAGCTTGGTCACTGGAGGGTGCTCAGAGTCTCTCATTAATGCTACATAAAAATGATAATAAAAATAAATGACACAAAGAATGAACATTACAAAATTTCCAACAGCACAACTGATGCACTCTTCAAAAGTAATTTGGCCATAGATAGCACAAAGGTTTAAAATATGTACATTCTTTGATCTTAGATAAATTCTAACAATTTATCTAAGAAAATTATGATGAAAGGATCCAATGAAGTTTTTCAGAGCTGTTTATCATAGTATTATTTTTAAAAGAAAAATATTGTGGGAAGCGGATGTGGCTCAAGTGATTGGGCATCCATCTACCATATGGGAGGACCTGGGTTCGATCCCCAGGACCTCCTAGTAAAAAGCAGAGCAGGTGAGGTGGGCCCACACGGTGAACCACGCAGCAAGATGATGACACAACAAGAGCGAGACACAGGGGAGAGTCAAAGTGAGACATGCCAAAAACCAGGAACTTAGGTGGCGCAAATGACACCTCCCACATCAGAGGTCCCTAGGATCAAATTCCAGTCAAGCCTGGAGGAGAAAAATGAGAAGAGAAAGCAAGAAACAGACACAGAAAATCACCCTGAATGGACACAGACAGGGCAGGGATAAAGCTTCTTTAAAAATATATATTGTAAATAATCTTAAAATTTAATAATTAATAATTGATTAAATAAATTATGTTATATCAACAGTACAGAATTAATGATATAGAAGAACAATAACAGAGTAGATGACATAATATATGACTTTCCAAATACAAATTGCTAAATCTCATTTCAAAATACCTGTATAGTTTGATACCGATTTTAATAGATATAAAAATATATTTGGGAGACACATATTGAAACATTAACAAGCACTTCCTTTAGGTAGTGAGATTTAAGGGTTTTTTCTCTTTTGCTCATTAGACATTTCCCAATTTTTCCATAATGAACATGGATTGCTTATACAATGAGAAAAAAATGCTATTTTAAAATATTCATTATTATAAGGGTCCACAAAGAGTACCCATGTTCCTACCCACTATATGACCATCCTGATGATTGTGTCATTACCTCATTGGCCACCCTCTTCACCTCAGGAAACAGTTAAAACCCTTTTAAATGCAAAGAATTAGGCCCATATAACACAGCCTTCTCATCAACCCCTCCATTGTCCAGCTCCCTCCCCACAAGCAATGCCCATCCCAGTCATACTGAACACCTTGGCAGTTCCCTATAGAGAAACAACACACTTTCTCATCGCCTGTGTTTTATTTACACCTGCCCTTCATCCTACAAGAAATATCCTCTCCACCCAGCTACTTTCTATTCACTCAAAAGTTTTAGTTAGGGAACAGATGTGACTCAAGCAGTTGAGCACCTGCCTTCCATATGGGAGGTCCCGGGTTTGGTTCCTGGTGTTTCCTAAAGAAAAACAAACAGACAACGAGCAAAAAAACAATGAGCAGACAACGAGCAAAAACAAACGAGCAAACAATGAGGAAGCGAACTCAGGGGAGCCGATGTGACTCAGTGGTAGAGTGCCGGCCTCCCACATAAGAGGTCCCAAGTCAATCCCTGGTCCCAGTACCTCGAAAACAAAACTTTAGTTAGCCCAAGAAACACCTGACAGGCCTCCCCTGCCTGTTCCTAAGCATTCCCATAGCATCTTGTTCATTCTTTTATCAAAACATAAAATGCATGTATTATAGATTTTAGTTTCAAACTTAGCTATGTGAATCATTTTCTCAGTAAGTATAATATTGTATCCATTACTGGCCTCTATGCTTATCCTTGTGTAGCTCCTTTGCCTAAAATGCTTCTCAGCTCAGCCACATCTCCCCTCACCCATATCTTTCAAAGTTCTATTCAGGTATCATCTCCAACAAGAATACCCCCACCTTTCAGGATGAGCTAGGTGTACCCCTCATGTTGTCTTAGCCTTTTGCATAGACCGCTACTGTTGAACTCAACCACACTGTAGTGAAATTATTGGTTCAGGTAACTGAGAGTTCCTCAGAAGAAGAAAATTGTGTCTGAATCATTTCAGTGAGTCTAGTATCTAGCATGGTATCTATCAGTGTCGGGTCAGGGCAAGCACCAATCATTGTTATTTGACCTAAACACCTGCCCTTAAAGTTTTCCAAATGTTCTAGCTATAATGTACAAAGCTCTGTGGTTTCAACCAAGATCTTTGGCAGCGGGGGGAGGGGGCGGATTCTTGTTCTATCCTGTGGTAAGATGGCCCCCAATGATCCCCTCCTCCTAGTATTCACCCCCTTGTGTAGCACTCTCGTGCATTGTTCCAGGTTTAGTCTGTATGACCAGCGTATATGACAGAAGCAGTATGATGTGGGTTGAATTGTGCATCCCAGTTTGGACGTGCTCTTGGTCTTGGTCCACATTCTGGTGGGTGTGGACTCATTGTAAATAGATCTCTTCAAGATGCTACTTCATTTAAGAGGTGGTCCAACAAAATCAGGTTGGGCTTTAATCCAGATTACTGGAGTCATTTATAAGCAGAGTGAGAGTCAGACAGAGAGAGAAGCCACCAGGAGCAGCCAGAAGCTGGAAGTCAGTGGAACCCCGAGAAGAAAGGAGAAGATGCTGCCTTGTGCATTACCATGTAAAGGAAAAACCAAGAAGCCAGCCATAAAATACTGACCCTAAGAGAAACAAACCTTCTAGGCTCTGAAATTGTAAGTCAATAAATTCCTGTGGTTAAGCCAACCCATTTTATGGTGTTTGTTTTAACAGCCAGGAAACTAAAACATAGAGGTTCATCTTACAAGATCAGATCATAAAAAGACTATAGCTTCCATTTTGGGCAATCTCTGTCTTTCTTGCTCAACTCATGCTCGGGGAAGCCATTCGGCACATCATATGAGCAGCCCTGTGAAGAGGTCAATGTGGCAAAGAAATGAAGCCTCCTGCCAATAGCCATGTGAGTGAGGAGCTTATAATCAGATCCTCCAGCCTTTTCAGATGACAGCAGCCCCAGTAGATCACAAACTCATGAGATACTCTGAGCCAGAACCACCCAACTAAACTGCTCCCAGATACCTAACCTCTAGAAACTATATGAGATAATAAATGTTTCTTGGTTAAGCTGCTGATGGAATAACTTGTTACACAGCAATAGACAATGAATACATACTCTGAATCACTCCTCTAGTAAATCTCTTGGTAGAAATTGGTTTCAGCTAATTTTTCACCCAAATATGACTAAGCATATAAATTAGGCACCTGCATTTTGCCACAATGTCAACTTTGCAACATATTTTTCTAATATGGAGAAAATATGACTTTCTCTTAATTAATCCAGCAGAATAATATTTCAAGTACATGTTAGAGCAGTGCTTCCCTAACTGTAACGTGCATATGAATCACCTGGAGGTCTTATTAAAATGCACTTTCTGATTTTGCAGGTCTTGGGTAGGGCCCAAGATTCTGCATTTCTAACAGGCTCCTAGGGGATGCCAATCCTACCAGTCTGGGGACCACACTTTGAGTCATGAGGTATTAGAGAAAAGAGCTACTTGTTGATGCTAATCAGATCTTATAATATCTGAGTTTAGAGAGAGTAGAAAATGTTATTCATTCATTATCCCCAACTACTTAGACTTCAACCAACTGCTCAGGGAAAAGAACAGTAGAGGAAGAGTCAATTATTTTCACCTTCAAAAATTAATACTCTGCATAGAAAAAGACACTGTAAGCAAATGTAAAGACCAGGAGAAAATATTTGCAAAATATATAGTCAAAAGACCAACGTTGAGAAGCAGATATGGCTCAACCAGTTGGGTGCCCACCTACCACATGGAAGGGCCCAGGTTAAGGTCCTAAAAAGATGAGCAGACACTGCCCCCACCTCAATGAGTCAGACACCGCCCCCAGAGCAGATGCCACAAGCCAGCAGACGCCGCAGCCTGCGGGAAGCAGATATGGCTCAGAATGTTGGGCACTCACTTCTCATATGGGAGGTCCCGGGTTCGGTTCTAGGTGCCTTCTGGAGAAGGCAAGCAAACAGTAAGAAGATAGACAAGAGAACCATCTCTGGGAGGAGATTTTTTAAAAAGAAAAGTAAATAAATCTTAAAAAAAAAAAAAATGCTAATGTTCATACTATGTAAAGATATTCTTCAAATAAAGAAAAAAGGAAAACCCTAATAAATACAAGGGCAAACAGGATAAATCTTGCCAGTAAACATATAAAAAAGATGCTCAGACTGATCGAAAATCAAAGAAATTAAAGTTAAATCAGGGAAGCAGGTGTAGCTCAAGTTGGTTGAGTGCCTGCTTCCCATGTGCAAGGTCCTGTACCTCCTAAAAAAAAATTAAATCAGTGTCACAATGTATCAGTTTGACAAAAATGAGTAAGATTGAAAATATTCACTGTTGATGAGACATCTGGACTTTGTTGTCCAGACTTCCACTTCTATCAGTGATGGAGTGGCAGGCACTGGATTTATCCCCTTTCTTTAAACAACTAGAAAATCAGAAAATGGATTTCAGACATTGGACAACAGACAATGCAGATCAGTGATCCCTGACAGAAGGTAAACAACCAAAGTGAGCCCTAAGATTATCCCAGCTTAGTGCCTAAAATGAGTTTCTACGTCACAGTGCAGACAAGGGCGACACAAAGAGAGTTGTTTGGTTTTGATTTTGTTTTTGTCTTACTGAGTTGAAGCAACAGAGCTTGGAGTTTGACAAAGCCAAGACACCTAGAATTCATGGGACAAAATACCACAAAGAAGAAAATTGTGGGAAGATGGCAGAGTAGGAAGCTTCAGGAATCAGTCCCTCCACCAAAACAACTACTGAACTGTCCATAACTGTCTGAATCAACTATTTTGGAATTCTGAAGTCTAGTGGAAAACAGTGCAGCATCCAGAGAAGAGCTGGATAAAAAGGCCAGTAAATTGCCATAAATACCAGTGAATTTCACCCTCCATGCAGCAGCTGCCTTCTCCATCCTCCAACCTCCATCCACATGGCAGGCAGCAGTGAGGACTACAGGGTTAGCACTACAGAGTGGGCTATAACGGCCTAATCCTCCAAAATCTGATGGTGTGTGGTCTGATTACTGATCATTCCTTTGGATCAGCTACTTCAGATCACTGGGGGCCAGCTATGAGGTAGACATTGTTCCAACCCCCCTCAAGAAAATGTGGCTAAGGATTCTTAAAGAGGCATCATCTATTTTTCCCTCATCTTGACAGTTTCCATGCCCCATTTGAGAGCAAAAATAGTTTGGAAAAGTCACAAATTGATGACTTCAGCCCTCAACAACAACAACAAATAACCTTGCAATCCCAGAGCGGGATAACTAGATTTCTAGACTTACATTAACATAATATTCAGAAAGATCAGTTCTCAATAAAAAATATCAAAGCACATGAAGAAACAGGAAAATATGGGCCATTCACAGGAAAAAATAATAATTTGCCAGATACCATCCCTAAGGAAGCTCATACATTGGGAGAATTAGTCAAAGACATTAAATCAACTGATCAATATGTATGATGGGCTAAAAGAATCTATACACATAAAGAACTAAAGGAAATTAGAAAAATGTTTTCTAAACAAAATAAAGAGATGGGAATTATAAAATGGAAGCAAATAGAAATTTTTTGAAGCAAAGTACATTAATTGAAGTGAAAAACTCATTAGACAGAGTCTACAGCAAATTTGAACAGAGAAAAGTATCAGTGAACTTGAAGACAAGACAATTGAGATTATTCAGTGTAAAAAGCAGAAAGGAAAAATAATAAAGAACAATGAACAGAGTCTGATAAACATGTGGGACACCTTTAAGCATACCAACATAAGCATCATTGGCATACCAGAAAGGCAAGAGAGAGAGAAAGAGGTAGAAAAAGTATTTGAAGAAATAACAGCCAAAAATCTCTGATGAAAGACATGAATATAAGTACCAGGAGGCTCAACAAACTAGGACATCTTCGCCAAGACACGTTATAGCAAAACTCTCAAAATCCAAAGACTAAGAGAGGATTTTTTTTAACAAATCAATTTTATTGTTACATATTAATAAAGCAAAAATCCATACAAAAAGTACAGTCAATTGTATTCAGTGTAATCACATATTTGTGCATTCATCACCCCAATCATTCCCACGCCACTTTCATTTCCAATAATAATAATAAACTAAAAACAAACAAACCATCAAAACTCATCACCTCTCAATCTTTCTATGCCTGGCCTACCATACATAGCTGTTATTCTTTTTCCTTCTAGTATATTTGTATTTTTTAAAAACAGTCTTATATATGCAATATCCACCATATTCGTGTTGTACATGAGGTTTTACTATCTTATACAGTCCCATGTTACAGTTTTTAGCTTTCCTTCTAGTAGTATACATGACCTTAGACTTTCCTTTTCAAGCACTGTCATACCTATACAATAGCAATGCTAACTGCAAACACCATGATATGCTTTCACCTTTTCTATTCATTTCCAAAGATTTATAAACAACCTTTTTAACAATTTTGTACAGATTAGCCCTCAGTTTTCCATTCACTACCCTCCTTCTCTTTTCTGATGACCTATATTCTAATTATTAACTCCATGGGTTTACACAATATCATGAGTTCATAATAGCACAATCATACAGTATTTGTCCTTTTGTGTCTGGCTTGCTTCGCTCAACATAATGTCCTCCAGTTTCATCCATGTTGTCATATGTTTCATGACTTCATTTCTTCATTTCATTGCTGCATAATGTTCTATTGTGTGTATATACCACAGTTTGTTTATCCATTCATCAGTTGAGGGACACCTGGGTTGTTTCCAACTTTTGGCAATCATGAGTAATGCTGCTATGAACGTTGGTGTGCAGATGTCTGTTCATGTTTGTGCTCTCAGTTCTTCTGGGTATAACCCTAGTAATGGTATTGTCAGGTCACATGGCAAGTCTATATTCACCTTCCTTAGGAACTGCCAAACAGTCCTCCACAATGGCTGTACCATTCTACATTCCCACCAAAAGTGAATAAGTATTCCTACCTGTTCACATCCTCTCCAACATTCACAGTTTTCCAGAGAGAGGATTTTGAAAGCAACAAGAGAGAAGCAACTTGTCACATACAAATGATATCTGTAGCAGTTTGGCAGTTTGATATAGTTATGAATTCCAGAAATAGATATTGGATTATGCTTGTAAACTGGTCTGTTCATCTGGGCATGATTAAGTTATGATTAGGGCATTGACTGGGCCACGTCAGTAGGGTGTTGAGCCCCACCCCTTGGTGGGTGGGGTCTCAAAGATAAAAAGACATGGCAAGGGTTTTGAGTTGGAGTTCTGATGTTGGAGTCTTGAGCTGGAGCCCCGGGAAGTAAGAGAGCTTGGTCATGAGGAAGGAGAGAAGGCCCCGGGAAAAAGAGACGAGCCGTTTGCCTGAGAGTCTACAGCTGGCCTTGTGGAGAGAGGCAAAGCCTAGAAAGCCTCATAGTCTACAGCTGAACTTATGGAGGAAACAAGGAGCTGAGCCCGGAGAGAAACACAGCCCTGGGAAGAGAAGAACACAAGAAGCCTGAACCCTGGCAAACATCGGCAGTTTCCTTGCTTCAACATGTAGCAACAGACTTTAGTGAGGGAAGAAACTTATGCTTTATGGCCCGGTAACTGTAAGCTTCTACCTCAAATAAATACCTTTTATAAAAACCAACCAATTTCTGGTATTTTGCATCAGCACCCCTTTGGCTGACTAATACAATATCCAATAAGATTAACAACACATTTATCATCAGAAACTATGGAGGCCAGAAGACAGTGAGATGGTATAAAATCTTTAGGGAAAAAACCACCAAGAATTCTATATTTGTCAAAAATCATCTTTCAAAACAGAAATTAAGACATTTACAAATAAAAACTGAAATAGTTCATTACCATAAAACCTGCCCTACAAGAAACATCAAGGGGGGTCTTTCAGGCAGAAACTAATGTACACTAAACAATAACTTGATGCCATAGAAGAAATAAAGAACATTGGTAAATTTACATAGGTAAATATAAAACCCTGTATTATTATAATTTGTTTTTGTTTTTTTTGTATTTTTTTTAAAGATTTTATTTATTTATTCATTTATCCCCCCCTTGCTGCTTGTGCTCGCTGGGTCAGCTAACCACGCCATGCGGGCGGGCTTGCCTTCACCAGGAGGCCCTGGGAACCGAACCCGGGGCCTCCCATATGGTAAACGGGAGCCCTACTGATTGAGCCACAGCCGCTTCCCTGTAATTTGGTTTTAACTGCTTTCTCCCCCTATATTACTTAGTGAGCTGTGTAAAATAATATTATAAATCTCTTTTAATAGGCATAAAATATGTGAAGATGTAATCTGAGACAATAACAATGTAAAAACAGAGAGATGGAGATATATAGTAGAGTATTTGTATAGTACTGAATCTAAGTTAGTAATAGTCAAACTAGTTTGTTATTAGTTTTTGTTTTTTTTTTAAGATTTATTTATTTATTTATCCCCACCTTGCTGCTTGTGCTCGCTGTGTCCATTCTTGTCTCCCTTTGTTGTGTCATCTTGCTGCATCAGCTCGCCAGGCCGCACAGGCCGGCTTGCCTTCATCAGGAGGCCCCGGGAATCAAACCCTGGGCCCCCCATATGGTAAACGGGTACCCAACCAATTGAGCCACAGCCGCTTCCCTGTTATTAGTTTTAGATGTTCACTGTAATTACAAACGTAACCTCTAAGAAAATAACTAAAAAATAAAGAGAAAAGGAAAGAAGAAGGGAATTAAAATGTTACACACACACACAAAAAAACTAAATACTTAAAAAGCAGTAATTAAGTGTAATTGAGGAACAAAAAAACATGCAGAACATACAGAAAATAAACAGCTAAATGGCAGAAGTAAATTCTTTTTTCTGTTATTACCTTAAATGCCGATGGATTAACTCCCCTACTAAAATGCAGAGATTAGCAGATTGGATGGAAAAGCATGATCCATCTATATGCTTTCTGCAAGAGACTCACTTCAGGTACAAGACTTGAAGATATTGAAAGAAAAAGGGTGGGAAAAGATATTCCAAGAAAAGAGTAATTAAAAGAGAGTGAATGCAGTGGTCAAAACTGCATGGTGTTTAGGTGTGGGGGATGCACACCATCATTAGGGACAAGGAGACCAGCCATGACGAGTTCATCTTCTTCTCCAAGAGGCTGGTATGGCTACTCATCGAACACACCCTCTCCTTCCTGCCCTTCCAGGACTGCATCATGCAGACCCCCCAGGGCCAGAACTACAGGGGCTACTGCTACACAGGGAATCAGATCACTGGCATGTCTATACTGCAAGTGGGCGAGACCATGGAGCCGGTGCTGCAGGCCATGTGCAAAACTGTGTGCAAAGGCACGATCTTCATTCAGACCAACCAGCTCACTAGGGAGCCCAGGCTGCATTACCTGCGGCTGCCCAAGGACATCAGTGACAACCACGTGACCCTGGTAGACTGCACCATGTCCATGGGCACCGCCATGATGACCATGCATGTGCTCCTGGACCACTGACATGCCCGAGGACAAGATCTTCCTGCTGTCCCTGCTCATGGCTGAGATGGGCGTACACTCAGTGGCCTACGCATTCCCGCCTGTGAAAATCATCACCACGGCCATGGACAAGCATGCCAACGACCTTTTCCACATCATCCCAGGTATTGGAAACTTTGGTGACCACTACTTCAGTACAGACGCGGTTGACGACAGCAGTAACGAGAAAGAAGTCACAAGTTAGTGGCTCAGGCTGCTCCACCAATGCCCAGCCCCCACTGAGCTCCTCCTGCCTACTGGTCTATGCTTACAGGAAACGTTAACTTATTTTAATTTTTAAAAGTGCTGCCAGTATGACTTAATATACATACTTTATAAGATAAATAAAGTTTTAGAAACATAAGGGGAAAAATTGCATGGTATTGGCACGAGAATGGGCATACTGAATAATGGAACCGAATTGAGAGTTTTGATACAGATCATCGCATATATGGTCAACTGATATTCGACAAGGCCACCAAGCCCACTCAAATGGGACAGAATGGCCTCTTCAACAAGGGGGCTTGGAGAACTGGATATCCATATCCAAAAGAATGAGTGAGGACCCATCTCATGCCCTATACAACAATTAACTCAAGATGGATCAAAGATCTAAATATAAGAGCAAATACAATTCCTAGAAGATAATATAGGGAATTATCTACAAGATCTTGTAGTAGGAAATTGTTTCATAAATTTTACACCCAAAACACAAGCAACAAAAGAAAAAGTGGATGAATAGAACCTCCTCAAAATTAAAAACTCTTGTGCTTCAAAGGAATTTGTCCAGAAAGTGAAAAGGCAGCCAACTCAATGGGAGAAAATACTTGATAACCATTTATCCGATAAGGGCCTAATATCCAGCATATATAAAGAAATCCTACATCTTGAAAATATAAAGACAAACAACCTATTTAAAAAATGAGCAAAAGATTTGAATAGACACTTTTCCAAAGAAGAAATAAAATGACTAAAAAGGACATGAAAAGATCCTCAATATCACTGACTATTAGGGAAATGTAAATCAAAACTACAATGAGATATCATCTTATACCTATTAGACTGGCAGCTATTTTAAAAAAAAAACACAACTACAAGTGTTGGAGAGGATGTGGAGGAATGGGAACACTTATCCACTGCTGGTGGGAAAGAAGAATGGAGCAGCCACTGTGGAAGACAGTTTGGCAGTTAAGCTCCAGCAATCCCACTGCTGGGTATATACCCAGAAGAACTGAAAGCAGGGACACGAACAGATACATGCACACCAATGTTCATAGCAGAATTATTCACTATTGCCAAAAGTTGGAAGCAACCCAAGTATCCATTAACAGATGAATGGATAAGCAAATTGTTGTATATATATATATATACAATGAATACTACTCAGCTGTAAGAAGTAATGCAGTATTAACACATAGGACAACATGGGTGAATCTTGAAGACCTTATGTTGAGGAAAGTAAGCCAGTCACTGAAGGACAAATATTACATGACCTCACTGATATGACTTAAGCAAATTGAGCAGACTCACAGAGCTAGAGTCTGGAAGATAGGTTATCAGGAGACAGAAAGGGAATAGAGTGTGGTGAGCTGATGCTCACTACAGGCAAAACCTATGATAAGGTGGAAGGAGGTGGTTGGACAGTGGATAGGGGTGATGTTGGTACAGGGATGTGAGGGGGGTCGACAGTGCTGGAAGGTGGGGAGGAATAAGGTGGACTATCCATGGAACTGGGGGGAAGCATAGAGGAAGGAACAGGTGAACTCTGGGGATTTTTAGGTCTGTAGTTAAAACTACAATGGTGGGAATATTCTTTTGGCAAATATGGCAGGGGAGGGTTACTGGTGCAAGCCATTGTGGGTGGGGAGATATGTGGAAAAGGATGTTTCTGGGGCATGCTTCTATGGGATATGAAAATGATCATCTTGTCATAGTGTTATCTCAGTGGATGGAGACCCACACAAAAAACAAGAAAATATTAAAGCCCCTTCCTGGGGAGTCCTGCTATGTACTCAGAGCAGCAAGAATCTCTCGAGAACATAATAAAATCTCTCGAGTGCCTAATTAAAAAAAAAAAAAAAAAAAAAAAAAGACCAATATGTCAAGCCCTCAATATTAATGCATGTAACTATAAACCTTATTCTTCAAAATTTGAAACTTATCACATTGGTTCCAATAGGAGGGGGAGGGAAGAATAAAATAGATGGAACATGGGGCATTTTTAGTGCATTGGAATTGTTCTGTATGATCATGCAATGACAGATACAAGCCATTATAAATTTTGTCGAAACCTATAAAAGTGTTCAGTGCAAAATGTAATCCATAATGTAAACCACTGACCACGGTTAGTAACAATGCTTCAATATTTGTTCATCAATTGTAACAAATATACCATAGTCACGTAAGATGTTATTAATAGGGGAAAATGTGAGAAGAGGAGGGGGTGGGATATAGGAGAATCCCCTACATTCTCTATGTGAGTTTTCTGTAACCTAAAGCTTCTTTGAAAATAAAGTGAAAAAAGTAGGACGCTGGGAGAACATACAGAAGAAATTGTCACTGTTCATAAAAAATAACATATTTTAAAGTGATGAAAGACACTATGAAATTTTTTTTAATTTTTAATGTTTATATTTTTGTATTTTATTTGTTTTTGTTTGTTTGTTTGTTTTTTGCATTGTTTTAAGGAGGTTTTGGATTGCAGAAGGCTTGCAACTGTGGCAGGGAAGGATCACTGGTGCAGGGTGTTGGTGATGGGGTCTGTGTGGGGGGAGGTGCACCTGAGGCATGCCTCTATGGAATGTGAATATGTTCAATTGGTCATAGGGTGCTGTCTCGATGGGTGGAGACCCACACAATAACCAAAAGAATATTGAATTCCCATCCTGGGAAGTCCTGCTATATTCTCTAATAGAGTGGCAAAAATCCCTAGAGTACATGGGCAGTGTCTAGTGAAGGAGGACAGACCAATATGCCAGGCCCATGACAATGATGGTTGTACTTATGAACCTTGTTCTTGTGAAATTGAGACTTAGCCTAGAATTATAAATTCCCTAATAGTTACCTCCTGAAAGCCTCCTTGTTGCTCAAATGTGACCTCTCTCTAAGCCAAACTTAGCATATAAACTCACTACCTTCCCCCTAGTGTGTGACATAAATTCCAGGGATGAGCTTCCCTGGCACTGATGGATTACTAAAAGCACCAACTAATGATACATTTGGAAAAAGACCTTGACCAAAAAGGGGAAATATTAAATACAAATGAGTTTTTATTTTATATATTGTGCATCAGCACCCCTTTGGTTGACTAATACAGAATTTGGTACCGAGGAGTGGGGCAGTGCTTTTGCAATTACCAAAATGCTGGAACGGTTTTATAAATGGGTAAGAGATATTTTTTGGAGGAATTGTGAGATGCTTGGTAGAAAAGACCTATAGTGCTTTGAAGAGACTGTTGATAGTAATATGGACTCTAAAAAGACTTTTTATGAGACCTTAGAAGTAAATGATGAAACTATTATTGGAAACTGGAGGAAAGGTAACCCATGTTTTAATGTTGCAGAGAACTTACCAAGATTAACTCCTGGTGTTTTGTGGAAGGCAGAATTTGAAAATGGTGAGCCTGGGCATTTAGCTGAAGAACTTTCTAAGGTAAACTCAGAGAATGCAGCTTGGCTTCTCCTTGCAGCTTAAAGCAAAATGTTAGACAAGCGAGATAAGCTGAGGACTGAACTGTTGGGCACAAAGAAAACAGAAACTGATTCCAGAACTTCCAAGTCTCTGGAAATTAAGTTCCCAGATAATAGTGCCCCATTTAAGGACTTAACTAAACTTGGAACTTGTAAATCAAGATTGAAGATGCAGTTATCTCGGAAAGACTTGTGGAAAGTCTTACTGTCTGATGGCTTGGACCCCTGCTTCTTGCATACTAAACCAACAAGACTTTTGAGAGATCTGTGTAAACAAAACCACTGTCAGCTTGGACTAAAAGGGACACGGAAAGGAGAGATTGAAGGAGAAACAGCTTTAAGAGGAAAACCATGTAAGCTGAGATCTGGAATTAAGACATCGCCTTGGGCCAAGAGAGGAACCCCACCCATGTGTACAGAGAGGGTGAGTTTGCCCCAGCAGTTGAAGAGGGTGGATGTTTCTGCCCAATGTATGGGGAGACTTTTGCTGCTCCAGAGTAGAGAGAGGGTGGATCACATTCCTCAAGGATTAGGGAGGTTGAGGTCAGCACCCCATGGGTCTGAGAGGAGCATGCCTGTCTCCCATGGATTAGGGAAGGCCAAGGGGTCAACTCATTGCTCTGAAAGGGTTGAAACTGTATGCCAAAGTTAGGAAGGCTGTTGCCTTCACCTCTCTGTACTAGGGAGATTAAGTCTCCAACCCAAAGATTGGGTAAGGTGTGGCAATCACCTCAATGCTCTTCAAGGGTGAGGTCTGGAGCTTGGTCGCCACCCACATGCTTGATGAGGGAGGAACTAAGAAAATGACCATTGGGCAAGCCTGTGGAAAGCGTGGGTTCCCATAAAGCCCCAAGGAGAAGAAACCATCGTCTTAAGAATGACTCTCGCTCCTGAGAGTGACAGAGTTGGACTCAAATAAGTCCTCCCTGCACATGGTCCATCAGTCCCTTCTATTCAAATCTATATGTGATGCTGGAGTTTGTAGGTGTACTTCTAGAGACTGGAGCCTCTGGCCTGCCCATGTGCCAGCTGTGCCTGGAATCTCAGTGGAGCTGCAACTCCTACTCTACAGCTCAATGGACTCACCCAAGTCACCTGGTGAGGAGACGATGATGGACAATGGCAATCCCAGGGAATGGAGAGAGCCAGCAGCTGCAGGCAGGATAATCCCATCCACTGTATCCATGGGATATAAGCCCCCTCTCACTTGGAGGTGGAGTGGACATCACCATCCCAGACTCCTCAGGATTGGGGGAAGAGCTATGGACTAGAGTGGACTTAATGGTATTCTGTTGTAGACATATTGTGATTCAAGCAATAGAAGAAATTACAACATTGATGTGGAGCCAGTGGCTACTGGATGCTTTTGGGGCAGGGAAGGGAAAAGTAGTTGTAATACAAGTGCTTTTTCAGGACTTGGGAATTATCTGAGTGACATTACAACAACAGATATAGGCCATTTTACATAAGCATATAACATGCAGAACTGTGTGGGAGAGAGTGTGGTCTACGATGTGAACTATGGTCCATGCTTAGTGGCAAAGCCCCGGGATGTGTATCTCCATTGCAGGTGATGTGTCATTCTAATAAAAGATGTTTATGTGAGGTGTTATGGGAGGTGTGGGAGGTGGGGAACATGGGAATCCCTGTAATTTTTGTGTAACATTTATGTAATCTAAGCATCTTTTAAAATATAAGAAAAAAAAAAAATGAAGGGGAAAAAATATGTATATATAAAGGCAGTGGCCAACAGAGGTTTTGAGGAGGGAGAAGGAATAATAGGTGTAACATGGGGACATTTTTGGGACATTTGAATTGTCCTGCATGACATTGCAATGATGGATAGAGATCATTATATATTTTTTCATAACCTATAAAATTGTGTGACAGAGTATATACTGTAATGTCAACTATGGTCCATGGTTAGTAGCAATGCTTCGATATGTTTTCATCAATTGTAACAAATATAACACCCTAATGAAAGATGTTGTTAATGGGAGAAAGTATGTGGAGGGGTGGAGGTGGGGCATATGAGTATAGTCTATATTTCATGTAATATTTATGTAATCTAAAGCTTCTTTAAAAATAAAATATTAAAAAGAAAAGGAAAAAAAAAAAAAAAGAATGACTCTCAGATTTTGAAATCAAATGAAGGATGCCCTGCAGGTTTACTGAACTGTAGAGGACCCATGACTCATGATTCCTTCCCAGTTTCTCCTTATTGTAATGAAAATGTTTATCCTTTGTCCATTGGTGTATTGGAAGCAGATAAATGTTTTTTTAAGTTTCAGAGGTCTAGAGCAGACAGGACTTTGCCCCAAGACAAACTGTATTTCTTTAAACTGATTATGATATGATTTTGTACTTAGTATTGTTATTGAAATAAGGTTTTTTGAATATTGTAGTGTCTTTTTGGAATTCAGAGGGTGGAATGTAGCAGTTTGATATTATAGATGAATTCCAAAAAGAAATATTGGATTATGTTTATAAACTGGTCTTTTCCTCTGGATATATTAGAGTATATTGGATTCAGAGGTTTTACTTTTACTTGATTAAATTGTGATTAGGGCTTTGATTGAGCCACATCAGTAGGACAAGAAAATGACATGGCAGAAGAGTTAGTTGGAGTTTTGATGTTGGAGATTTGATGCTGGAGTTTTTAAACTGTAGCCCCAGGAAGTAAGCACACAGAGGAGCTTGGTTGTGAGGAAGGAGAGAAGGCCCCAGCAAAAAAAGACAGAGCCATTCTCCTGATAGTCTACAGCTGGCCTTGTGAAGAGAGCACAGCAGCTGAGCCTGGAGATAAATGGAGCCCAAGGATGAGAGGAACCCAAGAAGCCTGAACTCTTGGCAGATGTTGGCAGCCATCTTGCCCCAACATGTGGCCATAAACTTTGGTGAGGGAACTAATTTATGCTTTATGGCCTGTTAACCATAAGCTTCTACTTCAAATATATACCGTTTATAAAAGCCAACAGAGTTCTGATATTTTGCATCAACACTCCTTTGGCTGATAATACAATGGCTATGAGATTTCAAAGTGAGTTGGGGGAAGCGGCTGTGGCTCAATCAGTAGGGCTCCCGTTTACCATATGGGAGGCCCCGGGTTCGGTTCCCGGGGCCTCCTGGTGAAGGCAAGCCCGCCCGCACGGCGTGGTTAGCTGACCCAGAGAGCACAAGCAGCAAGGGGGGGATAAATGAATAAATAAATAAAATCTTAAAAAAAAAAAAAAAAAAACAAAGTGAGTTGGGAGGGGGACGGATGTGGCTCAAATGGTTGGGCGTCCGTCTCCCATTTGGAGGGACCCGGGTTCCATCCCAGGGACCTCCCGGTAAAAAAAAAAAAGTGAGTTGGGAGGTCATTCCAGAGGTTACACTTATGCACATCTCAGGAGAATCTCATTGACTGCCACAGTAAACAGTGCCTCAAACAGGGGTGCTCCTGAGGGCTCTAGAGATATCTAAACACTATAGGCAGGGCAGACAATCTCAGGAATTTGGCACCCTGTCAGTGGGCCTTACCTTGGAATATATGTTCCCCAATATAACAGAGTTAGACTCATTTATAATTTACCTACACATGGCTCTTCTGCCCTTTTTATTTGAACCTATAATTAACATTATACTCATTAAATATAAGTCCCAGAGACTTAAATCTTCAGTCTGTTCATATGCCATTTGAATCCTGAATTTCAGCAGCATAGCAACACCTCCTCTCCAGTTAATCAGACTCCCCTAGGACAATTCACAAAAGGATGATGATGGACAACACCCATCCCAAAACACAGAAACTATCTATTATTGCAAGCTTGGCAGTTCCATCCATCTGCCCCATGGGATCTCAGCTCCCTCTCAATCAGAAACAGAGGGGGCATCACCATCCTAAAATCTTCAAGATTGAGGAATGAACAAACATAAGGGGGGAATGCAACTATGGACTAAAATAGACTTATTATTATTCTAGCAATGGAAGAACTTATAACATTGATATAAAGGCAGTGGTCACTAGAGATTCTGAGGGAAGGGAGATGGAAGAATAGGTATAACATGGGGCATTTTGGGGACATTGGATTTGTTCTGAATGACATTGCAGTGATGGATACAGGCCATTATACATGTCAAAACCTATAAAAATGTGTAGGTGCAAAGTATAAACTGTAATATAAACTATTAGCCATGGTTAGTAGCAATGTTTCAATATTTGTTCTTCAATTGTAACAAATGTACCACACTAATGAAAGATGTTAATGGGGAAAAGCATGGGGGGGCAAGGGTGGGGTATATGGGAATCCCCTGATATTTTCAATTTATCATTTACATAACCTAAAGCTTTTCTAAAAATTATAAAACTGTAAAAAAAAAAAAAAGAAGAAGAAGAAGAAGAAAGCTGGAGTGGCTACATTATTGTCAGACAAAATAGACTTTACATCAAAGATCACAAGAGAGAAAGAAGGGTATTATATATTGGTTAAAGTTTCAATCCAGCAAGAAGACATAGTGATTATAAACATATATCCATCTCACAACAGAGTCCCAAAATTTATGAAGCAAAAATTGACAGAATTGAAAGGGAAAATAGATAGTTCTACAACTTACTACAGAATCTATTATAGTTTGAGATTTCAATACAACACTTTCAATAACTGGTAGAACATCTAATAGAAGATCAATAAGGAAATAGAGGACTTGAACAACACTATTAACCAATTAGACCTAAGGGACAGCCATAAAGCACTCCATCCAACAACAGCAGAATACACATTCTTCTCAAGTGCACATGGAACTTCTCAAGTGCATATGTTAGGCCACAAATAAAATCTTAATAAATTTTAAAATATTGAAGTCATACAAAGTATCTTTTTGGACCACAGTGGAATAAAGCTAGAAATCAATAACAGAAGGAAAACTGGAAAACTTATAAATATGTGGAAATTAAACAATATGCTATTAAATAGCCAATAGGTCAAAGAAGTCACAAGGGAAATTAAGAAATATCTTGAGACAAATGAAAATGAAAACACTGTATTGGATGTTCTGTGGAAGTTGTTTGGGTGATGAGATGCAAACACAGATAGCAGACAGCGGAGAATGCATAAAAGGATAACTTTATTAGCTCAAGAGCCTGGAGGAGGAGAGGGGAGAATGAGGCCAACAGAGGGGCCTAGGGCTTACCTAACCTAAGCTCCTGTGAGAGTCCATGGAGGACTACATATGCCGATAAACTATATGGCATGAAAAGCAGAAGTGGCAAGGGCCATTTGGAGAAGCTGAGGGCAGCTCTTATCATCCAGGCCATATGGAGATACATACCTTGCTAGCTGGGGTTTTGCCCATGGCAGGACTAGCTGGAGTGGTCACTCAAAAGGGGAATTTATAACTAGGCAAAATGACAAGATATCAAATATAATTTATTTTATGTCATTACCATCCACCCTGCAATACCTCATTATCATTTTATAAGATGGCTATGGCCTGGGTAGTAAGACATTTAGAGCATATTTAAGTTTTTCCTTATGATTTGAATGATCAGTCTAAATTAGGGTTCCATGATCATAATTAGAACTAGTCCTATGACTAGTAATTGGAAGGCCTGGCAGAGCCAGTCTCCCCAGATGGTGAGGCTTAGCCATGAGAAAATGTCCCAGGGAGACTTGAAGATAGTGAAAGTTTGGAAAGTGGTATACATTTTAATGAAAGTGTTATAGATATTATTAATAATATGTATCTATCATTGCACTTTTATAAATTATATTGGACTTGCCCTGACTTGTTGATGTTTATGCAACAGGCCATGTCAATCATAGTACAGACTCCCCCATGCTTAGCCAGCAGGTAATCCAATGCTATTCTATTGCCAAAGACCATTTGAACTAGGGAGCTACACTAATGCTACATGAGGCCCAGGGTCTGGTATACCAGTTGCCTATGCTGGGCTATTGCGGCTGACAAAGGTTGATTGATTTGAAGGTTATCTATTTGCCATTGTAGAGATGCATCCCTCAAAGAGCTATGAAGGGCTATGTAGAGATAATTTTGGTTGTATAACCAATCAGTGACATTTGGCCAAGAGGCCCGGATATCATGGCAGATCTAGAAAGCAAAATAAATAGTATATGAATTAAATGGAGTCATCATATACTGTTCTGTGTGACCTGCAACTTCAATTGGGCAGATTTGTGGAAGGGCAGATAGTAGCCACCCTGGAGCATCTCATAATTTTAGGGGTGCCCTAGAGTGCTTGACCTTTGTCCAAGACAGAAGCTCACCCGGGACCACTTTGGTGAGGCAAAGTACAAACTTTGGGGAATCAGCCTGCCCCTGGTGGTGGCATACCCAGCATTTCCATTGTTGTAGCTCATGGGTCACTATTTCAGTCATGTGCATGAACAAAATTGTCAATGGATGAATATTGCCAAGGATGGCAGTTTGGGTATCATGGGGAGAAGCATGGGGAAAGCCAAGATGTCAGCATGGGGTTGGGGGTACTCATGATGCTGTGTGCAAGGAACCCCTCAGTGGGACTGTGGAGCAAGAATTTCTTTGCATTAGTACACATAGGAAGAGTAGGTCAGAGGGGCTTTCTGGGTTGGCATGAATCATCATCCAAAATTTTAGAGACATATTGCTTAACTAATCAGTGGGGGATCACTAATCTTGGGGCAAGGTTATAATCATGGAAGTTGTGGCGCACAGTTCTACAGGCTTCCAGGTACCATATGGGCTCACTGGGCAGGCAGTTGGCAATCTCTGTGGGGTATAGTTCCAAGTCTGAGTCTCAGAGCTGCAAGAGGCACTGTAGGTCCTGTACTTCAACTTCTGCAGTGGAGGCAGAGCCTGCTCCAGCAACAAGTTCGTAAGCTAGGGCATTCTCTTTTCTTGTGCTAGCTACTCAGGGTAGTCAGTGTCATCATTTTGGAGGGCCCTTTGGCATAAGGTGATGGCTAGGGCTAATATAATTTGACAAGCCATCGGTCTGTAACTGGAGTTACAAATATAAGATCATCAAGTGCACACCTCTGGACTGTTTGAGCTGCCTGAATATGGGACTGGTTAGACCGCATCCACAGGAACTGAATATGTTGTGCACAAATAAAAGCCACTTTGATGGACCCTTGGAATAGATTATTTTGGTACTGGGCATTGGTGATTCAGGCTAGGGGGCATAGGCCAGTAAGACATTTGGACTTGACTTGAAAGCAATTGGGTAGTCAAAATCCCTCCTCTAAGACATATGATAGACTGTAAGGGGACTTTGCCAAGCATCACTTACATTGCTTCCAGTGCTGGAAGATCAGGCTGTGGGTTGAGTTAGCCAGTTTCTGTGGCATGACGGGTGCAGGATTGAAGAGGGCTGCCCAGCATTGCCCTGTGTGCCAATCGGTGGAAGAGTCTGGGACTGTGTATTTGTAGTTGCCGCAAGTATGCACCGAGGAGGAGAGGGCCTGGGGATCTAGAAGGAGGCCTACCCTCCCAAGCAGCCACCAGGAAGAGTAAGAACCAAAGCCAGGGTGAGCAATGGCAGTGTACATGTTGCCTCGTGGCCTTATGTGTCATAACCATTTGAATTATTACAGCAGGATTCTGGGCAGCACATTCCTTTTCTATCACTGGGTAATTCCTTCTCGTATAGCCATATCCATTTCGAAGCTATTGACTTCCAGATTTGGTGCCTTGTTTTGTGACCAGGCCCTCGGTACCCAATACACGAACGCATGTGAGGTCATTATCTGCAGATATGGCTAACATCCACCAACTTTAACTTGGATGCACCCCTAATTGTGCTAGTGGGTCCTGCTAGTGGGTCCTGGTGCTATTATTTCCACTTTCTGCAAAAGAGCAGAAGAATGAGAATGCAATAACCATCCTTTATATCTTGTAAATGTCAGCAGAGATGGGGTGAGGGCCCCAGCAAGGAAGCATGTGTGTCAAGAATCAGCAAGCAGGGGCATGGATGTGGCTCAAATGGTTGGGCGTCCGTCTCCCATATGGAGGGACCAGGGTTCGATCCCCGGGACCTCCCGGTAAGAAAAAAAAAAAAAAAAGAATCAGCAAGCAGGAAGTGCCAGGTGGACTTCTAATCTTTAGATGGTCAGAATATGTAATGTGCCCTATGGTCAGGGTGCCATCTACCCACAGACAGGGGAATAGCAAAAAGTCAAAAGCAAGGTGAGAACTGGTTCCTAGGTGTAATTTGGATAGTTGGGGCCCCCCTTGGATAGTGGACACCCCCATCCCATTGGCAGGCATGAAATTTTCCTTTAATTAATAAAACTTCAGGTGTATGGCATCAAATAATTCGTACAAGGCATATTATACCCAGGATCCTAGTGTTGAGTATAATTAGAGCCTGGGGTAGCATTGCAGTCCCTGCAGTGGGCCATTTACTGTGCTGTAACTTTATTTTTTTTTTTTCTATTTTTTCTTTCTTTTTTCCTTTTTTTTTTTTTTTTTTTTTTTTTTTTTTTGCAGGGGAGAGCGCAAACGCAGTCCCCCACTACCACAAATTATGCAGTCGAGTTTCCCGCATTTGGGGAAATCGCAGGGGTCAGCACATCCGGAGTGCAATGGATAAGCCTCGCCCTGGGAAAACTGCAGTATCTGCAAGTCACAGGCCTTGCCATATCTGCAAGCCGCAAGCCTTGCCATGGCCTCGCCCGCGCGGCATAACCCCCTCCCCCGTTCCCCTTTTTCCCTCTCTCCCTCTTCCTTGTTCCTTCTCACCAATCAGAGCTCTCGCCCCAGTTATTGCCTTATTTGGACAACCTTGCTTCGCCCCTTGCCGCCCCCAATTCTGCCCCTTTCCCTAGCAACCCCTGACCCTAACCACTGCCCAATGATAAGCCTCCACCATCGGCTGAGGGACTGCCCCCAGCCTGAAGAGTATATATGCACTGTACTTCCTCAATAAAGCTCTCTCTCTCTCTCTCTCTCTCTCTCTCTCTCTTTGCTTCTTCCCCCGCACTCAGAGGTCTCGAGTCTTTCTTTCACGCGCGGTCCTTACCAGATACCCCCCACACCTGAGCCGTGGAGACCAGGGAGCCCCCAAACCCGACGCCGCTCCCTGAGAACCTCCTCACCCTCGCCGTTCCCGGAGTGCGCACCGGACGGCCCATAACTAGCCAGTGTCGCTTCCCGGGCTGCAGCAGGGCTGATCACCCTCAGGCCCGGGAACAGCGGCAGAAAACCACCTTCGTGATCATGGTATCTCCCCTGCCAGGTAAGTATGTAACTTTATTTTATTTTTAAAAATTTATTTATTTATTTATTTATTCCCTCTCCCCCCTGCCCCCATTGTTTTTCATTGGCTGTCTGTTCTTTGTGTGTCCTTCTGTGTATGTGCTGTAACTTTAAGTAACAATAGTTTAAGGAGCTCATTGTGTCTCTCCATAAAGACAGCACGCTTGAGGCCTACAGAGCAAATGGAAGTTCCTCAAAATTCCTTTTTCTAAGGCCCACATTTCCACAACTTGGGCTGTGAAATAGTCCCTTGGTCTGAATCAATAGGGTGGGGTGGGCCAAGGGGGCCAATATGGACTTGATGATGCCCTGAATAGTGGTCTCTGCTGTGGTACACCTACAAGAATAGGCCAATAGAAGCCCTGAGAAGGAGTCTGTCATCTAGGCTCCGGCTGAGGGTAGGAGGGGTCCTATATAGTCGAGCTGCCATCCAGAAAAAGGGAGCTCCCCATAAGGAATTTGCTCCCACAGGAGTACTTCCGTAGCGTGCTTTGTGCACATAAGGAACAGGCAGGTGTTAGTGGTATGCCTCTGCAATATAGGGCCAGGCACTCAAAGCTTGGCGCCCCCTGTGTCCTGATGTGATATGCACCCATTTTGCTAATGACAGTGAAATTTTTGGCTGTGCCTTCTCAGATGCTATCATGGGTGTATGTGAGGGTGTTTGCATAAGCTGGTCTGTGTGGTTAAAATGTGCCTCAGCGATCTCGGGGCTGTATAACATAATAATTTCTGTGCTGGATGGTGATTGTGGTTAATATGCAAATAGAGAATGTTCCTGTATTATAAGGTATTAAGAATATGGAGATACATGAGGAAAAATATAACTAATGTAAGGTATAGACTATAGTGAACAGTAATATTCTAATATTTTTATAGCAATAGCAAATAAGGTACTATATCAATGCTAAGGGTCAATAATGGGCAGTATAAGGGGGTATGGGATTTTTCTTTTTGGAATAATGAAGACGTTCTGAAATGGACTGAGCTGATGACAACACAACTCTGTGATGAAACTGGGAACCACTGCGAGCACGCTTTGGATGGACTGTACAAGGCATGGGACTGTATAACACAGTGAATCTCATGGTAGATGATGGACTGTGGTTAGCAGTACAAATATGAGAACGCTCTCTCATGAACTATAACAAATATATAATACTAATACATAGTGTTAATAAGAGGATGGTTTGTGGGAAAAATATACCAAATACAAAATATGGACTATAGATAGCAGTTATATTATTATTTTTTTTTATTATTATGGGTAAAAATCAAAATTCTCACAATACATACAAACATTTGTAAAATGATATATAAATATATATGCATATATGTGTATTTGCTTACAAAAATGTTATTTATATATATATATATATACATATATTTTAAGAGGTGCTTAAAATTACCTAAAATATTACACGGAACCCACTGGGATTCCCATGTTGCCCACCTCCCACACCTCCCACCACATCCCACACAAACATCTCCCACAGTGTGGCCCACCAACCTCAATGAACTTACACATCCTGGAGCCTTGCCACCAACCATAGACCACAGTTCACACTGTAGACCACA
>JAKSZT010053887.1:60315630-60327199 GCA_026826555.1 Tolypeutes matacus
TCGGATGTCTGGTGTGCCATGACACCTTCCTCCTCTCAATCCCCATTGTCTCCCAATTTTTCATTTAATTTTCTATAGATAGCAGTTATATTATGACAACGTTCTTTCATCATTGTAACAAATGTGTCACAACAATGTAAGGTGTTGGTGGTGGGGCAGAGGTATGGGAATCCTATGTGGTATGCATGATTGTTTTTTAACTCACAACTTCTCAAATAAATAAATAATACCACAATCCTCCTGCTTGCTTTTCCACCTAGTTACCTACATTTTTGAGGCCCGAAAATGAGGCCGGGAGTGAAAAGAAAAGGAAAGACTGGTTTACCCAGATAATTAAACCATTTGTTACATGTGGAAATAATTTGATCTTATGCTATTAGCAACAGATAACTTGTGAGCACATTCAGTGTAAGATTTCATCTTGGCCTAGAAACTATCCAGAATTTTATTAAAGATATGTATCTGCCCCAAGAAATTTATGGTGTGATTATGGAGACTCGAATAAAGGGAAGTTATCATTCATTAAAAAAAAAAATGCCGCCCAAAGAATTAAAAACAGGGACTCAAACAGATACTTGTACACCCATGTTCATAGCAGGATTATTCACAGTAGTTGAAAGGTAGGCACAACCCAAGTGCCCAGGAACAGATGAATGAATAAACAAAATGTAATATATATACATCATGGAATATTATTCAACAATAAAAAGGAATGAAGTTCTGATATATGCGACAACATGGATGAACCTTGAAAACATAATTCTCAGTGAAATTGAGAAATTATAGGAAATATCTAGAATAGGCAAATCCATAGAGGCAAAGTAGATTAGAGTTACCAGGGGCTGATAGAGGGGGTCATGGGGAGTTATTGCTTAATGGGTACAGAGTTTCTCTTTGGGCTGATGAAAAATTTTGGAAATAGTGGTAGTGGCTGCCCAACATTGTGAATATAATTAATGCCACTGAAGTATATGCTTAAAAGTGGTTGAAATAGCGAAATTTGTGTTCTATATATTTTACCTCAATAAAAACGTTGACACTCCCCCAAAAAATGCCTCAGCAGTGTATGCTGTTATATGCACAAACACATGTGAGATGAAGACAGTTATATTAACCTGTGCTAGCTCCTTCCAAATGATGTCTCCCCAGAGGGGCTCACCTTGTATGTTGAAGTTATTTTGTTTCCTGAATCCAGACCATACAGCTAATCCATTAGTAACTGTCCAAGAATTGGGAAAGATGCACACTTCAGACCGGCCATGGGCCAGAGCATCTTCTATAGCTAAAGACACAGTGGATAGGTATGCCTTTTGTGGGGAGCCCTGCATCTTCTCCTTGCGCAGGGAAGCACCTGAGGTTGGGTGACATACTATGGACTTCCAATGGGCACCATTGAGTATAACGGTAGCACTGCCATCAGTGAAAAATACCAACTCCCTTTTCATATCAGATGGTTGATTCAAGGGGGATCCCACTTGGCAAGGGGCTTGGGCAGTTGGGGCACTGCCACCTGTTCCTTCAACCCTGCAGGAGAGGGGCTGAGTATGGGGGAAGCCACATCCTCTTGGATTTTAGAGAGGCCCCATAAGTCAGATTCTGCCCTTTCCTGAAAGTACCATTTCCATTTAAGCAAAGAGGTTTCAGTGGCTGTGCTGAGCCACTATTGGGAGGTATCCCTTATGCAGGCAGAGATGGGGCCCTAGGTTCGCAGAAAAATGGTCTGGGACCCTGTAAGTGCCTTGGTCTCTAGGAAAGCACAGTATGTCTGTAGGATCTGTCTTTCCATTGTAGTGTACTGGGCAGCCGCTGGGGGCAACTTTCTGATCCAGAAACCCATAGTGGCTTTCTTAGTTTGCCAAAGGCTGCCAATGCAAAGTACCAGAAATGGGTTGACTTTATAATGGTAACTTTATTAGAGGAAAATCTTACAGTTCCAAGACCATGAAATGTCCAAATCAAGGCACTATCAGAGATGCTTTCTCACCAAAGTCAGCTACTGGTGATCCTGGCATCCTGCCATGTGGTGAGGCAAGGTGACAGCTGATCTCTGCCAAGATTTCTGCCTTTCACTTCAGGATCACCATCTCCTGGAGCCCATCTGTGAACAGTCAGGCATATGGTTCATCTCTTCAGCCTTGAGCTGCTCTGTGGGCCCCAGCCTTTTGGGGGCTTCATTCCTTAACTTCGGCTGTTAGCAATCCTTAAGTCCTCTCTCACATGGCAGGATCAAAATGGTAGCTTCCTTTCTCTGTGTCTCTCTGTATGTTCTCAGTTTATATAAGACCCAGAAAGAGGTTGGAGACCCAACCTGTGTCATGCCTCACTGACATAGTGCAATCAAAAGTGCTCTAATCAAGGTCCTTTAACAGAATCTAATGCAATCAAAGTGTCTCATACAGGAATGGATTAGTTCAAAAACATAATCTTTTGGGGGGATTCACCACATTCAAACTGTCACAGTAGCCGTGTTTTATCATGGTGTGTCTAAAGGCTCCAAGAACCATAGTCAACTGTGGAAATTGCCTTTAATCTAAAGTTGGACTTAGGGGTACCAGTGGCAAGGCTTTCTGAACGACCTGCTGTACCCATTGAAGGGCCCTGTCTTGTTCAGGGCCCTATGGATAGGAGCTAGATTTCTGGGTGATGGCATATATAAATTTGAGTAATACAGTCAGATGTGGAATGTGCTGACACCAGAACATAAAGACTTATAGTAGATGTTGTACCTGCTTGAGTGTTTGAGGATCTGTGAGAGTGAGAATGAGTTGTTTTACTGCATTGGGAATTTCACACCCCTTGAAGGAGCAAGTAATTCCTAGGAACTTAACACTAGTTGTGGGTACTTGGCCCTTATGTGGGGTCAGAGTCCATCCCGGGTCTTGTAGATATTGTTTACAAGTAAATAGAGCATGTTTGACTTTCTCCTCTGTGGGTCTCCACAAAAGGAGATCATTATATAATGCCAATACTGACAATGTTTAAGTGTAAGCTTTTGGAAATCCTGTTGGTATAAATTGTGTGCAAGTGTGGGACTATTGAGTAGCCCATGGGCAATCAGGTGAAGATGTTTTGGGTGCTGTCAAACATGAAGGCAAACTGGACCTGGGATACAGGGGCTATCTGAGTGGAGTAGAACATATTGTCCAAACCTATTAAAGTAAGAACCTGAAACTCTGTATATCCTTAGTCATCTCAATGATATTAGGTGTGAGTGCCTTAAGAGGTAGCACTTGAGAATTTAAATTTCAATAATCAATGATTGGTCTCCATTCACTAGTGGCTGGCTTTAGTACTGGCCAAACAGAGCTATTAAATGGAGAAATGGTAGGAATGAGAACTTCCTTATCCACTAAATCCTTAACAGGCCGTAGCCCTTCTATACCTTGTCTTAGGCAATACTAAGGTGTATGTACCACCTTGATCGGTGCAAGTAGCTCAACTGGATCCCCGTTAACTTCTCCCAAGGCAATGTATTTGGGTTTATTCCAGGAAGTCATGCAATGATATAGGATGTCTCTACCTATAACTGGGAATAGAAGGACTAGAGGAGCCACCACCACTGGGAGTTGTTTAATAAAAATTGTTCCAAGGGTTACAACTGTTTAAATTTGTTTTTCAGGTATGACTTTATCTGAAACTCCCCTTAACATATAAGGCTTTCCATTTGGGTATAATTTGGGATGTCCAGGTAACACAGTGGCCTGTATTCCAGTATCTAGAAGGGCCAAAAATTGCTGTTTATTTCAAGAGCTCTAATGAACTACCATAGTTGTGAAGAGACGATTGTCTCCAGAGGTGATCTGATCTCCAGGGACATGCCAAGTCCCTACTCTCTTGCCTAAGGAGGTCTCTAGTCTTGTAAGTTTGGGAAGCATTCCTCTCCTCCCAATTATTTGACCATATTACTGGGTGAATGCTGCTGTTCCACATTAGGAGCTCGGAAGTATCCCTGGGCCCAGGGGGCCTTTGTAGCAAGGCCTCGAATAAGGGTCCTCTGTGAGGGCAAGCCTGGTTAATGGGAGTGCCATCTATTCCCCATGGGGTGGAACTCCTGTAATTAACTTTGGAGGACCACTCCAGTCTTGCTTATTGCATATGTATAATTGCCCTGAACAGCAGTTCAGGGAGTTACTGGGTTAGCCTGAAATGAGGTCATTAGGGGGGCCCATATCCCTTTATCACCAATAAAAATCAGCCTGGAAATCATAATCAGGCACTGAAACAGTATAGATTGTAACCTCAGGCCCACTAGGATGCCTGTTCCAGGAAATGTGATTATAGCATGCTAAAAGCTGGGAATGCAGGGTAGTCTCCCCCTGATCCCTCAACTTGGGATAAATGACAGGTCAACAAGTCAAGACCATCTAAGTCCCCCTTAATGGTTGGGCCTGAGCTGGTAAGGTTAAGATTGCCACTTGGTAATTTGGAAGAACTCCCTGGAGAAAGAACTCCCAGGCCTCTAGAGCAAAAGATGCCTCCTCTGGGTTAGCAGTGGATTCTGAGTCATCTTTATCAGGGGGGGTATCAAAATGATATACCCACTGTACCATTTCTCTTTTATATAGGGGTTCCCTTGCTTCCTCTATGGCCCTTCATGTGGTGTACAACTTAGCAGCAATAATGGCCCTGAGGGATAAGCTCTCTTCCATGCCATAAAAATCCACATGAGGAAGGGTAAAGCACCCTCAACTTTAGGGGTCTTAGAGGCCTCTTCATTCTCACTTCCCTTCTCTATGTCTTCAGGTTTCTTACCCCAGGTACAGAGACAGCCTCTCTCCCTTTCAAATATGGTGGAACCCTGGTAGTCATAGATAAATTTAGCACAGAAACCAGGAAGGTCCCAGGGTAAATTATGTAATGTGGAGTTCTTGGCAATGCCTGTTAAATGTTTCATCTTCCAAGGGCTTACTAATAATTCATACTCTGTGTTGAATACCCTCAGCAACCAGCCAGCCACCTGTGGAACAAACTCCTTAAGAATGGTTTGAATTTCTAGTCTAGGAAAATTTTCTGGCTTTGGATTCAGTATCCTCCCTGTCCCGGATTTGTTTGACCTTTGTATTAGTCAGCTAAAGGGTGCTGATGCAAAGTACCAGAAATCTATAGGCTTTTATAAAGGAGAATATGGTAGCTAGTTTAATTTAAAACAACTGATTTCAACTCAATAAACTGTATTTATTTGGGTTAGAAGCTTATAGTCACAAGGCCATAAAGATTAAGTTACTTCCAACACCAAAGTCCATTGCCACATGTTGGAGCAAGATGGCTGCCAATATCTGCAAGGGTTCAGGCTTCTTCTTCCTCTTAATGCTCCGTGGTCCTAGTTTCTTCCAATCTCAGCTGTAGGCTGGCATAAGGCTCATCTTTCTTCCCAGGACTCGTCTCTTTCCATGCTCAACTGCTCTGCTCTCTCTCCACAAGGTCAGCTGTAAACTATCATGCAAACTGCTCAGCGCTCTCTCCAGGGCTCCAGTGTCAAAAAACTAAACTCTCTGTGTTTTCCTTCTCCATGTATCTACTTTCCTGTCTTTGATTGAGCATCAGTTTATATAGCCCATGGGGGGAGGGGGGCAGGGACTGAAACTGAGTCGCCCTAATGATGTGGTCAAATAAAAGCCCTAAACTTGATTTAGTAAAGTAAAAATGAAACCTCTGAATCTAATACAATCTAATATGCTCAGAGGAACAGTCCAGTTTACAAACGCAATCCGGTATCTATTTTTGGAATTCATAAACAATACCAAACTGTCACAACCTTGTAGGTCATTATTGGAAAAAATTGGGGGATCCTCCACCCTGTCCCATATTCTGCTGCCTCTCTCTCCAGGGTATCCCAATCAACCTCAGAGGGGTTAGGGTCCACAACTATTAATGCCAAGGTGACCAGATCATTGGGCAAGGCTCCGAGATGCAGTGCTTATAATACTAGCAGTCTGTACATGCTGATATTATGTGGCACTCAGTAAAGACCAGGCATACTGCTTGGGTGTCTTACATTTCTTCAGGAGGGAGGAAACCTCATCGGAGGTCTTTGGTAGAGCCTGGACAAGGTGCTCAGGTCCCTTTCATTTGCATTAGACCCTTTACCACCACACACCAAGGACTGGACCCTCTATATCCCATGGGGTCAGATTATGAAGAGTGGCAACAGCAAAGACAGTAGCAATGTAAGGGTTGCAGACCCTTGCATTCCTTTGCCCAGTGGGGTTCCATTATGCAGATCAGGACTTTTCCCTTTCCCTGTGTGCTCTGGCAGGAGAAAGAGTCTCTAAACCTAGGGATGATATAATACCCTTGGACAAGGTCTGGCAGACACAGCTCAGTCAGGATAATCAATGGAGGCTTCCATCTTGATACAATGCCATGGCAGGCCTGCAAGTCCTTATGCCCTGGACAGCGTAAGACACATAGATCTGGGATTGGCCCTCTTGTATTTTACGTGGGCCCTATATCTTTCACAGGACAATAGCCAAATTAATGTATACCAAATTTTCACTAGTCTCACCATGTCCTGTGTCCCTTTTTAGGGAAGCAATAGGGACCCTTGTCCTCCCTCTTGCCCTACTAAAGTAGATGGCCAAATTAAGCAGTTCCAGGGAGCCAGCCTTTGCCTATGTGCAGGTCCCTGGGCCTTTAATAGATCCCCAGTTTGGATAGATACCTAAGCAACACCCAACAGACACAAAGGGCAACCTCACAAAGCAGCCCCAATGAATGCCAGCAAGCAGTGGAGCCTTCCCAAATGGTGCTAAGCTGCTTGGGACAAAAGGTTAGTAAGCCATGAAGACCTAAAAGCACTTCCCCCCTATATTTTTTGTGTAACATTTATGTAATCTAAGTATCTTTTTAAAAAAATTATTATTAAAAATTAAAAAAAAACAAAAAACATCCCCACATGGCTGCTACCAGTAGCATCAAATCACCCTTTTCATTGCACAAATTGTTTTGGATGTTATATGGAAATTCTTCAGCATGATGAGATGCAAACACAGCAGTCAAAAAATGCACAAAAGGACAGCTTTATTAGATCAAAGAGCCAGTAGAGGAGAGGGAGAATGAAGGCAATGAAGGGTCCAGGGCTTACCTAACCTAGGCTCCAGTAAGGCTATTGGGGAGCTGGGGAGGAGGGAGGGGAAAGGAGAGCACATGTGGGTCCCAGGCTCTTGCCTTTATTTACCAAAAAGAGAGGAGTAAGGATTTCCCGTGGATACTGGGGATTAGCAGTTTCAAACTATATGGTGTGAAAAGCAGAAGTGGCAAGGGCGGTTTGGAGAAGCTGAGGCAAAGCTTATCATTCAAGTCATATGGAGATAAAGGCTGTCGGTCAGAAGGAAAGACACCTAAAGAGGTGTCAACCTACTCCAGTACAGGTGTCAGGGTCACCAACAAAAGCACAACCCAAGAGAGTAGGTGTAGCTCAGTGGCTGAGCTCCTGTTTCCCATGTACAAGGTTCCAGGTTCAATCCCCGGTGCCTTTAAAAAAAACACACATACAACCCAGCACTGCGTTAAACAAGATTTTACTCACTTAAAGATGAGCCAGAGCAAGGTGAGCTTTGTTAGTGGGCACTGGTTTCCCATAGCCAGTGGATTTCCATCTGTGGCTGACTCAGGGAAATGATCTACACACATCACCCCTTTTGTGCTCATGTGCTGCTGCAGTGGAAGAGCCCCACTTCCTCTCCACCAGGGATGTGAGCTGGATGTCATAAAACATGCCCACCAGAGTCAGACTGTCTCCAGTGAATGTTTACATATGCTTGGAGCAATAGGGGAAGGAACGTACCGGCAGTCCCCTTATCTACTAGGAGTCTGTACTTCATCCTGCCAGGCTGACACATACCTGGTCCTGAGTATAGGATGTATTTGTGGGTTCCAGGGAAAGATGTAGGCCACACTAAGACTGCCCCCTACCACACATACCTTGCCAATAAATTATGCTGTGTGAAAGCACGGAATCAGCAAGGTTGGTTCTTATCATCTAAGCCATATGGAGGTACATGCCTTGCTAGTTGCAGTTACACCCAGGACAGGGCTAGCTGGGGTGGTCACTCAAAATAGGGAAACTTATGACTAGGCAAAATGACAAGGCAACAAATATAGTGTATTTTATGCCATTACAAATACAACATAGCAAAACCTTTGGGGTGCAGCAAAGGAAAATTTATAGCTCTAAATGCCTACATTTAAAAAGAAGAAAGATCACAAATCAATAGCCTAAATTCACATCCAAAGAAACTAGAACAAGAAAAAACTAAGCTCAAAGTTAGTAGAAAGGAAATAGTAAGGATTAGAGCAGAGTTAAATGAAATAGAGAATAGAAAAAACAATAGAGAGAATCAGCAAAACCAAAACTTGATTTATGAAAAGATCAATAAAATTAGCAAAACTTTAGCCAGACTGACAATGAAAGAGAGGACACAAAGTCAGAAATGAAAGTGGAGGGAAGCAGAGGGGGCTCAAGCAGTTGGGTACCCACCTATCACATGGAAGGTCACAGGTTCAGTTCCCAGTGCCTTCTAAAGAAGACAAGCAAGACAGTGAGCTGACACAATGGGCTGGTGGGGTGAGTGATGCAAAAATATGATGCAATGAGATGATGCAACAAAGAGACACAACGAGGAAAAACAATGAGAGAAACAACAAGCAGGGAACAGAAGTGGCTCAAGCAATTGGGTGCCTCCCTCCCACATAAGAGGTCCCGGGTTTGGTTCCCAGTGCCTCCTAAAAAGAAGACAAGCACACAACAAATAGATTCAGCAAGTGCAAACAACGGGGGTGGGGGGAGAGAATAAATAAAATAAAATACATCTTTGAAAAAATAAAGAAATGAAAGTGAAGACATTACTACTGACTTTACAGAAATAAAAAGGATTTTAAGAGAGTACTACGAACAATTATATGCCAACAAATTAGCAAACCTAGATGAAGTGGACAGATTCATAGAAAACCTATAAATTACCTAATCTGATGCAAGAGGAAATAGAAAATCATAACAGACTTATAACAAGTAAAGAGTTTGAATCGGTGATCTAAAACCTCAAAAAAAAAAAAAAAAAAAAAGCCAAAGACCAGGTGGTTTCACTGCTGAATTCTATCAAATATTTAAAGAAGATTTAATAGTAATCTCTCTCAAACTCTTGCAAAAAATAGGAGGGTTACTTCTTAACTCATTCTAGGAGGCCAGCATTACCCTGATTCCAAAGCCAGATAAACGCAGCACAAGAAAAGAAAATTAGACCAATGTCCCTTAGTAATATACATGCAAAAATCCTCAACAAAATAGTGGCAAACCAAATCCAACAGTAAAAAGGATTATACACCATGACCAAATGGGGTTTATTCCAGGAATTCAAGGATGGTTCAACATAAGAAAATCAATCATTGTAATATACCACATTACTAGAATGAAGGGGGGTGGGAAATACATGAACATCTTAATTGATGCAGAAAAATCATTTGACAAAATCCAACAACATTTTTCATAAAGAGAACTCAGAAAACAAGGAATAGGAGGGAAGTTTCTCAACATGATAAAGTCCATTTATGAAAAACCCACAGTGAATATCATACTCAATGGTGAAAGACTGAAAACTTTCTCTCTAATATCAGTAAGAAGACAAGGATGTCACCATTGTTATTCAACATTGTACTGGAAGCTCTAGCCAAAGCAACCAGGCAAGAGGAAGAAATAAGTCAAATTAACCCTATTTGCAAAGGACAAGGTCCTATATATATAGAAAACCACAAAGGATTCATAAGAAAATTACTGGAACTAAAAAATGAATTCAGCAAAGTTGTAGGATACAATGTAAACACACAGAATTAGTTGGGTTCCTATACATCAGTAATGAATAATCTGTAAAGGAAATCAAGAAAACAATTGCATTTACAATCACATCTAAAAGAATAAAATACTCAACAAAATAGGAATAAATTTAACCAAAGAGATGAAAGACTTCTGCACTGAAAACTACAAAATATTGCTGAAAGAAATTAAAGTAAACCTAAATAAATGGAAAGATACCCCGTGTTCATGTATTGAATGACTTTATATTGTTAAGATATCAATAATGCCTAAAGCAATTTACAAATTCTATCAAAATTCCAGCAGCCATTTTGCAGAAATGGAAAAGTTGATCTTTACTCTCATATGGAATTCCAAAGGTCCTCAAATGACTAAAACAATTTTGAAATAGAAGAACAGAGGGATCCAAGATGGCAGAGTAGGGAATTGCAAGTTGCACTCTCCCTCAAGAAACTGTGGGAAGGATATAGAATAAGTGGAGCCAGGTGATAAAGAGAACTCCTAACACAAAATTCCAAACAAAAATAAAACCCTCGACTAGAAAGAGAAACTAATCAACTGAACAAGCCAATCAAGATAAATAGATGCCTAGACTTTAGCAAAAAATTACAATCCATACTAAGAAACAGGAAGTCATGTCTCAGTCTAATGAAAAAACTAAAAAACAGGAGGAGATGCACAACGTGGAACTACTAATCAAGGTTGTCCAAACAAATATCCTTAATCAAGTCAATGAAATGAAAGAAGAGATAAAGGATATCAAGAAGACAGTGGGGGAACATACAGAAGAAATTATAAATATACTATAAAGATAACAGATCTTATGGTGACAAAAGATACAATGCAAGAAATTAAAAATAAATTAGAAGCACATAACAGCAAATTAGAACAGGAAAAGGAGAGAATTAGTGACATAAAATATAGGATTTCTGAAATCACACAAATAGTAGAACAGATAGACAAAAAACTGGAAAAAATTCAGTGACTCAGGGACTCAAGGAATAAAATGAAAACACAAAAGGCACAAACATATGCATTTTAGCATCCCAGAGGTATAAGAGAAGGGAAAGGGGGCAGTAGGAGTGTTTGAGGAAATAAAGGCCAAAAATTTCCCAACTCTTATGAGGGACATACATATACATTTCCAGAAAGTGCAGTATACTCCAAGGACAATAAATACTAGTAGACCTACCCCAAGACACATACTTATGAGACTGTCAAAAGCTCAAGACAAAAACAGGATCCTATAAGCAGCAAGAGAAAAGAGATCCATCACACATAAGGGAAGCTGATTAAGTGCTGATTTATCTGAAATTATGGAGGCAAGAAAACATAGTTAAGATGCTGAAAGAAAAAAACTGCCAGCCAAAAATTCTATATCCAGCAAAATTTCCAATCAAAAATGAGGGAGAGTTCAAAATATTCACAGATAAATAGAAATTGAGAGACTTTGTCAACAATAGTCCTGCCATTCAAGAAATACTAAAGGGTGTTTGCCGCTTTGTTCCCGGGCCTGAGGGTGATCAGCCCTGCTGCAGCCCGGGGAGCGACACGAGCTAGTTGTGAGCCGTCCGGCGAACGGCGGGGGGGTGAAGAAGTTGTCAGGAGAGCGCAGGCCCGGCTCCCTGGTCTTCACGGAGGTTAAGGAGAAGTTGTCACAGGGTCGCCGTTTGGTGCCCTGTGGTCTCCCTGACAGTACTAAATGAAGAGACACCACTCACTTGCTTGCTGGAAGGTAAGACCTTTATTCAGGGAGAGCTG